>CM065717.1:14679182-14696682 GCA_033310375.1 Conus canariensis | reverse complement strand
CACACACACACACACACACACCACACACTCACAACAACAACAACAACACAAAACGGACAGGTACGTAACTAGAAACAACATGAATGGGACAAGTTCGTGCACTAAAAAACAATGAATGGCACGTTCCTACCCCAGAAACAACATTAATGGATTGGGCACGTTCCTACCCCAAAAACAACATTAATGGATTGGGCACATTCCTACCCCAGAAACAACATTAATGGATTGGGCACGTTCCTACCCCAGAAACAACATTAATGGATTGGGCACGTTCCTACCCCAGAAACAACATTAATGGATTGGGCACGTTCCTACCCCAGAAACAACATTAATGAATTGAGCATATTCCTACCCCAGAAACAACATTAATGAATTGAGCACATTCCTACCCCAGAAACAACATTAATGAATTGGGCACATTCCTACCCCAGAAACAACGTTAATGGATTGAGCACGTTCCTACCTACCCCAGAAACAACATTAATGAATTGAGCACATTCCTACCCAGAAACACATTAATTAATTGAGCACATTCCTACCCCAGAAACAACATTAATTAATTGAGCACATTCCTACCCCAGAAACAACACTAATGGAACAAGTACCTAACTAGAAACAACATAAATGGTACAGGCACCTAACTAGAAACAACATAAATGGTACAGGCACCTAACTAGAAACAACATAAATGGTACAGGCACGTAAGAAAAAAAGGAACGGGACAGGTTCCTATCTAGAAAATAACATGAACAGGACAAACAGCTAGACCTGAAGTAATATGAATGAAACAGATACTTGCTCAACAAGTGGAGCAGGCACTATAGTAGAAACAATAGCTTGCTACAGAACAACATTAGCGGAGCAGGTGCTATGGTAGAAACAATATCTTGCTACAAAACAACATAAGCGGAGCAGGTGCTATGGTAGACACATCTTGCTACAAAACAACATTAGCGGAGCAGGCGCTATGGTAGAAACAATACGAACACGCTGTCTACCCACGTTTGAGTGATATTTGTGGTGTCTTTGAAGACGTGAAACAAGAGCAGCTGCTCGCCTGTCAGTTGGCCTTTGGGGACTTTGTTGTACTTGAAGCCATCAGCAGTGGTCCCCCCTGGTAGCACACAAAAGAAATTTGAAGAAAGACGGGAAAGAACAGAAAAGAAAAGTTAAAGATGAAAGAAGACTTGTTCATTTGTGAGTTAAACGGCAGCAATAGTTGAAATAAACCGGTGATACAGGCCCAATGAGAGGAAGCTGATAGAAAACTCGGCGACTCGAGTAGCCTGTCTTACACCCCCCCCCCCCCCCCCCCACACACACACACACGCACACGCACGCACGCACGCTCGCACGCACGCACACGCACGCAAGCATGCTCGCACGCACGCACGCACGCACGCACGCACACACACATATATAAATATAGCTCAGTTGGTAGAGCGCCTGACTCGTAATCTTGGTGATCCTGGGGTTGCGGGTTCGAATCTCCGCCGGGGCGTTTCGGTACAGGGGGATTTTTCCCTCGGAGTTAACATTAGTTCTGACTCCATTTCCCATACAGTCCTTCGAATGAGACTATAAACCGAGGTTCCGTGTGTGAACGCACGCATAATATCTTGCACACACGTAAAATCCCATCACCAACTTTCGGAAGAGTAGGCCAGTTTGGCCGTTGGTATGGATGACACGTTACACAGCATGCACCCTGCGTAAGAAATGGAAAGAATGAAGGAAGTAAAGAAACTGAGTGAACGATATTGAAAGATATTGACTGGATGACACGGGGAACGACTGAATGAAGCGCCAGCTGGCAGCTCTTCAGTTGGCACTACCCAGGTAGGCAGCCCGTTGTGTAAGCGAGTGTTGATTGTAAAGCGCTTAGAGCTTGGTCTCTAGCCGAGAATAGGCGCTATATAAGTATTCATTATTATTATTATTATTATATATATATATATATGTGTGTGTGTGTGTGTGTATGCGTGCGTGCGTGCGTGCGTGTGTGTGTGTGTGTGTGTGTGTGTGTGTGTGTGTGTGTGTGTGTGTGTGTGTGTGTGTGTGTGTGTTATCTCAAGAACGAAACAAACAGAACTACGGAACAACAATGTTGGAACAGCATGGTCTTCGATGATGTAAATTCTTTCGACTTCTAAAATCCATTTCATTTTGATACAGCAAGATCCATTTCATTTTGATACAGCAAGATCCATTTCATTTTGATACAGCAAGATCCATTTCATTTTGATACAGCAAGATACGCCTTCAAAAGATGAAAGTCCGAAAGAAAATCCCCTCTTATTACCGCAGCCTTTGGGCCCTGTTCCCCCCCCCCCCCCCCCCCTACCCTACACCATGCATATCAACGACCAATGATTGCTCTTTCGACGTGGGAACAGTTCATCTTCTCGTTGAAAAAGAAGTAAATAGATGTGTGTGAACTTGCTTTTTCATTTCTGTCCAGAGCCTGAGGATTATTTCTGTGGTGTGTTTGGGAAGAACGTCAAGCAATGGGGCGTGTGTGTGGGGTGTGGGTGTGTGTGTGTGTGTGGGGGGGGGGGGGGGGGGGGGGGGGGGGGGAGCGCGCGCGCGTGTGTATGTGTTTGTGTGTTTGTGTGTATTACGGCCATCAGACAGCGTTCCTATTTCTGGCAAATTCTTAGCGAAGGAAAAGACAATGTATCATCGATAAGATTTCCTATCTCCCCTCGAGCACCGAAAGATAACATTGACACATAAAATGATGTGAATTGCAACTGGAAAGGAACTGAGTCAGTGAAGGTGTTGCTCACAGTTTCCGTTGTAGCTCTTTTATATGTATGTATATGTATATATGTATGTATACTTTTACGTATTTGGAAGCCGCATTCGTCAGATTGACCTGGAATCCGCTAGGAAGAAGGAAGATGGGGACGGCCCTGAGACATTGAAGGGACGCTGAAGCAGTATTGAGCCGGAATAAGTCAAGAATCACTTAGCATACTCAGGAAAATGGGGAAAAAAGTGGCGGGCATGTAATCTGCGAATTACATGCATCTACAACGAAAGAGCAACAGGACGGTGGAATTAGTTGCTGACCGCAAGAATCTTTGCCAGGTAGACGCGAGGGCGACAAAGCGAATACAGAACACGACGATGTTCGGAAATCTGAAAGGGAGGTAATTTGTGTTAGAGCTGGCGTTCAGCGGGGTGACCCCGCCGTTTCATGGGACAAATGCCGTTGGTGGGCGCTGCCTAACGCAATTTACCCCCGTTGGTCTGTTTCACAGTTTAGAGGTAGAAAATGCCAAAACTTGAGTGTGAAACGATTGGAAAGTAAAGCAGACAGTGGAGATCCCAACCATTATCCGGGCGTGTACTGACAGTGGAGATCCCAACCATTATCCGGGCGTGTACTGACAGTGGAGATCCCAACCATTATCCGGGCGTGTGCTGACAGTGGAGATCCCAACCATTATCCGGGCGTGTGCTGACAGTGGAGATCCCAACCATTATCCGGGCGTGTGCTTTAAATAAACTCTGATTCTCCAGATCTATTTGTTTGATCCATACACCGTGGAAAGGTAACTCTACTGGCAATGGAAACAGACGTTACCTTCCCCTATTTTTTCCCCCCTGAACATGTCCGTTATTTGCACCTCAGCAAAAAGGCAAAAAGGCGGCGAAAGAAGTCACGAATTTGGGCCATATTTAGCAAACGGGCAAAACGGTCTCAGAGTCACGCGAGCTTTTTTTTTTTTTTTTTTTTTTTTTTTTTTTTTGCAACTTCAGGAGAAGGGCAGACAGGCTGTAGATAAATGTGAATGTTTAAGTTTACAGTTTATCAGCCCATGGGTCTTGAGGTCTGTGCGGAGATCATGGACTTGACTCAACTCCCCACGGTCTTCACCTTCAGTCGCCGGAAAAGACAGTGAGTTGCCAACAAGTTCCGTTACATGGCCGGACAACTGATTCCGAGTTGTCATTTAGACTTGGCCTGGGATTATGAGTCACGCAGAGGACTAGGGGTTGCATTTTATGCAACCTTAGAGTCAGTGTTGGTTCCGAAGCCAGCTGTCCCGTCGTGTAAGAAGAAGTGTTCAACCACACTGCTCTGATGAAACGTTTGGCTGTCTTGCATCGTGAGTAGAGGTAACTATTGCTTGATATGATGTGAGTATGCCGGACAGGTAATTGTCTTATACTTTAATCTGACTGTAAAGTTAGTGTTGAGCGTTTTGTGACATTCAGTTGCCATTCGTGCGCGCGCGCGCGCGCGCGCGCCACACACACACACACACACACACACACACACACACACACACACACGCACACCACACACGCACACACACGCGCGCGCGCACCACTGTCTCTGTCTGTCTGTCTGTCTCACTCTGTCTGTCTCTGTCTCTCTCTCTCTCATTCTCCAACAGCCATGTTCCTGACGCAGTTCCCCCTTACCGCAGATTTGCTGAGGGTAGGGATTAATCACAAACTCCTCGGGCGCCAGGCACTCAAAGGCCCACGTGGACCTGTTGTATAGTTTTCGGTTGCTGGGGTCCCAGGGAGTGACGTCCAAACGGAACACGTTCTCCATCGTCACTCTACCTCTCCGGAGCCCATCGTACCGAGTCACATTGAATTGCAGCAAATCGGAGGTTGTAAGAGAGTCGCTGTCATTTTCGTTTTTTTGTATGAAGAGTTGTGTGATGTCTCCATTGAGAAACTGTTGATGAAGAAAAAACACACTGTGAAAATGAGATGATTTAAATGTCCAGCGTGAAGCAAGATGAAGGCCAGGGGCGATTACAATGCAGAAGGAAAGAAGAAGACAATGATGAATATGATGGCAATGAAGAAAATGGCAGAGCCAGGCTCTCAACATTCTAACAACAGCAGTTAAAAGGTAAATCATTTTACCCGGGCCATGGAGCCATGTACAACTCTATTCTTTACACCCCCCAACTCGCATACCACCCCCTCACACTCTATTCTTTACACCCCCCAACTCGCATACCACCCCCTCACACTCTATTCTTTACACCCCCCAACTCGCATACCACCCCCTCACACTCTATTCTTTACACCCCCCAACTCGCATACCACCCCCTCACACTCTATTCTTTACACCCCCCAACTCGCATACCACCCCCTCACACTCTATTCTTTACACCCCCCAACTTGCATACCACCCCCTCACACTGTCTGAGCTCTTCAGCACCAAGCAGTGTGTACACTTTGGTTTGGAAGTCGGTGGAATGGAAACGGGGAATAGCTGAACAGTTCTTTGCAAGGGTGTGAAATGGGTATGCCGAGGATGATGTTTACTGGATTATGACATACACGTTTTCCACATGACATTCTGTGGGTCTCTAGTAGCGGTGACTTTTAACTATTGCTACGGGGATTAGGTCTGCATCTCTGCGCTGGTGCGTCTGCTTGGTAATCTGTGCACAAGATCACGCAAAAAGCGTTAAAGCGATTGAACAAAAAGTAGGTAGAAAGATGGAACCTTGTTTGGGGAATGACCTCAGAACTTTAGGGCAGACACTGGATCTCTTTTTCGTCTTCTTATATCTTTTTTTTACCCTAACAAGAAAAACGTAGGACAAGGTTTCAGAAGTATGACGAACCCGATGAGCTAAAGCAGTTCATGTCATTGTGAAATACCATTATTTGCTGTGCTTCATGGAACCGTGGGTTGATTAAACCGAGCATTTTTTGTCTCACCATGCCAGCGTTTTGTTTGCGCTACCTTCTTGGAAACAAAAGATTCATTCATGAGATACCTTTTTCGGGAATTCACTACAGAGTGTTTGATTTATGAAATACCCATGAGCTGACTACAGGACAGACCCAACAGTTGTTCCACCTTGTTGAAAATGTCAGCTCTACTGAATCACTTTTTGTTCGATATTCTATCAAATAATGAAATTCTATCTTGGTGTAAACTAGCCTTTGCCTCTGTTTGTTTTCAGCATCTTTCTATATTCGATCTTCTATCAGCAGAAGTATTAATCATCTACAAATGGTCTACTCACCACGCACACACATACAACGATAATAACGGCTCAGACCATGTTAGGTAGGTACCCAAGGTCTGACCGGCCCGTTCGGCTAATGCGTAGGTCAGACATCTGCTAAGTCATATCTATGAGACCCTCTTCTTCAATCCTCTCATTTTAGTCGTTAATTCATTTATCTGTCAGCTATACGTCATGCGCAGTGTGGTCTGGAAACTTAGCGGATGTGGTGTAGCGTATATGGACTAGTCCGCCCGTAATGACACCTCCTTAAGGAAACTGAAAGTGAAATGGAAACGGTAGACATCGCCGTGGTAGCAGCAGTCCTGCACTACTACTCCTCATGCTCTGTGTTACAGTCATCATAGCTTTTATTGTTTTACCGATACCCCAACGAATTATGATAATGGATGATGCGCTGACGCGTGATACCGTGAACCCCTGGCTGTAACTCAATACATTGACCTCAGTTTTGCTTCGTTCAGCAGACATGCTCAGCTCCGCTCATTCACGGATACAGAGGGGGACGGATCCGCCTCCCGGATCTTAGAATTCCATAGCAGATACTGCAGGCATGCACTTCTTCCTGTGGATATGATTGTCTCTCTGTCTGTCACCTGCTCGGGTTGTTGTCTGCCTGCCACATATGGCCACTGAAAGTGTCAACAAGTAAAGTTTGACTGTCTCTCTGTCTGTCTCCTGCTCGGGTTGTCTGCCTGCCGCATATGGCCACTGAAAGTGTCAACAAGTAAAGTTTGACTGTCTCTCTGTCTGTCTCCTGCTCGGGTTGCTGTCTGCCTGCCACATATGGCCACTGAAAGTGTCAACAAGTAAACTATCTGATTGTCTCTCTGTCTGTCGCCTGCTCGGGTTGCTGTCTGCCTGCCACATATGGCCACTGAAAGTGTCAACAAGTAAACTATCTGATTGTCTCTCTGTTTGTCGCCTGCTCGGGTTGCTGTCTGCCTGCCACATATGGCCACTGAAAGTGTCAACAAGTAAACTATCTGATTGTCTCTCTGTCTGCCTGCCACACATGGCCACTGAAAGTGTCAACAAGTAAACTAACTGATTGTCTGTCTGTCTGCCTGCCACACATGGCCACTGAAAGCGTCAACAAGCAAACTAACTGATTGTCTCTCTGTCTGCCTGCCACACATGGCCACTGAAAGCGTCAACAAGTAAACTATCTGATTGTCTCTCTGTCTGCCTGCCACACATGGCCACTGAAAGTGTCAACAAGTAAACTATCTGATTGTCTCTCTGTCTGCCTGCCACACATGGCCACTGAAAGTGTCAACAAGTAAACTGTGTGATTGTCTCTCTGTCTGCCTGCCGCATATGGCCACTGAAAGTGTCAACGAGTAAACTATCTGATTGTCTCTCTGTCTGCCTGCCACACATGGCCACTGAAAGTGTCAACAAGTAAACTATCTGATTGTCTCTCTGTCTGCCTGCCGCATAAGGCCACTGAAAGTGTCAACAAGTAAACTATCTGATTGTCTCTGTCTGCCTGCCACATATGGCCACTGAAAGTGTCAACATGTAAACTATCTGATTGTCTCTCTGTCTGCCTGCCACATATGGCCACTGAAAGTGTCAACAAGTCCTGCCTGCCACACATGGCCACTGAAAGTGTCAACAAGTAAAGTTTGAGGCACACACACGGTGGCGCGTGCTCGGGAGAAGGCTGCGTGCAAGCGATGGGCCCACCTTGACAGTGGACAACAGCAACCAGATGGCGTACGTGGTTACCTGAGAGGGCGACACATCTAACTGAACATGTTTATTGCGGCACGCAGTCAACTGACTGTGGTGCTGAAGTGGTCAGTGATCTGCGCAGGCGGAAAGGACTCCGGCATAGACGAGGTGTACGAACGCAAGTCAGAGATATCTAACCCGTCCCCTTGTGTATCTTTGACTCGTTCTTCACTTTATTTGGCTCTGAACACACCTACCTCACAGTGCTCCTCCCTTCAGTGGACAATCTCAGTCTGACACGTTCTATACTTTAAGAGTCATTGAACACACTTACCTTTGTTTTTCTTCGTTGCGAAGACAAATTCAGCTTCATTCATTCTTCATTCATTCTTCACCGCACACACTCGCCTCAGTTTCTTTCCTTAATTCAGAAGACAACATCCCTCTTTCTTCATTTCATGCGCCACACCAAACAAACTTACCTCAGTGTTCCTTTGGTTCAGAAACAAGTGGAACTTCACACATTCTTCTCTTCATTCGGCACAGAACACATCAGCCTCGCAGTTTCTTTTGTTCAGCGGACATGTTCATCAACCTCACCCCTCATTCACCTCATTCGGCATATCCACTCACAGTTCATTACCTCTCCCCCTCCTCCCCCCCCCACTCCGCCTCCCCCATCTACGCACCTTGACCATGAGTTTGTTTGTTGTTCGTCCTTCCCATTTCTTTTCGACAACGCCGTCGTTGACGGTGATGCCCATCCAGATTGTGTTCAGGCGATACATCGTGCCGCTGGCTATGTATCCGGGGGTGATTCTGATGGTGTGCCCACCACACTTCTGGAGTACGGCGTTGTACTTGCACGGCATGTTGATCTTGATGGTCTTGTTGTGGAACGACTCCACGTTGGAGGAACTGTCGACCTGCTTGCAGACCCCGTTTCCTCCCACGGCTAGGAAGACATTGTACACAGATGGTGCCAGAAACAACGAACAAGAGGCAATACATTACTCCACCATCCCTCCTCCCACCCACCCCCTCCCCATTCCAGCTGCCCCCCCCCCCCGCCCCTCACTTCCCTCCCATCTCCCCCACCGAAATGACGATAGGCATTTGTGAAAACTCTTTTGAACATCCGAGCTCGTCATATGACCGATTCCTTTACCGTTGCTTAATCTAACAGCAAATTACTGGGAAGAAGAATGTATATCTGTCTATCTATCTGTCTATCTATCTGTCTATCCATCTATCTATCTATCTGCCTATCTATCTATCTATCTATCTATCTATCTATCTATCTATCTATCTATCTATCTATCTATCTATCTATTTATCTATCTATCTAACGTGGTGACAGTCCTGAGATAACCCCTGCTGTTGACGGGACTATAATTTTAATCTTAATCTTAATCTTAATCTATCTATCTATCTATCTATCTATCTATCTATCTATCTATCTATCTATCTATCTATCTATCTATCGATGTGTGTGCGTGCGCGCGCGCGCGCGCGCGCGCGCGCGTGTGTGTGTGTGTTTAGACAGACAGACAGACAGATAGAAAGACACAGATAGAGACAGATACAGATATAGATATTCGCCGTGCTTCCCTGATGAGTCCGATCCAGGGGACGAAAGGCATCGGAGCAGGCGATATGATTCTGTCTTCAAGATGGATTGCGATGGTCCCCATATGCGGCTTGTGAAGGATTGCATAACTCTATTTCCCTGATTTTTCATTCTCAGTGTCTTTCTTCCCCTGTCCCCACCCCTTCCCCTCATTAAAAAAAAGTCTTTGCTAAGGCATTCATGTAAAGACGGAGGAATTGTTAGCCAGAACTTGTTTTCCCCACTATTCAATTGTTTAACATGGCATCTATCTATCTATCTATCTATCTATCTATCTATCTATCTATCTATCTATCTATCTATAGCTATTGTTTCTTTGTGAGAGTTCATCGCAACATTTCAGTGACAGACATACATACCAGTGTTATTGTTTCTCTGTGAGTGTTTATCACATTTTCATGACAGACATAAACACCAGCGTTGCTGTTTCTCTGTGTGTTCATCAGAACATTTCGACGAAAGACTTACACACCAATGTTATTGCTTTTGTGCGAGTGTTAATCACAGAATGTTAATGACAGACATAAACACCATAGTGTTCATTACAACTTTTTAGTGACAGACATGGACACCAGTGTGAGTGTTGATCACAATATTTCAGTGATAGACAAGAACACTATGTAATTGTATCTATGTGAGTGTTCATCAAATATTTCAATGACAGACATAAACACCAGCGTTTTTGTTTGCATAAGTGTTGATCACAATATTTCAGTGGCAGACATGAACACCAGTGTTACTGTTTCTATGTGAGTGTTCATCACAATATTTCAGTGGCAGACATGAACGCTGTGTCATTGTTTCTATGTGAGTGTTCATCATATTTCAGCGACAGACACAAACGACTTATCGTTTTAGCGGTTGTGTTCATCACACCATTTTAAGACAGTCACAAACACCAGTGTTATTGTTTCTGTATGACTAGTCATCACAACATTTCAGTGACAGACACAAACACCAGGTAGTTGTTTCTGTGTAAGTGTTCATCACAACATTTCAGATAAAGAAGAATGGGAAATGCTTGACGTTGCCCGTCCCCTCTCTCCACGTATCCTGTCGCATGCTGGTTTTTAATTTCGTGTTTCCAAAACCCACCGGATGCTAACTAGGTTACAGGGGTCTTCAGCGTGCTTATATCACCGAGTGCATGTACCTCCACCCATCTGGTGTGTAGCACTGATAGGTCTTCACTGGGAGGGGGGGGATCAACCCGCTTTCATCCCAATCAACTGCGGGGTCAATGTATGGGAGGGGAACACTTTAAAACCCACAAAAATATCAGAACTGACGCTCAAGATGAAAACGTCACATTTAAAGAGTTTCTATATTCACAAAAAAAAAGAAAAGAAAAAGAAAAATAGCAACATACAGTGATTGACAAAATGTGTAAAAACTCCACTTCTCACTTGACCCAGCGGCGCTGGCGAGGCACGAACTCACAACCCTCTCTATGGAAAGTTCAGAGTTTTGACCACACGGCCATGGGAGCCGTGTTCAGGGTCTGGATCTTCTGTGCCACGGTTCACTCGCCCAAGCTGGGAATGGGATACTTGACAGTGGTGCTAATCAGTGTGTGTGTATGTGCGTGTGTGTGTGTGTGTGTGTGTGTGTGTGTGTGTGTGTGTGTGTGTGTGTGTGTGTGTGTGTGTGTGTGTGTGTGTGTGAAATGGCAAGTCAGTATAACCAGGTGTGACTGAGACTTTCTCATCATGACTGTTGTTGTGATTATAACAACGATGATCGTGATCGTTGTTGTCATCATTTGATGCTTATTAGTGTCAAACTATAAACTGAATACAGATATATTCATTTTTTCCCCTCCCGACGAACGAGTAGGACATTAAATAGAGATAAGTCTGTTCCTAATGTTGGTGAAGCAGTCGATACTGATGTTAATGGTAATGACACTGGCGATATCAATCACTAATTAATGGTACTACAGCTTACCGCTCCCTATGGCAAGGGCGACAACCAACAGAGCACAACACAGCTGCATCGTGTGTCCTGCAATACAGATAAACAAAGAAAGAAAGATTGGATTACAACGGCAGCCTAACAACCACCCAACTTTCGTTGTCACTTGTGGAAGGCATTATGTGTACTGCAGTTATGGAGGATATGCAATAAATGCCAACCAAGGAAACTGTCTGGTCTTGTCTTTCATATTTCTGTGTTCCCCAGCACTTATTATGGAATAGGAACGGTTATGTTCAACGGAAGTTGACTGTCTTGGAGAAGGGGGATTCACGATAGCTCACTGGTAGCACACACTGGCGGGCCTTAGTTTACAGGGGATCGACTCATTCTAGGTCCGTCATGAAGCAACAGAGATACCAACTCCATGGAGAGAGAGAGAGAGAGAGAGAGAGAGAGAGAGAGAGAGAGAGAGAGAGAGAGAGAGAGAGAGAGAGAGGGTAAACTTTATTTGCAATGTAACTGACCCGTACAAAAGTACGATTTGGACCTACAGACACCAACAAAGTCTGACTTAGGTTGACGTATGTCTGAATTTGGCGATAGTGATGGAACTCATGAAACTGTCCGGTGCTAAAAGCGATTTGAAAGAATGACACGTCACATGGCGATCATTTTCTGTATGTAACTTCGCAGTCCAGTTTTGGTAGAGACAGTCAGTTACCCGTTGCTTGAATGTATTCAAACCAATTTTCTTAATTTCGAATCCCACCAGTCTACCACTCTCCTGCAAAACCAAATTAGACAACGTTTAGTAGATACTGTCTACCTGTGAAAGTATAATAACATGAGCGTGTTTTAACTATTCTGTCAAAAGATCATTTGGTCTTGATCCAAATTACAGGGATCAAACAAATTACAAGACAAAACACGAAGCGTTTCGACCTATTAGGTCTGCTTCAGGCATACTAACATCTTGCGTGAAGAAGACCTAAGAGGTGGAAACGCGTCGCGTTTTGTCTGTAATTTGTTTATCCCTGTTGTTTGGCGGACTTACTAATAATTAGTTTTTAAAATTGTTTTAATTTCTGCCTGCAGTCACCTCACTTTGAAACTGATATGTCATATTTGAGTACAGTTATATATAGATCAGTCGTGGGCGTGTAATCAATCACACACCAAAAGTGTGTGGGTATGAATGTAGATAAAAGAGACCAAGATACATACGAACGCATACAATACTATACATGTAACACTAGCGGCACACTGGTGTATTTGAATGAAGACTGAATGGAAATGTACTTGGGTTTGGCTGGTCACACACAAAAACGCTCAATGGCCATCACTGTTACTTTTAAAGGATAACGCTTTTTTTGTGTTGTTTCCTATTTCTGTGCCATCTCAGTGACATTGCACCCACACCGCTCATTCCAGCTCTTCGTCTACAGCCCCAGCCCTGATACAGGCTATCCACAGTGAACAGTCAATGTTGAGCTGTCAGGAGGAAACCCACTGGAGGAGACACTGCACTGCGGCCGAGTCATTTCGGTGATGTTCAGTGGTACCTATTCTGTGCCAGCACACGCAGGACATCAGCTGATAAGCTTCATGCAGACAATACTTGCTTAGGCGCAGGGCCACCGTGAGTTACTCCTCCTCCGGAGGGTGCCATCACGTCCGTCTAACAACAGTACCCATGAACTCTCCGATTCCTGTGACCCAAACTGATCCTCGCCAAGGACATTGATGTGAAGAGGAAACTGAAACCAAGGTTACTGCACCATGACAGCAGGGCATAACGGGCAACCGAATTTAAGACTTTTTTTTATACTGATCGTTCATGATGAGGTTGATGAATAGGATGCTACGGATTTCCACTGCGGTCTGAGACGTATGTACTGTTGTACTCTACGCCTACTTTCATGACATGTTCCGGCGTCAATCAGGCCCGAGAGATACAGACACATGCAGTTTAGTTTGGAATTTTAAGCAACACTCTCAGAATCACATGAGTTGTCTGGATGAAACTCGAGTGTGTGGTTCCAGTCTTCCCAGTTGAGCAACAGCAAAGTCGAATCTGGGTAGATCCGGTCAGGGCATGTACATCCCACAAATAAATGGCTTTAATGGGAATCGGACGTCAAACCTCTCAGCCGGGAGTCCACAACGCTGACCACTTTGTCACGACGGCTGGTACAACATCATTTTTTTTTGTACATTGCTCTGTATTAAAGAAAACTTCGGATGTACCAGTGGTTGATGTAAAGGAATTCTTTCAAACCCGATACCAGTAAAGTCTTAGAATTCAGCTTCAATGAACTTAAACGACATGACCCTGGCGAGTTTTGTCAGTAGAGTTTAACTTGAATAAACATCATGACATTGGTGTCCTGGTATCTTTTTGTAACACAAATTATCAAAATATCAATCTTGTAGTCACAGTTCAGGCCATCTTCATTATCAGTGTCTGCAAATGAATATTGTTTCCAGGTAGTTAAAAACGCTTCATAAATCAACAGGTTTGAAAGAGCAAATTATGAAAAAAAAACATAATAGGCACGGCATTCAATGCACCTGCAACGCACTGTACAAGAGCCAAGCAAACAATCGTCTATCCATGTCTTTTTTTCAATGAAATAGAACACTGCAAGCAGTTTAAGGGAGAAAAAGAATGAAACGAAACAAATGATCTAAAATGTCCTTATCAGCATACCCTCCGGAGAAGACTTCTTACAGTTCCTTCAGTCTCGAACAAGCAGGTGCAGAGTGACAGCGTGACAACTGGAGGAGGAAAGGGTAGCTTTTATAAGGTGGTGGACAATCATCTCAAGTTAATAAAAACTGAAATTAGACCTGACCCAACAATGCCACGGGCCTGGCGACTGGCGTTATTAATCACTTGACCGTTGTCCTGGAGCTCTGTGTCATCAGGAGGTCCTGCAGAGAGGGGTGGAGACAGAAGAGTGAGAGCACACGATGCTGTGGGCAAACCTCGTAGGGTGAGTTGACAGTGGATTGGGTTTCATGTCCCTGTCGTGCGATGAGTTGTTTGTGGATTGTGCCCCCTGATGTGCAGGTAATGAAAGGCTTGAGGATTATTGGTGTGGTGTAGGCATTGAAAGGTGAAGGAGGGCGAGAGGGTAGGAAGACGCTAAGGAGATCTTTAATTTTGATGTGGGGTTACCCTCTACACACACACACTCGCGCACACACACACACACACACACGCACGCGTACGCGCACGCGCACGCACGCACGCACGCACGCACGCACGCACGCACGCACGCGCACACACACACACACACACACACACACACACACACACACACACACACACACATCTTCTTTCCGTGTTTGTTTTTCCTCCTATTGTGATGCGTGGAGATTGCATTGTCGAGTAGTTGTGAATTCATTAATCTCTCTGTCTGTCTGTCTGTCTGTCTGTCTGTCTGTCTGTCTCTCTTTCTCTCTCTGTCTCTGTCTCTCGTATATCTATCTATCTATCTATCTATCTATCTATCTATCTATCTATCTATCTATGTGTTTGTGTGTGCGTGTGCGTGCGCGCGCGTGTGTGTGTGTGCGTGTGTGTGTGCGTGCGCGCGCGCGCACGTGTGAATGTGTGTATGTGTGCGTGTGCGTGCGCGCGCGTGTGTGTCTTTACACGCGCACACACGTACCCTCTTCCATAGGATTGACGATTGAGTGAGTAAGGTGGCCATTGGAAGCCAGGGAATACAGGTGATGTTACCAGAGGTGAATACTGAACAGATTCAGACTGCCGTGGAAGCCAGGGAATACAGGTGATGTTACCAGAGGTGAATACTGAACAGATTCAGACTGCCGTGGAAGCCAGGGAATACAGGTGATGTTACCAGAGGTGAACAGTGGAGAATTTTCAGACAGCAGCGGAAGGGAGGTAATACAGGTGTTGATGTTATAGGCGACCAATAGAGAGACTTCAGACGGTTATGGAAGCTATAGCTAGGGGATACAGGTTGTGTTACCAGACACCCAAAAGAATGGAACAGACACAGAGCAAGACAGAAACCTTGCACTTCCACCCTGCAGACTTACTCAGGCCCTACAAATCATCCTGTTTTTTTCATGCTTTTTTCTTTTCTTTTCTTTTTTCTTTCCTTCCTTCCTTCATTCTTTGTTTGTTTCTCTCTCTCATCCTCCTCCTCCTCCTCGTTGTTGTTGTTGTTGTTGTTGCTCTTCTTCTTCTTCTTCTTCTTCTTCTTCTTCTTCTTCTTCTTCTTCTTCTTCTTCTTCTCCTCCTCCTCCTCTTTCATATGGCACTCTGGTAGCTTTCAAAGTATACTGTGCACAAAAAGAAACGCTTATTTTTTTCGCTGAAAATATTAAGAAAGATTTTGACAGAAACATGCCCCGTATAGCAGGGAACTCTGTCCAGTGTGAATAGTAAGACATAATGAATAGACATAACAGTAGATTGATGTCTTATTTCTTCTGTGGTTGTAATATTTTGAATGCTAAATGACGCATGAAATGACTGAAATAAGAATATGCGTTTCTTTTTGTGCATAGTATATAATGAATGAAGGTCGAAGTCGAAACATGAAAACCAATGACAAAATCTTAACTGCCAGCCTAGACCTGGTAGTCTTCGTCAGGAAAGACGAGGGAAAAAAAGGAAGATAACTCTCTACCACTCTGTTAGTGACTGGTTTAATATTCACACTTTAACGTCCTGTTTTTCATTCCATCCCCCTTCTTGTCTCCCCTTCTCTCTCCTTACGACTTTCTTGTCCAGTTCTTTTCATAGTGACTGAGGTCCTTACATTCGTTTTTTTTTCCTCCTCACATCAATTAAAGGAAAACTTTTTGACGTACACACATCAACAATGGGAACACTTTGTGACTTAAAACACATTAGTTATGGAAGTACTTTATGACAAAGACACGTTAGTTGTGGGTACATTTAGTGACATAAGCACATCAATTTTGGGAACATTTTATTGTGAGTTAAACACATCAGTCATGGGAACACTTTGTGACTACCACACATCAATTTTGGGAACACTTTGTGACTTAGACACATTAATCATGGAAACGCTTTATGAATTAAACACATCAGTCACGGGGACACTTTGTGACTTAAACACATGGATTTTGGGAACATTTTATTATGAGTTAAACACATCAGTCATAGGGACACTTTGTGACTTACACACATCAATTCTGGGAACACTTTATGAGTTAAGCACATCAGTCATGGGAAGACTTTGTGACTTATACACATCAATTTTGGACACACTTTGTGACTTAGACACATCACTCATGGGAACACTTTATGAGTTAAACACATCAGTCATAGGAACACTTTGTAACTTACACACAAAAGTTATGAAAACATTATTTTTTGCCTTACAATCGTCAGTCGTGGGAACATTTTGTGACTTACATACATCCGTTATGGGAACACTTTGTGACTAACATACATCAATTAGGGAACACTTTGTGACTAACGTACATCAATTAAGGATCACTTTGTGACTTACATACATCAGTTATGTGAACACTTTGTTCCTGAAATCCATGATGAGGACACTTTGTGACTTACACTCTTTAGATTACTGATAGGAACGTTTTGTGACGTACACACACTGACAATGCTGGGAACACTTTGTGACTCACACAATGCTGGGAACACTTTGTGACTCACACAATGATGGGAACCCTTTGTGATATGATTATCAGTAATGGGAACACTTTGTGACTTACACGCATCAATGCTTAGAAAACTTGTGATTTACATGAATGATCAGAGTACGTTGTGACTTACACATATCAATGATGGGAACGCTTAGTGACTTATGCAACACACACACACACACACACACACACACACACACACACACACACACACACACACACACACACACACACACAGATAGATAGATAGATAAGATAGATATGTGTGTGTATGTGTGTGTGTGTGCGTGTATATGTGCGTGCACGCGTGCATATACGTGTGTGTGTGTGTGTGTGTGTGTGTGTGTGTGTGTGTGTGTGTGTGTGTGTGTGTGTGTGTGTGTGTGTGACATGGATATGCATAAGTGTATATATGTATACGCGAATGTTTGTACTAAGCGCTTGTACTCGGAAGGACGTCAATGAGACTATAAATCGACGTCCTGTGGATGAACGCACACGTAAGATCTTGCATACGCATACAAGAGAAGGCCAGATGGGCCGTTGGTATGGATGAGACGTATTCACACAGGATGCC
>CM065717.1:14666682-14674182 GCA_033310375.1 Conus canariensis | reverse complement strand
AAAAACTTTCGTGTATCCAACAGTAGCACTCTACCATTGAATGTGACTGCTTTGCTATCATTTGGGGATTTCACAAGTTTTCAAGATTCCTGGTTGGCCGATCCTTTGTCTTGCAAAGTGATCAAATAGGACGCAGAATAATCGACTTCTGCAATGGTCTTTGATGCTCCAAGAGCTTTCTTCTGATCAAAGCAATACCGTGATATTTCAAACATTTTGCCGACGTTCATTGCGAGTGAATAATCTGTCATTTTTGTGTGTGCATTATTTTTCTATGGACTATTTGGTGATCTCTTGGATTCGTATAGATTGAAAGAGACTTTGTAAATTCTCCCTTGACTTTTCTGGGTGAGAAGCAGTGCTACTTGTTGCTGTTGTTTGTGCTTTTTCCTTTTTTTTCTGAAAAAAAGAAAGCCTACGACCTGCGAAGATCCCTTTCTTCCATTAAGAAAGGGTGAACACCGTAGTCGCACCTTCTCGCCACGTTAATGTGGGTGTTTCCTCAGGGGGACATGGGGCAGGTTGTTTTCACTAACGCGGCACGGGAGCGGAATACTGGCGCTATATCAAAACTAGATCCCGGCCTCTCCAATCAAGGAAAGCCGCAGGCTAGACCAGTCCAGATGGAGGAGTAAGGCCCCCACCAAAATGGAAGGAAATGAGTGAAGGCCCACCGGCGTGTGGATACGCCCTGACACTGCTCCAAGCCTTACCCCAGCCATGGGTTAAATGGCAAAAGCATCCAGCCTGCCGAAGACGGAGTGTGTCAGCTACGGCGCAGGTCCTGGGGATAAATTAGGACACACACGCATCAACGATTATGGTCATGCGTCAGACTACCTTGTTATCATGGTGTCGTCCCTATCAGCGACAACCGGGGAGGGACGGAGCCGGGCCCTTAGCCTCAAAGGGGCCCACCCAAGCGACCGGTGCCTCTGTTAACCTGACGGTTGAGGGAAGGCAGAGTAGAGCGACTGACCAGACTACCCAGCCTCCTACCACCCTTACAGTGGCTCAGTGGAATGCAGAAGGACTAGGGAACAAGAAGCCAGAACTGCAAAAGTTTCTAAGCAAAAACAACATCGATGTCATCTGCATCCAAGAAACGCACTTGAAAGATCATCGACGTTTCTTCGTAAGAGGCTACGAGACATTTCGCCAAGACCGCGAAGACAGACACAAGGGAGGAATCATTACCCTTGTCAGAAACTCCATCCCTGCAGTGGAGCCAAACAGATCAAGAAGACAAGAACTAGAACACCTGACTGTCAAGCTCTTGCTGCCCAGTGGAGACCTACGGATCACCAACTGCTACAGCCCATCAACCTCATCTCTTACGCTACACAACGTGAAGCTAGAAGCTTACAGACACCTGGTGGTTGGAGACCTCAACAGCCACTCGCAAAGCTGGGGATATGAGGAAATGGATGCCCGTGGTGAGGAAGTGGAGGATTGGATGATGGAAAATAATCTAGTACTCATCAACCAGGCGGACGACAAACCAACGTACTTCTCCAGAGCCTGGAAAACCACCTCCACACCAGACCTGGTAGTAGCTACTGAGGATATTCACAAGCTCACGTCCAGAGAAGTCAGCACCCAGCTTGGAGGGAGCGACCACCTGCCAGTCATTCTCAACATCTCCAGCTTAGGATGTACTGAGCGCAACATGCAACCAAGTTGGAACATCAAACGAGCCAGCTGGACCCTCTTTGCAGAAAAGGCTGACCACCACACCAAAAACATTTGCTGTGCAAATGACCTGAACAAGAACGTCCAGAATTTCACTGATGCAATTCTTCAGGCAGCAAAGCAGGCAATCCCAAGGGGCAAACTGACACACTGGAACAGCTTCACACTGAAATGGACAATGCCAGAGAAGCTATGGAGCAAACCCCCACTCCAGAGAACCTAGTGAGGCACAACAACGCCAAAGAAGCTTTCAACCAACAGAAGAAAGTTGAACTCCAAAAGAGCTGGAACGAGAAGACCAGCAGCCTCAACATGGAGAAGGACACCAGCAAGCTGTGGAATCTGACAAAAGCCCTGAATGAAGACACCAGAGCGGGACACAGCAAAACCGTCATCGAGGAAAACGGTACACATCACACGGGAAGGAAAGCAGCAAACATCCTGGCAGAATTTTACAAAGAGGAAAGCAAAGCAACAATACCCAATGCCCGAGTGCAGGATGTCGGCAAGGAAACCAAGGAGAAGCTGAAACACCAGAACCCTACACCATCCGTGATGTCAGCCTTCTCCATGACTGAACTCAATGCAGCCATTTAAAAAATTAAGCCAAAGAAAGCCCCAGGGAAAGATGGTGTTACCAATGACATGATCAGGAGACTTGGAACCACAGCAAAACAGAAGCTCCTTCTGATCATCAACCAGTCATGGAGCTCAGGGAAATTCCCAGACCGATGGAGAGAAGCAGTCATCATCCCCATCAGAAAGAAACAAAAAGACAAAACCAAGAAATCCAGCTACCGACCAATCAGCCTCCTCAGTTGTCTGGGCAAGGTGATGGAAAGAATGGTGAACACAAGACTGCTGAAACACCTGGAAGAAAATCACCTGCTCAGCAACACACAGTCAGCATACAGGAAAAACCACAGTACGGAAGACCAGCTTGTGTACCTCGCCCAACAGATCGAAAACGCCTTTCAGGAGAAGAAAAAGGTACTCGCTGTCTTTGTGGACCTGACCAAAGCCTTCGACAAGGTATGGAAGGAAGGACTTCTCCTGAAGCTGCTAAACAAGAAAGTGGAAGGGAATATGTACCGCTGGATACGCAACTTCCTCCAGTACCGCACAGCAAGAGTTCAACTTGATGGGAAAATTAGCCACCGAATCACTCTACAACAAGGTGTACCACAAGGAGGAGTCATTTCCCCTACACTCTTTCTCATCTTCATTGACGACATCGCTGAGAAGCTCACCAAGCACATCTCCAGAGCTCTCCACGCCGACAATTTTGCTGCCTGGAGTGCTGCAGAACATTTAACCACAGCCAGCTACAGAATGCAGGAAGCACTGGAACACGTCGGAAGATGGGCCTCTGACTGGGGCGTAGAAGTCAATGCCACCAAGACAGTGGCCACAGTCTTCTCGCTGTCGCCACTGCCAGAAACCATCAGCCTGAAAATAAGTGGAAGAGAGCTGAAACAAGAAGACAACCCAACATACCTAGGCATCAAGCTGGACAAGCAGCTTACTTGGAATCTGCACCTCAAGAACATTGAAAACGAAGCAGTCAGGAAGCTCGCCATCATGAAGAAGCTGGCCGGTACATCCTGGGCGCAAACAGCAGCATCCTGCAGAAGGTGTATGTGGGTACCGTCAGACCAACCCTGGAGTATGGCAGTTCTGCATGGGCCACTGCATCCAAGACCAACACCAGTCGCCTGAACAAAGTGCAGAATGCAGGATTGCGACTGATCACTGGTGGGATGAAGACTACCCCAATCCAAGCCATGGAGAAGCTTACTAGTCTACATTCCCTCGAAGACAGACGCGAGGAGGTTTTCATCCACAGTGAAAAGTTACTGCGTATGCCTACCCACCCCATGCACACCGAGATGCAGAACCCCACCAAAAACAGGCTAAAGAGAACAAGTTTCAACCACCTGTCCAAGAGCCTGCATCGCAGCAATGAAGACCTGCTGCCTGTTTCACCAGCCGACATGGAGATACTTCCAAATTTTGAGGAACCAGACAATCACCTGGAAGATGTCGCAATCATCACCGAAGTTCCTGGCATTAAAAGAATGGACCGTCAAGCCCCGCAAGTAATGAAAGCTCTAGCACAGGAGATGATTGCCAACCAATACAACCCCAGTGAGTGGACCCACGTCTTCACAGATGGATCATCAGAAGGAGCAGTCAAGAATGGAGGAGCAGGTTCTTCATCAGACACACCAATGGAAGATCGACACACAAGGCCTTCCCTACTGGAAAGATCTCCAACTACAGAGCGGAGACAATAGCACTGCTCCACGCAGTGAGGATCTTTGTGGGACCGGCCAGCCCATCACAGAAGGTTGTCTTCTTCACAGACTGCCGATCTCTGCTGCAGGGACTTCAGAACACAAGAAATGAACAACATACGCAAGACATCAAGGCTGCCCTCCATGAACTCTCAAAACAGTCTGTCATTACGCTTCAGTGGATTCCGTCTCATTGTGGGATCATGGGCAACGAAAAAGCTGATGCTCTCTCCAAGGCAGGCAGCAAAATGGAGCAGTTCAGCCACCCCGTGACCTACATGTACAGGGAGGCCAAGACCATCATCCACAACCAGTTTCAGTCCCAGTGGAAGAGAAGGCTGGGTGCAGAGAGTGGTGCTGACCCGATCCACCAGCTCCAAAGGCACCAGCAGACAATCCTCTTCAGACTGAGGACCGGCCACTGCAGACTGCTGAGCCACCTTAACCGCCTGAAGATAACCTACACTGACCAGTGTCCATGTGGCACTGGACCCCAGACCCCTGAACATGTCCTCCTGCGCTGTCCTACTCACGCAGCTCTACGACACAAAACCTGGCCGGGCGGAGCGGAGTTACAGGCGCAGCTTTGGGGAGCCCGTTCTGACCTGGAGAAGACCGCGGGCTTCATCATGGCGGCCGGGTTACAAGTCTGACGCATCCAGCTTCAATCGAACGCAGAAGAAGAAGAAGAAAACCTACGCTTAATCTTTTTTCAGTGTCTTTTGCCCTCGGTGTGTATAAGAATTATGTGTATGTCATCGACTCAGTTTCATACTTTCTAAACTATTATGTGTTTGAATATAAAACTTATAATATTTCATGCGTTTATTACTCTGGGATCTGATTTTGAAGTGTCATGCTTTGATGAACTGGTATATTTCGTAATGATTGCTATCGTTCACTTTGTTTGCTTACGATGTATTTCCCTCGTCGAAACACTGCTTGGTGTAGTTTTGGTACTTTTTTGCCATACTGTAATTGTTGATGTTTTCCTTGTCATCCTTCCTTAGAGAGTTGCACGAACTTTTTTGGAGAAAGGTGTTGTCAGGAACTGTGCCTAAGTTCTTGGTCGCTTGGTGTGTGTTGGTGTGTGGAAAGGCTCTGTCGATGGAGGACCCAGGTTACTTGTGTGGGCTGTTGAAGGGGCAAGGAGATTTGTCTTGTTTGCTCTCTCGTGCCTAGGCTCATCCAATCACGCACACTTTCACGCTTGCATGCAGTGTACACTTTTGAATGAAGTGGACGAATAACACAAGATAATGGGCTTATCACCTGGAAGACAGTCAGTTGTCTGGAGGGACAGACTAGTCAGCGGTGTTGAACGTGGAGGCGTTGTGAGGATGTACGTGGAGGCGTTGTGAGGGTGTACGTGGAGGCGTTGTGAGGATGTACGTGGAGGCGTTGTGAGGGTGTACGTGGAGGCGTTGTGAGGATGTACGTGGAGGCGTTGTGAGGTTGTACGTGGAGGCGTTGTGAGGATGTACGTGGAGGAGTTGTGAGGATGTACGTGGAGGAGTTGTGAGGATGTACGTGGAGGCGTTGTGAGGATGGATGTACGTGGAGGCGTCGTGAGGATGTACAGAGGAGTGAGTTGTGAGGATGTACGTGGAGGCGTTGTGAGGATGTACGTGAAGGCGTTGTGAAGATGTAGGTGGAGGCGTTGTGAGGATGTAGGTGGAGGCGTTGTGGGGATGTACGTGGAGGCGTTGTGAGTATGTACGTGGAGACGTGTGATATGCATGGCTTTAGGTACGAGGAGGCGTTGTGAGGATGTACGAGGAGGCGTTGTGAGGATGTACGTGGAGGCTTTGTGAGGATGTACGTGGAGGAGTTGCGAGGATGTACGTGGAGGCGTTGTGAGGATGTACGTGGAGGCGTTGTCAGGATGTACGTGGAGGCGTTGTCAGGATGTACGTGGAGGAGTTGTGAGGATGTACGTGGAGGCGTGTCAGGATGTACGTGGAGGTGTTGTGAGGATGTACGTGGAGGCGTTGTGAGGATGTACGTGAGGCGTCGTGAGGATGTACGTGGAGGAGTTGTGAGGATGTACGTGAAGGCGTTGTGAGGATGTACGTTGAAGCGTTGTGAGATGTACGTGGAGCGTCGTGAGGATGAATCGTGGAGGCGTTGTGAGGATGTACGTGGAGGCGTTGTGAGGATGTACGTGGAGGCGTTTGAGGAGTACGTGGAAGCGTCGTGAGGATGTACGTGGAGCGTCGTGAGGATGTACGTGGAGGCGTTGTGAGGATGTACGTGGAGGAGTTGTGAGGATGTACGAGGAGGCGTTGTGAGGATGTACGTGGAGGCGTTGTGAGGATGTACGTGGAGGCGTTGTCAGGATATACGTTGAGGAGTTGTGAGGATGTACGTGGAGGCGTTGTGAGGATGTACGTGGAAGCGTTGTGAGGATGTACGTGGAGGCGTTGTGAGGATGTACGTGGAGGAGTTGTGAGGATGTACGAGGAGGCGTTGTGAGGATATACGTTGAGGAGTTGTGAGGATGTACGTGGAGGCGTTGGAGGTGAACGTCGTGAGGTAGGATTGTGAGGATGTACGTGGACAGAGCGTTGTGAGGATGTACGTGGAGGCGTTGTGAGGATGTACGTGCAGGAGTTGTGAGGATGTACGTGGAAGCGTTGTGAGGATGTACGTGGAGGCGTTGTAAGGATGTACGTGGAGGCGTCGTGAGGATGTACGAGGAGGCGTTGTGAAGATGTACGTGGAGGCGTTAGTGAGGATGGAATGTACGTGGAGGCGTCGTGAGGATGTACGAGAGAGTGAGTTGTGAGAATGTACGTGGAGGCTTGTTGGTTGAGGATGTACGAGGAGGCGTTGTGAGGATGTACGAGGAGGCGTTTGTGAGGATGTACGTGGAGGCGTTGTCAGGATGTACGTGAAGGCGTTGTGAGGATGTACGGTGAGGCGTCATGAGGATGTACGAGGAGAGCGTCTGTGAGATGTACGTGGAGGCGTTGGACTGAGGATGTACGTGGAGGCGTTGTGAGGATGTACGTGGAGGCGTTGTGAGGATGTACGTGAGGCGTTGTCAGGATGTACGTTGAGGATGTGTGAGGATGTACGTGGAGGCGTTCGTGAGGATGTACGTGGAGGCGTTGTGAGGATGTACGTTGAGGCGTTGTCAGGATGTACGTGAGGAGTGAGTGTGAGGATGTAGTGGAGGCGTTGTGAGGATGTACGTGGAGGCGTTGTCAGGATGTACGTGGAGGAGTTGTGAGGATGTACGTGGAGGTTGTTGTGAGGTGTACGTGGAAGCGTTTGTCAGGATGTACGTGGAGGCGTTGTGAGGATGTACGTGTAGGAGTTGTGAGGATGTACGTGGAGGCGTTGTGAGGATGTACGTGGAGGCGTTGTCAGGATGTACGTGGAGGCGTTGTGAGGATGTACGTGGAGGCGTTGTGAGGATGTACGTGGAGGAGTTGTGAGTATGTACGTGGAGACGTTGTGAGGATGTACGTGGTGGCGTCGTGAGGATGTACGAGGAGGCGTTGTG
>CM065717.1:14654182-14661682 GCA_033310375.1 Conus canariensis | reverse complement strand
ATGAAACGGATCAACTGATCTTCAGAGAGAGAGAGAGAGAGAGAGAGAGAGAGAGAGAGAGAGAGAGAGACAGGAGGGGAAGAGGGTGATTCAAGTGTGGGCTGGGGGCCTAAGAGTTGCGTATATGGGAAGTGGGGAAGTGTAGCATTGTTACTCCAGGCAACGCGCATAATATATTCATGATTTTCACAGATACAATGAACAAGGCGGGCCAACACAAGTGTTACATCCGGCGGGACGAGGCCGACTCATTCGTCAATGCGCATGTAATCGCTGTAGCACTTGGCTGCTTTTATCTTCCCCGTTAAGTTGCCGTCTGGAAAGTCGGTTTTACAGAAGTCAGTGCTGGACGCCACGTTGTCACACAGCGTATCGTTGAAGTAGCCTCCGCACACCCACTCCAGGCAGTCCTGTTCAGTTGACAACATCAAAGTATCTTCTTACACTCTATGTATTATGTCATAAGTACTTATTGTTCACACACAAATTTAGTAAGGACCAATAAATATCAAATGAGTATTTCTTTTCATTTTCTTTACAACAAAACTTAAACCAAAACATTCTTGCTTACTCTACCTGGATGCTTCCAGTATCTCAAAACATGATGTAGCCATGTGCTACAGCGTGCAGACATCTCTTGGGACCTTTAGCAGACGAAACATATTTGCTCTAGAGTTATCTTCCCCTACCTCCCATGATTGATAGATCTTGATTAATTTGTTTAAGATCTTTAAAATGTGAATGCCTCAGAACCTATGAAACTATGATTTATGCATTACCGAAGTCACAAGGATTAAAGGATTTTATTCGTTACAACTACATTGGACCAGAAAGTCCATATCATCTCTCAACTGATATTTTGCAGAATTGATTTCGGCGCCATTTTCGAATCTCCACCAGTAAAAGATTTCTTGATTTCGTTCAAAACATGACAAAAACTGTAGAATAAATAAAATGTGCATTACATATACAGTTTGTCAGCTCTCCTTTCGTATATCGCATGCTTTGGACATTTTCCGTTGAAGTTTGCGACTATACGAAATGACTGACAACGCTGACCTCCCTTGAACAGTCGCCTTCTTTGTTTCAATCTTTGTCATTGTCAGAGATTTTGGTTGAATTATCATTCTACGAAATTTAGACTTTCCGATTCATATATTATTTATGACTACATAGCTATGATAAACAGAACTGAAACTATGTAAAAAAAAAAAAAAAAAAAATTCAGTAATCCGGTTCTGCAGAGTATTTTCTAACTGAAAATTAGATCTAAAGCTCATGTTGGCAGCCGGGCAAGGAAGAAAGACAGTGGTTTTGCACCAGTTTTCAAAGACAAAAACTTCTCCGTGCAGACCCAGTCTTGGAGAATCAAATTCATATGTGTGAAAAGAGTAAAATGTCTGCTATTCATTCATTACGATGCTATTCAGTGTTTACTATCGCAATCACAGTGGGGAAAATACGGCAGAAACTCATCGCATTCATTCTTTTACTTTATCTGGCAATAATTTGATATAATTACAGAATTACTAAAAGTGACATAGTTAATGTTTTTCCTAGGGTTCTACGGTTTTTATCAATAGTAGATATGTTTGAATGCTTTGAACGGACGATAAGCCAGACAACACGGAAGCTGCAAAAGAAAGCATAAATTTCTGTCTGTTCCAGCCTCGTGAGGCTCGTTGTGTCTGCGGCACCGTGTTGCTGGCTTTACGGTCTGCTTTTTGTCTGCGGCACCGTGTTGCTGGCTTTACGGTCTGCTTTTCGGCAATATATAAAGTGCTGTTAGCCAGAGATGTTGTGTTCCTGTAGTTCTGGGAGCGAAATAAAAAGAGAAGTTCTGCTTCGTTTCCTCTGCGTTCTCCTTGACCGGCTGTTGTGCCTTGTTCTTGAGTCAACCATCGTCTGTCTGTCTTCGTCTGCTCTGCTTACCACACCATCACGATAATCAGTATTGATTTGGATTGTCTTGAATATAACATGATATTATATATCATAATATAATGTAATGTATAATATATTATATGTATATATGCTTGGCTTTGCGGATGAAGATTATGGAAGAATGGCCCATGTCGACTGCAGGTGCGCTTGTGGCTGACAAGGCCGATGCAGGATAGGCAGGCCCAGCCGCAGCAGCTGCAGGTAAAGATCTGATCTGGGATCGATTTCACAGCAACGCAGTTCTTCCTATTGCGCCGTTTGTCCTCAAGGGTGGCCCTGCCAGCGTTTGCGAGGGAGGAGACAGCTTTGTTAATGGTGTGACGCCCGGCGTTGCGATCCGCAGCTAGAGAGAGCAACTGGCATTGTCAATTTAAGTTGATAAAACTTATACTGTGGTTTCAAAACCGTACTACTCATGGTGTGTCCTCGTATTTCGCAGCCGTCTGTCTAGACCAGGACAATAGTTTCATAAAACAAATACAACTGCGTCAAATTATAATGCAAATTTCTTGCATTAAAAGAAAAAAAACTGCAAATAAACTGTGGGTTATACAATTATACAGTTATACAAATCACACTGTCTTACATTCGGATTGCTTTGAAATACGTAACTGACCACCCAGTTTCTATCAACCCTGTCGCTAGTATCAAAATGAAAGCAGAAAGATACACCACCTTATAATTTCTACTATTTGTTGAAAAGAATAATGATGATATTAGAGATGACACGGGCGAGTTAATGACAATGATGATTCTCACTGACCACAAAAACGTCCATGGGGCTGCAGGAGTACTTGGTGACACAGTTCCTTCGAACTCTGGCAGTTAGGATTTGGCCACAAGTGATGATGGCATCTTTGCGCGTGGCATTATCCGGACACGTGTTCTGAAATACGTCCTCTGCTTTGATGCACTGATCGTTCCTGTTGATGAAACGAAAGAAATAAGTGAGGAAGCTGACAAAAGGACTAAGAAAGCTAGCAGAAGGATTAATCAAAATAAACCGACAGGGAATAAGAAAGTTTTCACAAAGTATAGGAAAATAATCAAAAATCATTACGAGTGAATTTTCGACAAACCTGTCTTCTTCACACGTTAAAAACAAAAGACGTGAGCTTTGCACAAAGACCCCCCAGACCGCTAAAAAAAGAATTGAACGAAAGAAAAAGAATAAAGGAAAACAATAGCGAGATAAAGGAGGAAGAAAGCTGTGAGTACTATAAAGCTAGCAAAAGGAGTAAGAAACGTAAAGGAGTGAAAAAGCTAGATGAGTGAGTAAGAAAGCTAAAGGAGTAAGGCACTAGCAAAAGGAGTAGGAAAAGAGAAAGGGAATGAAAGCTAGGGGATTTAAAGAGATGCAAATGTGACAACACAGCTGGCACAAGCTGTAATAAGGGGATTTAAAGAGATGCAAATGTGACAACACAGCTGGCACAAGCTGTAATAAGGGGATTTAAAGAGATGCAAATGTGACAACACAGCTGGCACAAGCTGTAATAAGGGGATTTAAAGAGATGCAAATGTGACAACACAGCTGGCACAAGCTGTAATAAGGGGATTTAAAGAGATGCAAATGTGACAACACAGCTGGCACAAGCTGTAATAAGGGGATTTAAAGAGATGCAAATGTGACAACACAGCTGGCACAAGCTGTAATAAGGGGATTTAAAGAGATGCAAATGTGATAACACAGCTGGCACAAGCTGTAATAAGGGGATTTAAAGAGATGCAAATGTGATAACACAGCTGGCACAAGCTGTAATAAGGGGATTTAAAGAGATGCAAATGTGACAACACAGCTGGCACAAGCTGTAATAAGGGGATTTAAAGAGATGCAAATGTGACAACACAGCTGGCACAAGCTGTAATAAGGGGATTTAAAGAGATGCAAATGTGATAACACAGCTGGCACAAGCTGTAATAAGGGGATTTAAAGAGATGCAAATGTGACAACACAGCTGGCACAAGCTGTAATAAGGGGATTTAAAGAGATGCAAATGTGACAACACAGCTGGCACAAGCTGTAATAAGGGGATTTAAAGAGATGCAAATGTGACAACACAGCTGGCACAAGCTGTAATAAGGGGATTTAAAGAGATGCAAATGTGACAACACAGCTGGCACAAGCTGTAATAAGGGGATTTAAAGAGATGCAAATGTGACAACACAGCTGGCACAAGCTGTAATAAGGGGATTTAAAGAGATGCAAATGTGACAACACAGCTGGCACAAGCTGTAATAAGGGGATTTAAAGAGATGCAAATGTGACAACACAGCTGGCACAAGCTGTAATAAGGGGATTTAAAGAGATGCAAATGTGATAACACAGCTGGCACAAGCTGTAATAAGGGGATTTAAAGAGATGCAAATGTGATAACACAGCTGGCACAAGCTGTAATAAAGCTCAAGAGCAAGAACGCTTTAAAAGCAACAATGCTTGCAAAAAAAAAAAAAAATAAAAAAAAAAAAAATAAAGGGCGTAAGAAAGCGAAACGGAGTCGAAAACCTGCAAATGAGTAAGAAAGCTAGCAGAAGGAGTAAGAAACCTAGCAAAAAGTGAGAAAGCTTCAGAAATGAGAAACCTAGCGAAAATGTTGCGGCAGAAAAAAAAAACCCCTAGCGAAAGGAGTAAGAAAGTTTGTAAAAGGAGTACGTGAGCTAATAGAGTAAAAGTATGTGAAAAGGAGAAAGGAAACTACAAGAAGTGAGAAACCCAGCAAGAATGAGCGAGAAAGCTTAAAAAGCAAGTGAGCTGAAGCTGGCCAGTAAAATGCGTGTTCTTTTGTCAGAGTTGTAAAAGCGCACTTGTGATAGGCGGATTGTCTGGACATTTGGAGGGTTCAAAAAGATCCCAACGTCTATATTCACATCCTAGAAATAGGAGGGATAGCAAAGTGAGCAAGAAACCAAGACAAACAGTAAAGAAAATGAGCAAAAATGAGTGAAAACTTGGGGATATGGCGAGAGAAAGGAAAAGGAGGGAGAATGCAAAATGTTTTCCCCACGTCAAAGGAAAAGGAGGGAGAATGCAAAATGTTTTCCCCACGTCAAAGGAAAAGAAGGGAGAATGCAAAATGTTTTCCCCACGTCAAATACGCCTCCTTCTTTGATAGATGGTTTCCCAGTAAACATCAACAAACCTTGACGCCAACTGACAGTGCCAATACCTCAACGAGACTTACATCAACAAACCTTCACGCCAACTGACAGTGCCAATACCTCAACGAGACTTACATCAACAAACCTTCACGCCAACTGACAGTGCCAATACCTCAACGAGACTTACATCAACAAACCTTCACGCCAACTGACAGTGCCAATACCTCAACGAGACTTACATCAACAAACCTTGACGCCAACTGACAGTGCCAATACCTCAACGAGACTTACATCAACAAACCTTGACGCCAACTGACAGTGCCAATACCTCAACGAGACTTACATCAACAAACCTTCACGCCAACTGACAGTGCCAATACCTCAACGAGACTTACATCAACAAACCTTCACGCCAACTGACAGTGCCAATACCTCAACGAGACTTACATCAACAAACCTTGACGCCAACTGACAGTGCCAATACCTCAACGAGACTTATTCGAATCTTGTCTAACATAGAGTGATGGAACATGTTAAAATACTTTACAACCGCATTTAAAAGTTATAAATACGTTTTAGAATAAATCAGTGAAGGCATATCTGATAACTAGATGAGGTTAAATGACGAAGCTACGATTTTTCCTTTTACATATGCAATATTTATATATGGCATAGTTATGTCGGTTAATCATCCGGATTCTGAGTCTCTCTTGTCTGCTTCTTTTTCTGTTTTCTTTTTCTCCTTTGTCTGTCTGTCTGTCTGTCTGTCTGTCTCTCGCTTTCATGGTTCGAAACTTCTTTGTTTTTGTAAATCGATGCACACTGTTAGATCAGATCTAATACCACTCCATACAATAGATATGATATTTTTCCTGCATGTATTTTCCTGCGTGATTTTTTTTTTCTATCTTTTCATAATCTTGACGTGTACGTGTTGTTAATTGCCTAAAACTTCTTAACATGGTTTTCTGCCCCCTCCCCCCTCCCGTCCTGACCCCCTTTCTCTCTAATCCCCTCACGTGCCTTCTTAAGCTTTCAAACCCTTACACACACCTATGCACACACACACACACACACACACACACACACACACACACACACACACACACACACACACACACACACACACTCTCTCTCTCTCTCTCTCTCTCACACACACACACACACACACACACACACACACACACGCGCGCGCGCGCGCGCGCGCATGCGCAAACGCTCCCAAATCTCTCTCTCTCTCTCACTTGGCGCTTCCCTGCTATCCTATGCATATAGCCTCACTAAATATTTGTACACTGAACTGACTTTGCTTTAAGTGTTGAATACTACTCATTTTTTTCTATGTGCTGCATTGAACTGAATGTGTGACTTTTTTCTATCTTACATTTATATCTTTCAACACACGTAATCTGTAGTGGTGTTTGGTCTTGTTCTTGGTGCTGTTATTTTCTGTCAGTTGATTTGATGTTTTCTCATTATTTTAAGAAGTGTAGTCTCTGTACAGAGCCAGAACTGGATGGAAAAATACGAATATGCTCATCTGCTATCCCCGAAAATAAAGAATGTTGCCTTGTTTTGTCTTGCCTGTTCTTATCTTGTCTTGTCCTCTGTCTGTCTCTGTCTGTCTGTCTGTCTCTGTCTCTCTCTCTGTCCTCCTCTCTCCCCATCTCTCTCTGTCTCTCTCTCACACACACAAACACGCACCCCCCCCCCCACGCGCGCGCGCACACACACACTCACGCACGCACACACACACACACACACACACACACACACACACACACACACACACACACACACACACACACACACACACACAACACAGTCGCTTGTTGTTGAGCATATGTAAGGACACATCTGATTAGAGACAAGTCTACATATAATCAAACGACAATCCTTTGGATACCACAGAAACCTAGATATACCTACACTTGGGTGATTTTTCCACCAGTCTCTGCAAACACGTTGTACAAGAACGTCTGCCGTGCGTTCAGTCCAAAGTCGTTGACGAATTTTTTGCCGTACTTGAAGCCGGAGTCTCTATTACCTCCTGATAAAAAAAAACGCTCCTGTCATTTTTGTGATGATCTACAAATCATAAGCCACATGGTAAGAAAAAAAAAAAAGAAACGGCAAAAAAAAAAAAAGCACAACAAAGAAATGAATCAGTCCTGGCAATCATGGTGTCGGGAGGATACCCTACGACCCCTCCTCCACCCTCTCTCTTCCCCCGTCCTCTCACTGTCACGGCGGCAAGGATGATTAGCCAACGAAGATTTTCTACGTGAAGACGCAAGGAAAACAGGACTTTGGAAAACACGACACGCGACGACCCAGACTGGTTGGTCCTCTGAAACATGTGCCAGACTTCAGCTTTGCAATCACCAGACAAACCCGTCACTTCGCCGATCACAGCAGCCGTAAAGAAAAGCCCCGTACCACAGCAGCTGTACTCCC
>CM065717.1:14634182-14649182 GCA_033310375.1 Conus canariensis | reverse complement strand
GAGAACGAATGAAAAAAGGAAGAAAAAAAAGACATATGATGAGCGAGAAAGAAAAAAAGGAGAAAACGACAGAATGAACAAGAACAGTAAAAAAAAAAATATGGAAGAAAAGAAAAAAAAAGATTATGACGATAAAGATGATTACTCTCTCCATATGTGTATTTAACCTTATTCGTTGAACAAAAAGTCCAAAGTAACTCACTGTCCAACACGTTATCGTTATTTCAGTTGATTTAATCTGTAAAGAAGAATTTACCAAGGATGCGTAAGACATTCATACCAGATCCTATCCACCACTCCATCCCTCCCCTCTTCTGTCTCTCTTTGGCCAACAGTGAGACATTATAAGCACAGTATAAGCCTGGGGCTTGTTGTTGCTCATTCGTCCTGTCAATGATGAAGGTATTCTGTTCATTTGTTTCTGAAATAAAAATTATTTAAACCAAAAGTGAGACATTACCTGCTTTTTTTTTTATATGGAGGCGATTCTCTTCAGGTACTAGTGTTTCTCTTCAGCAAATTGGCAGCTTGGCACACCTGGTATAGCACCGAGTTCACAGACAAATGTTGGAATTATGTTCGCGCCCGACATTAAAAAAAAATCTCTACCCATCTTCATGTGTTGTCATTCTGATGTTTGCGTAGTGCAAGACCGGTCCGTAGTAGCTATCTGCGTCTTCCGTTTCACCATAGTGGATGTAAACAGTAAATTCGAATGGGCCTTACAGTCAGCAAATAACCAGGGTCTACTGCCAAGCAAAATGCGCTCTGAACAGAACGAAATCATAGACGGTCTGGGGTCCTCCTGCCATCCACTTTCAAGGATCAGCTGGAGCGTACAGAGTATTCACAGGAGAAGAACAGTGAAGAATACTCCTCGTCTCCTTTCCCATTTTATGGCAACCTATCCCTCAAATTGGTAAACTTCTAATAGAAGGGATTTCAATGATAGCTCTAGCATTATATTGGATGTGGAAAGCATTCGGCCCAAGATGTATTCTGAACCATTAGTCAAACTGAGGCTCTAAAATTATCATGATTTGAGATATCGTACGTGACTTAACTTTGTCAACATCATTAGCATATGGATGTAGCAGAGACAATAGAACATGTTGGATCTGAAATTTTCTATCATTATGAAAATAAGGAGTCTGTTCTATAGTTTCCTTAAGTTTACCAGTTAATGACACACCGTGAAGATAATTTCAACAACCACGTTACAGCCTTACTTGCACTGAAAAGACTTTATTTACCATCAAATTAACAACTACATTAAAACTCTTGTACGTTTTTACATTCAACTCTACTCCTGAATAATTCGATGGCCACCATCATTTAAGTGTAATTTTCAAAAAATACTCATAAAGTCAGAATGATAATTGCTCCCCCCCCCCCCCCCAAATACATTATCAAAACTGACATACAACTGCAGAATCACTAGTTTTAATATGCACTGAGACGCCTGATTTTAAAGCGAGCGAACTAAACTGGAAAACAGTTGTTGAGACCACGAATAAATGACCCGAATTTGGAGGCATCCAGTATCAAGTAAAAGTATGCGGCATGCTAACCGCAATGCACCTGGTTCCTTGCTGAAAAAAAAAAAACGGCCATTGTTAAAACCAGAGCAGCTCTAAGGTTGCAGAGATATTTCTTGGATTTCTTATATAAGGGATAGTCATTTCTGGGTACTGATGGAAACCACAGCATGCTTTCTACTAATGTTAACAAACGTCGCCTGTTTTAACTGGAATCGTGTGAAGGTGGTGCTGACTATCGATAGCTGGTGACCGAGATGGGATTTTGTAGGGGTGACAGATTATGAACAGGGCATTCATCTCTAGTTTTATCGGTGGACTTAAAAAAATCCAGATTTTGGTTTGTAAGTGGTTAGGTAAACCATAACCTGAATGACAGTCAAAATATCAAATAAATTTGATTTTTCACCCCCTCTCCCGGCAAGGGCCATGGTAGAAACAGTGTTGTCCGAGATTTCGCCAAATTCCAAACTTGAAAGAGAAGAGCGAGCAGCTCAAGTTCGCTCTTTTATTTTCACGATGGGATGAAAGCAAAAGAATTTTAGTTTCGTTCAAACCCTCTGCGAAGAAATCAACAAGTATGATATCGTGATAGTTAGATTTGATAATGACTTTCTTCCCAAATGAAATATTATACGAGAGCCCAGTTCTATGCATGTTCTCAAGCAGCTGGAGAAAGCACTTAAGCATATCTATGCAATCCATACGAAATCTGTGAGCGTGCAAATTTTCCTACAGAGAAGATGAAATTAGAGGAAGACCAGTATTTGGAGCTGTTGATGTCGGGTTACCAGAAAAAAAAACTAAAGCGACAAGCAGACATACAACTTGAAGATTCGGTGAAACCAGCAAGACAGTCTGAACTTGTAAAACATCACCCGAATGAACAGAGGCAGCCTCAGGAGACTGCCACAATAACACACAGAGCTGCAGCTAGTCACCCAGGGGCAAAGGTCAAAGAAGTGACAGAGGTTTCCAGCTTGCAATGTACCCATTGAAAATGATGTACACTGGGAATGATAAATGATATCGGAAAATGTGTTCAGATCTGTCACCTGTGCTGTGCTCACTCATCTAGAAGTAAAGGACAAGGTAGTGACGGGGTTTCCAGGTACCAATGGCTGTCATAACTACACACGGGCTACAAGAGGTTCAAGACGCTATAGTTCAAGTCCTACCAGTGCAGCTGGAAGAGGCTTTTTATGCCGTTCAACATGTCCACATTCGCATAGCAAACATGACTTTTCTTTAACATTTTTGTTAAAATTGTACAGTGTTTTTCACAGTGAAGACAAAAAAAAAAAAAAAAAAAAAAGAAAGAAAAAAAAAGAGTGAGAGAAACCACCCATCTCCTTCCAACCTACCCTCCTACGCATACACACTCACCCGCTTCCTCCCACTCCAACCCATTCTCTCTCCCATCCCCCCTCCTCCTGTTCAGCTGTTTGACAATATGTTGAACAAACATTGCTTACACATGTAACTATCCTTTTGTATGGATACAATGTGGTATAAAATAAAGTATCATCAATGAAAATATGCATATTACAATCATATCAAAGATGATGCATGTTTGGGGAGTATACAGCATAGGCGAACAGACAGATGAACACAAATGTACAAGAGGAGCAAACATGACACTTGTCCTGCAAGAAGAAAACGTTGCCGAGTGTTTTCAAAGCACACCCGTATTTCATCATGTCGTCGCATTAGATTTGTTTAACAGTATTTTGACTACTTGGAGAAGACCAAGAAGGCGAGTTCTGTTTGGGTTTTGTTTGCAGAAATGAATTGCCTGGGATCACTGTAGTATATTTTCAATATAGAGATGTAGTTTTTAGAATTGCACTAAAGCTTAGGTATCAGCGATGTCAGTCAAAGACTTAAAACAAATCAAAGCACAATTAGTGTTGCTATCAAACAAAGCTACATTTCGAAGTCCTGGAAACTGCATTGGTTGTGGATGACTGGAACTGAAGCCAGAACTCACGATAAGCAGTACCCATTGAAAATGATGTACACTGGGAATGAGAAATGACTTCCGAACATATTTTCAGATCTGTCACCAGTTCTGTGCTCAGTGACTCAGTTGCTAGAAAAGAACCAGCAAAGGACATGGGCAGCTCTGCAAGTAGAGGCACGCGAGGAGGGAGTAATGCATCCACTGGCAAAGACAACAACACTTGCCTTTTACCAACCACCAAGACCGACAGTCATCAGTGGTGGTGGTGTACGACATCAAGACGGGCAGAAGCCAGTTTGCTTGTGCTCAAGAACACTTCCATGAACAGAGCGCAAGAAGCGTCTAGACGAGCGCTTCCATGATGTTGCTGTATAGGGGTCACGATCCCCATGCAGGTGGATCGCTAACAGTGTGGGTTGACTTCAGTCTCCATCACAGAACACCTCTTCATGGTATAAAACGAAATCGACCGGGTACAGGGACGATACTCTGTGGCCGATTGCAATACTAGCAGGGCAGGCCATGGGACCAGGAACTATGCTGCAAAAATACAACTCCAGACCACTCAGTGCTCTAGCCATCAAATACTTCGTAACACAGCAACTGCAAATGATGAGGATGAATCCCCCCCCCCCCCCCCCCGGATTTACTCTGAATGGAACATCTGCAGGATGCCATGTCAGACGAATTCAACCAATCAGTTACGAGCAACTAACCTTGATGGCAAGAGAAGAAGGCTATCCCACTGAACACCCTTCACAGGCTATCCCACTGAACACCCTCCACAGGCTATCCCACTGAACACCCTTCACAGGCTATCCCACTGAACACCCTTCACAGGCTGTCCCACTGAACACTCTTCACAGGCTATCCCACTGAACACTCTTCACAGGCTAGGCATGTCTCCAAGAAAACAGCATTGAGCAGAACTTACTCAACACAGATGGCGACCACACTCGCCACCGAGTCGCTTCATTAACTACGTTGTTTGCTATGAATTTTTAGAATGTGGATGAATCTATTAGAATGAAATGTTCTTAGTTGTTGATCAGTTTTTGTTGGAGATATTAATGCTGATTAATCGAAAAAAAAAATGAATGAAAGGATGATCAACTGGTACCTTTATATTCTTTTCTCAGTATGCAGGGTGAAATGCTAAGCTGTTCTTGAATTCTTTTAAGTGATATATGAGTAGTGGGTGCAGTGTCAGCTGTGGCTGTCAAAGCAGAGCTAAAATTCCTTGGCTGGAACTTTACACATTCACCTTACAGTTTCATTGCATTCAGCTGACCAGTTCAGCTTCCCTCCCTCTGTCTGTCAATCAACACAGCACACTCGTCTAGCACTCCTTCTGTCTGTCAATCAACACAGCACACTCGTCTAGCACTCCCTCTGTCTGTCAATCAACACAGCACACTCGTCTAGCACTCCCTCTGTCGGTCATTCAACACAGCACACTCGTCTACCACTCCCTCTGTCGGTCATTCAACACAGCACACTCGTCTAGCGCTCCCTCTGTCTGTCAATCAACACAGCACACTCGTCTAGCGCTCCCTCTGTCTGTCAATCAACACAGCACACTCGTCTAGCACTCCCTCTGTCTGTCAATCAACACAGCACACTCGTCTAGCACTCCCTCTGTCGGTCATTCAACACAGCACACTCGTCTAGCACTCCCTCTGTCTGTCATTCAACACAGCACACTCGTCTAGCACTCCCTCTGTCGGTCATTCAACACAGCACACTCGTCTAGCACTCCCTCTGTCTGTCATTCAACACAACACACTCGTCTAGCACTCCCTCTGTCGGTCATTCAACACAGCACACTCGTCTAGCACTCCCTCTGTCGGTCATTCAACACAGCACACTCGTCTAGCACTCCCTCTGTCGGTCATTCAACACAGCACACTCGTCTAGCACTCCCTCTGTCGGTCATTCAACAAAGCACACTCGTCTAGCACTCCCTCTGTCGTCATTCAAACAGCACACTCGTTAGCACTCCTCTGTCGGTCATTCAACACAGCACACTCGTCTAGCACTCCCTCTGTCGGTCATTCAACACAGCACACTCGTCTACACTCCCTCTGTCGGTCATTCAACACAGCACACTCGTCTAGCACTCCCTCTGTCGGTCATTCAACACAGCACACTCGTCTAGCACTCCCTCTGTCGTCATTCAACACAGCACACTCGTCTAGCACTCCCTCTGTCGGTCATTCAACACAGCACACTCGTCTAGCACTCCCTCTGTCAGTCATTCAACACAGCACACTCGTCTAGCGCTCCCTCTGTCGGTCATTCAACACAGCACACTCGTCTAGCACTCCCTCTGTCGGTCATTCAACACAGCACACTGGTCTAGCGCTCCCTCTGTCGGTCATTCAACACAGCACACTGGTCTAGCGCTCCCTCTGTCGGTCATTCAACACAGCACACTCGTCTAGCACTACTTCTGTCTGTCATTCAACACAGCACACTGGTCTAGTCAACTGCAGCTAAACATCCACGCACCTTGACTGCCTGTTTATTGGTGGTGCGTCCTTCCCAAAACTTCGTGCCAATCCTGTTCGCATCCCCCGCACTAAACCATGCGGAGTGCAGGCGGAACCTATTCCCATTGGTAATCAAACCAGGCGTGACGTTGATGAAGTATTTGCCGCACCTTTGGCGCACGGCGTTGTACTTGCATGGCATGCTGATTTTGATCTTCCTTCCCCAGAAGGAAGTCAAGTGTGTGGATCCTTTCCTCTGCTGGCAACTGGTGCCTGCCACTGGAGGACATTTTTACATGTCATAAGGAAGAAGAATAAGACAAGAAAAAAAAAAGAGAATTAAAAAGCAGAGAGGAAGATGACAGAAGAAACATGATAAGAAAACTGAAGGAGCAGGAGGAGGAGGAGGAGGAGAAGGAGGAGGAGAAGGAGGAGAAGGAGGATTAGGAGGAGGAGGAGGAGGAGGAGGAGGAGGAGGAGGAGAGAGAAGAAGAAGAAGAAGAAGAAGAAGAAGAAGAAGAAGAAGAAGAAGACTCAACAGTCAAATCTATTTCCTGTCACTCTGAGGGACATCATACTCCCTATCACTCTAAGGGACATCATACTTCCTGTCACTCTAAGGGACATCATACTTCCAGCTACTCTACTGGTACCATCATACTTCCTGTCACTCTGAGAGACATTATACTTCCTGTCACTCTAAGGGACATCATACTTCCTGCTACTCTACTGGTACCATCACACTTCCAGTCAATCTAAGGGACACTATGCTTTATGTCACTCTAAGGGCCATCATACTTCCTGTCACTCTACGGATATTATATTTTCTGTCACTTTAAGGGATATCATACTTCCTGTCACTCTGAGGGACATAATACTTTCTGTCACTCTAGGGGACCATCATACTTCCTGTCACTTTAAGGGACATCATACTTTCTGTCACTCTAAGGGACATCATACTTTCTGTCACTCTAAGGGACATCATACTTCCTGTCACTCTAAGGACCATCATACTTCCTGTCACTCTAAGGGACGTCATACTTCCTGTCACTCTAAGGGACATCATACTTTCTGTCACTCTAAGGGACATAATACTTCCTGTCACTCTAAGAGACATCATACTTCCTGTCACTCTAAGGGACATCATACTTCCTGTCACTCTAAGGGCCATAATACTTCCTGTCACTCTAAGGGACATTATACTTTCTGTCACTCTAAGGGAAATAATACTTCCTGTCACTCTAAGGGAAATAATACTTCCTGTCACTCTAAGGGACATCATACTTTCTGTCACTTTAAGGGAAATAATACTTCCTGTCACTCTAAGGGATATAATACTTCCTGTCACTCTAAGGGCCATCATACTTCCTGTCACTCTAAGGGACATCATACTTCCTGTCACTCTAAGGGACATCATACTTCCTGTCACTCTAAGGGACATAATACTTCCTGTCACTCTAAGGGACAATCACACTTTCTGCCACTCTACAGGGATCCTCATACTTCCTGCTACTCTACTGGTACTGTCATACTTCCTACCACTCTATTGGGACTATCATACTTCCTACCACTCCGGTGGGACCATTATACATTCTACCACTATGTTAGGACCATTATACATTTTACCACTCTACTGGGACCATTATACTTCCTACCACTCTACTGGGACCATTATACTTCCTACCACTCTACCGGGACCATCATATCTCTTGCCATCCTACTTGCATTATCGTCTTTCCTGTCACTCTACTGGGCCTGCCATACTCCTTGTCACTCTATTTAGGCCATTGTTCTTCCTGTCACTCTACTGGAATTGTAATACTTCCTGTCACTCATTCTTCCTGATAGATTAACGAGACCACAATACTTCCTAACACTCTACTGAGACCACAATACTTCCTAGCTTTCTACTGAGACCATAATACTTCAAACCACTCTACTGAGACCATCATACTTCCTACCACTCTACTGAGACCATCATACTTCCTACCACTCTACTGAGGCCATCATACTTTATAGCACTGTGCTGAGACCATCATACTTTATAGCACTGTACTGAGGCCATCATACTTTATAGCACTGTACTGAGGCCATCATACTTTATAGCACTGTACTGAGACCATCATACTTCCAACCACTCTACTGAGGGAATCATACTTTATGGCACTCTCCTGAGACCATATACATCCGACAACTCTACTGACACATCATACATCCTACCACTCTACTGAGGAGATCATACTCTATAGCACTGTACTGAGACCATCATACTTCCTACCACTCTACTGAGGCCATCATACTTTATGGCACTCTACCGAGACCATCATACTTCCTACCACTCAACTGAAACCATCATAATTCCTACCACTCTACTGAGACCATCATACTTTATAGCACTCTATTGAGAGCATTGTACTTCCTAACTTTCTACTGAGACCATCATACAGTCTGCCACTCTATTGGACCATTTTACTTCCTACCACTCTACTGGGCCGTCATACTTTATAGCACTCTACTGAGACCATCATACTTCCTACCACTCTACTGAGACCATCATACTTCATACCACTCTACTGAGACCATCATACTTTCTACCACTCTACTGGAACCATCATACTTCCTACCACTCTACAGGGACAGGTATACTCCCTACCACTCTACTGGGACTATCATACTTTCTACCACTGTACTGGGACCACCATACTTCCTACAACTCTACTGGCACCATCATACTTCCTACCACTCTAGTGGGACCATCATACTTCCTATCACTCTACTGGGGCCATTATATTTCTTGTAACCGAACTGGCACCATCATACCTCCTGTCACTTTACTGCCATTATTGTTCTGCCACGCTACTGGAGTCGTTTTACTTCCTGTCACTTTATTGGTATCATGAAAGTTCCTGCCAGTGTAGTGGGACCATCACACCTCCTACCACTGGGCAGAAGGTGTGATGGGACTACTGCACTTCCTTTCAGTCTACTGGGACCATCATACTTCCTTATAATCTGTAGAGTCCATCACATTTTAGAATAACTGGGACCTTCATACTTTAAAACAGATGGCGAAGGCTACCATTCTTCCAGATAGGTAAGATTATCATTCTTCTTGACACATACTTAAGACCATCATACTGCCTGGCACCATCAATCATATTTACTGACGCACAGCTGAGATCATCATACTTCCTAATAGATAGCTAAGACTATCATGCTTCCTGATATATAGCTAATGTCATCATGTATCCTGACAGGTAACTGAGACCATCGTACTTTCTGATGGACTACTGGAACCATTCCTACTGGTCTTCTGGGACCATCAGATTTCCTGTCAAACGAAATGTAATGTTTAGCTTCATTGATTTGATACCTTTAACAAAGTGAAAACCAGTCTCTCCAAACTTAAAAAGACAAGAACAGAATGCTGATTAATTGAAATGCACCATAATGACGGGTTATCTTGGAAGTACTAGACCTATGAGTTAGTTCCCTTGATGAATTACAAAGAATATAAACACATGACATTCTTCGATGTCAATCTTAGCCTGCTTTCGTTTTAGTGGTAGGAACGGTGTATTCGACGAGTGTAACACCCACCTATCCACCTCCATACCCTTTTGCCTCCCTCTAAAAGTTGTGCCAAAGCCCATATAAAGACATTATGCTCCATCACCTCTTGTTTTTATGATCAGTTTTAGCTTTATTGGCAGAGGTGTAGTGGCTATTTTCGTCATCGTTATTATTAGTGTAATAAGTGCGTCCCAGGTGTGTCTTGAAGACTTGATAAGCCGGGTCTCCATTTTAATATACCAACAACTGTAATGAGGATAGCACTGATGAATGTGCGAACTATTCAATAGAATAAGAAATGCTGCTTACGGCTCCCCTTGACAAGGGCGAGGATGAACAGAGCAAAACACAGCTTCATGGCGTGTCCTGCAAGAAAAGCAAAACAATTATGGACATAGAAAACCAAAATTTACAACGAAAATTATTTTTGTTTTTTACTCTCTCAGAGGCAGTGGTATCCTTAATATTATTCAACTGAACGGAAAGAAGGGAATCTGTATGCATGTCATTTGAAAGGCCCTGCACAATAGAATTTCTTCATTTCAAAGCACGAGTACGCAGGTATAGTGTATAGGTCAGATGTAACCGTGTGTTAGTCATTATAGTGTATAGGTAAGGCATGAACAGTGCGTAGTTTGCAGTGTGTGCAGGTAAGGTGTACCAGTGTGTCGTCTGCAGAGTGTACTGATAAGGTGCGACCAATGCGTAGTCTTCAGAGTGTACTCATAAGGTATGAAGAGTGTGTAGTTTGCGGAGTGTACTGATAAGGTATGAAGAGTGTGTAGTCTGCAGAGTGTACTGATAAGGTATGACCAGCGTGTAGTCTGCAGAGCGTAATGATAAAGGTATGAAGAGTGTGTAGTCTGCAGAGTGTACTGATAAGGTATGACCAGCGTGTAGTCTGCAGAGTGCACTGATAAGGTATGAAGAGCGTGTAGTCTGCTGAGTGTACTGATAAGGTATGAAGAGTGCGTAGTCTGCAGAGCGTATTGATAAGGTATGAAGAGTGTGTAGTCTGCAGAATATACTGATAAGGTATGAAGAGTGTGTAGTCTGCAGAGTGTACTGATAAGGTATGAAGAGTATGTAGTCTGCAGAATATACTGATAAGGTATGAAGAGTGTGTAGTCTGCTGAGTGTACTGATAAGGTATGAAGAGTGTGTAGTCTGCAGAGTGTACTGATAAGGTATGACCAGCGTGTAGTCTGCAAGTTGTGTAGGAAATGTGTGACCAGTGTGTAGCATGCAGGGTGTACAGGTAAGGTGTGACCAGTGTGTATCATGCAGGGTGTATAGGTAAGGTGTGACCAGTGTGTAGCCTGCAGGGTGTGTAGGTAAGGTGTGACCTGTGTGGAGCATGCAGGGTGTATAGTTAAGGTACGCATCTCTGTGACGTAGACAATATACAGTGTAATTTGAAAGACCCTGCGCCATGGAATGTCTTCACTTCAAAGTACGAGAGTGCAGGTATAACCAGTAAGTAACCTACAGAATGTGCAAATGAGTGCCCGGAGCATGGTTTGCAGATTGTATGTGTAGGGTGTGACTGCTGTGTATTCTGCAGAATGTGGGTGAGATGTGACCAATGTGCAGTCTGTAGAGTGTATAACTATGGCGTGACCCATGTGCAGTTTGGAGAGTGTATAGGTAAGGTGTGATCAGTGTGTGGTCTGCAGAATGTACCGGCAAAGTGAGACCAGTATGTAGTTTGCAGAGTGTACAGGTAAGGTATGGCCAGAGTGTAGTCTGCAGAATGTGAAGGTAAAGCGCGACCAGTCATTGGTGTAGAAAGGTAAGATCTGACCAACGTTTAGTGTTGGTGTAGATAGGTAACCAGCGTTTAGTCTGCAGTGTATACAAGTAGGGTGTAACCAGTGTGTTGTCTGCTCAATTTATATACGTACATACATACATACATACATACATACATACATACATTACATATACATACATACATACATACATACATATACAGACTTGAAATGGTTAAACTGCATGCACCTTTGTCTTTCTGAACAGTTTGGCCATTTTGCTTCACTGTGTATCCCTAGCCTGACTTACTGTAGTGACGGTTCCGACAGTACATAATTATAACAATATCTTTTGTGCAGAGGTTTCCACCTGCATCCAACTTTCTGCTTTGGGTTTGCCTTCCTGCTATTCTCGGCAGTGTCTTTCAATGCAATGGCAATTTTGTTAAAATGTTTGAAGTGCTATGGATACTTTTCCCATTCCTTCGTTTTTTTTTTTAGTTCTGATACCTGAAACACAAGCTGCATGTTGTCTTCTGCCTGACCCACTCATGATTTTCCACGTCCTAGTCGAGTACCTTTTTTTCCGAATATAGTGGTTTTGGGGGTTTTCAAGTGGTCTGAAATATACCTTCACCGTTCTAGCTCGTGCGTGACCTGCACTGAAGAAAGGTCAAGCAAGTATAGCATAGTTTAAATTGGTGTGTCCTTAAGATTCATTTTGGATTCTTGCTAATTTCAGAAGATTTCTGTTGGACAGTGTTGTAACGCCAATCCATAATCAAGCACGCTGAGTACCAGCGCGTGATACAGTTCTTAGAGACAGGCCTGATCAATGCGTTTAGCTGCCATTGCTTTCATGGCACATGGGCCTTTTTTGCATTCAAGGACACAATATTCTCAGCATGTTTTCTAAAGGTCAGCATTCTGTCAAAGCCTATACCCAGATAATGTAGGCTATCAGCTGATTCAGTTTGTATTCAATTGAAGGAAACTGGTGAGGGTACTTGTCCTGAAGTCTTGTGGAAAATGCAGACTAATGTCCGGGCTTTTGTAGGGTTGATGGACGATCCAGTTTCTTCACACCGTTGACCAATGCCGTTCAACTGCTGCTGAACTGTATTCGTTCTTTCCTGAGCACTCTTTGATGTTTTATAGATCAAACCATCATCTGCTAGTATCAACACTCAAGCAATTCTGTTTCTGGTGAGGTCTGCAAGGCCATTAGTACAAACATTGTGCAAAACACAGGAGAGAGGAGAACCTTGAGGTAATCTCATAGAAAGTTTATGAGGTTCAGGAAGATGAAAAATAGAAGCCACATAACACCCATAAGATAATGGCAATATTTCGGTTTATTTCAACCTTTCTCAAGCCACAATGGCCAACTGACGAACAGACCACTTAAGATTTCTGTGGTTGTGTCGCTGAGAAAAGTTCGCTGTAAAAGAGTTCACTTAGAAAGAAGTTCACTGGAAAAAGTTCACTGAGGGATGGGGAATGGAAGGGCACTTGTAGGAGGGCATGGGAAAAGGGAGGGGTTAGGAGGGAGGGGTGAAGGTGTAGAGGGTGGAAAGCAAAGAGTGGGAAGTGGAGGAAAGGTAGTGATATGAGCTGGGAGAGACAATAAAAACAACAATCACAATAACCATACTAACAATAATCATTACTGTTACCTTCCCTCTCCGCCATTGTCATGAGCAAATAAATAGATATGGGAGGGTAGAAAGGAAATTGAAAGTCTCCAAATCATAGAATGACGGTTCCCTCCTGAAGTGCTGTTGCAGTCCATCGTGTAAGTGTCCAGCTGACTCCATAGTCAAGGAGTAGCTCCATGAGAAGCTAGAACCGGACTTTGTTGTATGCATATTCTAGACCTGTTGCAGCTACCAGAGTTTCTTCCTTTCTTTGGAATCCTTCACATACTTCAAAGCCAGAAGCAACCGCATTTTCCCAAGTACTTTTACCTGTTCTTTAGCCTCCTTAACTGGGAGGGAGGATTTCTCTACTTTCAAGGTCTCTTGCGAGTTGTCTTGCTATGATTTGTTCTATAAGCTTTCCTACTACATTTTGCATAGTGAGTGTGCAGTGGCCATTTAGCTGATGATGATCTTTTTCTGGTTTTGGTAAAGCTTTCAGGTAATTGTGTGTCCAGTCTTCTGGGACATAGCCCTTTTCGAAACTGTCCTGGTAGAGACTGAAGAGATGAGCTCTGTCTTCTTCTGAGAGCTGTTTAATATCTGGATACCGATCTTCGCCTGAACCTGGAGTACAATCTTTAGTGCATTTATCTATTGCATCATCCACTTTAGGTGCTATGATTCCATGATAAATGCCAGTTTGAGCTACATGTTGATTACATATTTGGATAAGTCTTTCTTCGTTTCCCCCAAATTTCTCTGATCACTTTGTTCCATGAAACATTTCATTAGAGCCGACCCTATTTCCTCACTTGTCTTGAGCTTCGTGGTCCCATCAGTGTCAAGGATATCTTGAGCTTCGTGGTCCCATCAGTGTCTATGATATCTGGGTTGGCCTTTGTACTGTGCTGTCCTTGCATGCGACGGCAACATTGCCAGAACTGAATGAGTGTTGTTGACGGCCTCATTCAGCTTTTCGATGACAAGTCAAATCAAAATATGTGACAATCAGTTAGCCAGAATAGGCCGACTGGAACAAACTCGCACAAAAAATGGAAGACAGGCTTTGGGAATTACAGCTGGATCCCTACAAAACTACAGTTGTCGAGACAAAAGAGGTGGGAGAAGAAGACAGTGAGTAAGAATGTAACAAAAAAGGATTCAAGAAATATTTCAGGATTTGTACTTGGAACTACAGCAGTGCTAGAAAGAGGATCTCAACAATCGAAAAACTAGCCTATGAATTTGATGTTCTGTGTCCACAAGATACTAATAATTTTTCAAAAGTAAGCCACTATCCGTGATGCATTTATTTCCTCTAGTCCTTAACGAGTTATCTCCACTTATTCCGGACCAACTTTGTCCAAGTTCGATCTAGTTACCCCTCAGTTGGTGGAAGATATTCTGACACCTCTTATCTGTTCTTGGCCTCGATCTGTCTGTAGCTTTCGACACAATTGATTACAAAATTCTCCTTTCACGCCTGAGCACAAATTTCGGTATATGTAACTGTACACTTAATTGGTTTAGTTCGCATCTGTCAAACAGACAGCAGTTCATCCTTATTAACGAGAAACGATCTTCTAAACTGTCATCACATTTTGGCGTTCCCCAGGGTTCTGTGCTGGGTCCAGTGCTTTTCATAATGTACACGACGCCCCTGACTGAGATTACGAACAACTGTTCCGTTCATCATGAAATGCTCGCCGACGACACTCAGCTGGAAGTGTCTGACATGCTACATAACCATGACAGTCTCGTCAAAAATCTTCAAGATTGTATTTCTGATATCAAACAGTGGATGTCTAATACTAAGCTGAAATTAAACGATGATAAAACTGAGGCAATTCGTTTTTCTTAAAACTCTCGGGCTCAAGACCCCCGTCTTCATCCGTCAATAGTCCTAGGCTCCACTGACATCTCATTTATGCCATGTGTTCGTGACCTTGGCTTCTATCTTGACTCTGATCTCACCCTGAAACATCACAATGCCAAAATCTGCCAAGTATCCTTTCTTGAACTCCCTCGCGTCAGCTCTATCAG
>CM065717.1:14626682-14631682 GCA_033310375.1 Conus canariensis | reverse complement strand
ATTGTGCTAAACCCCTTCCTCAACACCCTCTTCCTCTACTTCCTTCGTTTGACACGTGTATCATCTGTCTCACATTACCACCCTTACTCTCTCTCTCTCTCTCTCTCTCTCTCTCTCTCGTGTATGTATGTATGTATGTAAGTGTGTGCGTGCGCGCGCGTGTGTGTGTGTGTGTGTGTGTGTGTGTGTGTGTGAGGGAGAGAGAGAGAGAGAGAGAGAGAGAGAGAGAGAGAGAGGAGGGGGGGTGAATATCTTAAGGGATCGTTTGACTGTATTTTTATATTGTCAAACAACTTAAAATGGCCTCAGTGGTATCAACAATGTAAGTCATGTGAGCACACACAAAGACAGTGCAAAGTTTCAGGTGTCACATGAGCAGAATGTCAACATCGAACTCCTCACCGATCATCTGTAAATCCTAACAGCATCTGTCATGAAAAATACATATGTTGATGTGGCAGCAAAATCACGGTTGATATACGAGCCATTTTCATACAGAAAACTGGGTTGGTTCATTTTATGCAGACATTGTATTCTTAAATTCATTGTTGACGCTCTAGTGGTTTAAAAATTTTTTTTTAAGGACTATTATTTGTAATAATAATAATAATAATAATGTATAATACTTATATAGCGCATTTCTTGTTGTACAACTCAATGCGCTTACATCCACCATTTGCACTTATTCATACAATATTCATGCACACAGCAAAAAGAAAATACACAATGGCAGACGCACCTACATGCATAAACTGTCTCACCGAACTAGTTGTGGAGGAATTTAAGAGAGATCTAGTCATCTACAGAAGAGAATAGGCTTTCTTGAAGAGGTAAGTTTTGAGCTGAGATTTAAAAGAAGAAAGAGTAGGCTGATTACGAAGGTCTTCAGGGAGGAGTTCCAAATAGAAGGTGCTCTAAAACTGAAGGCTCTTTCGCCAACAGATTTCAGAGAACGCTTAGGGATTTTCAAAAGTTTTTGTGAAGAAGAGCGAAGGGTACGAGAGCTTTGGTAGGTGCAGAGAGAAGAAGAGAGATAGTGAGGAAGAGATTCATTGAAGTGGCGGAAAGCAAGAACTGCCAGTTTAAATTGCCACCGATACTGTATGGGAAGCCAGTGCAGTTCGATCAGCATGGGAGTGATGTGCTCACACCTCCTCCTCTTCAAAACAAGTCGTGCAGCGCTATTTTGGACTCTCTGCAGCCGAGCAATCTGTTCTGCGGGAAGCCCAGCATAAACAGAGTTGCAGTAGTCCAATCTTGACATCACCGTGGCACAGACTAGCCTGACAGCTACTTCCCTGGATATAAAGCGTCGGATGGAAGCAATACGTCTCAGCTCTAAAAAAAAAAAAGGATGAGCGACAGACTACAGATATTTGATTCTGCATGGTCAGACACTGATCAATGGTAACACCAAGGTATTTGACAGAGTTACTGAAAGGCAATTCAGTACCATCAACAACCATTGACTCTGACTCAACGAGTTTGAGGCAGGAGGAGGTTCCAACTGGCATGACTTCAGTCTTTTCACAATTTAATTTAAGCTTATTACTTGTCATCCATTCCTGCACACTGCTGATACACCGAGACACCCCAGATTGAACAGAAACAAACTCATCAGGTGTGCCACTCTTAGAAAGCTCAGTGTCATCAGCATACTTGTGAAAATCACAATCATGGTCCGAGATAACATCTGACAAGGGCTAAGTACAATGTAAACAACACTGGGCCCAATACTGACCCCTGTGGTACTCCATACAAAAGAGGTGACAAAGTAGACCCTACACCACCCACAACCACCGCCTGCGACCTATCTCTGATGTACGATTCGAACCACTGGAGAACTATCCCATCAACACCAAAAGTGACCCTAAGCCTTTCAAGTAAAGTAGTGTGATCTAGCGTATCAAAGGCAGCACTCAGATCAAGCAAGGCTACGAGAGAAACAAGTTTACTGTCGGATTTGCACAGTAAACAGTCCAGTACGCTCAATACAGCAGTCTCAGTGCTATGATTCTTCCTATAAGCAGACTGACAGGCCTCAAGAAGACCATGGTCTGAAAGATGAGTCTGAAGCTGCTTCAGCACAACTCTTTCAAGGATTTTTGAGAGGAATGGGAGGTTGGACACCGGTCTATAATTCTTTAACTTATTAAGGTCCAGTCCTGGCTTTTTCAAGAGAGGGGTAACCATTGCCTGCTTAAACTGAGGAGGCACTATACCTGACAAGAGAGATTTGTTTACAATGTTTGTAATCACGGGAATCAAATGAGAGGCACACCGTTTAAGGAGGGAAGTAGGGATGGGGTCAAGGACACAACTTTTGCTGGAGGATTCACTTATGAGATCCCCGATCAGTTTTTCATCCACAGGATTAAAAGTACAAAAAGGTGGTCCACAGTATTTATCGTAAAGAATTGGTTGGGAAGGATTTGCATCAAGATTGTCACGGATGGTTTTGATTTTATCACCAAAGAATTCACTAAATTGTTGAGAGATTTGAGAAGGAGGAATGTTCGTGGGCAAACTTAATTTCTTTTGTTTGCCAAGTAGTTCACTTGAAAGAGAAAACAACTGCTTTGATGAAGAACAAGAGTCAATTTTATCACGGTAGTATGACTCTCTGGCATCCTGGAGTTGTGAATGGTTCCATACATTCATTCATTCATTATGCCCATCGCTCCCGGTGGACCATAGGCCATCGACGACCCTTCGCCATCGCACTCTGTTTAGGGCTGTTCTGGTCATTCCAGTCCAGTTGGTCCCTTGTTGCTTCAGCTCCGCCTCAGTGTCTCGCCTCCAGCTGTTGCGAGGTTGACCTCTCTTCCTCTTTCCCTGCGGGTTCCATGCCAGGTGTGGTGCTGGACGCTGGCTTCCTGAGGGTGTGTCCGATCCAGCCCCACTTCCTTCGCAGTATCTGCTTGGCCACTGGTTCCTGTCCCGCACGCTCCCACAGGTCTTCGTTTCGGATCTTCTCCTGCCATCGGATTTTGTAGATGCGCCTCAGACAGGTGTTGAAGAATGTCTGCATCTTTTGTTGCATCGTCTGTGTTGTCCGCCAAAATGGTTCCATACAGTTTACAGAAATATATGTCATACGTCACAGATGATATAATGAAATAAAGAACACATGGGGACTTTTTCGGTCAGCTTGATAACTGTTTTATTATTCTTTCTACTGGTATGTTGTTTGAAGTGAAGGTCAGGCGTCCACTACCCTCCCCTTCCGCCCCCATTTCCTTCCACCCTTCTCACAAAGCAGATTTGCCCGCTTTCCATCCCCCTCCCCTTTTTTGGCGAGGGGGTGGGTGGGGAAGGGGGCAGGGTGTTGTCTCTGTCTCTTCTCCCATTACGTTTACTAAATGATTCAATGTTTGAATAAGTACTGAGTGGGTGAGAAACTGATGTATATTTCATTTCATGCCATTTGTCTCATTCTAATCAGCATTTCTATTTCTACTTGTGATTTCTGTGCTGATACCGTGACTGAGTGATGGACTGACCCATTTCACATTTAGATTCATATGAAATGTCTATCATACAGCGAGAGGCAAGGTTGACCAATTGTTTCTGACGGTGTTTCAATGGAATGACCAGTACTGTCCGTTCATTGATTGGTCCACATGCCATGTGCCCCTCCACTCCTCTCCTCCCTAGCTGCCCCTCCCACTCCCCTTCCACTCCCCTTCGTGCTGCAGCTACCGTCCCTGTCACATTGGACCACGTTTCCTCCTGTATCTAGGCCTGTCCTCCAGTTTTCTTTTTCCTCCCTGACCCCTGCTCCTCCATCCTCCCCACTCTTTGCCCGGCCCCGGCAAACACACACACACACACACACACACACACACACACACACACACACACACACACACACACACACACACACACACACACACACACACACACACACGTCAATCTTTCAGTGTCTAACAATTGAGTGATTAATAGATTAATGAAATATTTTGTATTTTAATTAATTTGTTTGCTCTTTGTTTAAAAAGTTATTTCTTTCATGGAAGGGGGAGGGGAGGGAGGAGGGGGGGGAGGATGCGAGAGGGGAGGCAGCCATGTGCCATTGTGCGATGCTTGATTCACTGCGTTATGACAGGAGATGACATTAAGCACGGACATCCACACTTGTGCTTACCAGTGTTTTCGCTAGGTGATTCTTCACTGTTCAGAGTTATGTAGTGCACGACACACACACACACACACACACACACACACACACACACACACACACACACACACACACACACACACAACACACACCAACACACACATACACACACACACACACACACACACACACACACACACACACACATTACAGCACACACACACACGCGCGCACACACACACAAAACAAACACACACACATTACAGCACCAACACACACACAACACACAACACACAGATACACACAGACATACAGACACATACGCACGCGCACACACACACAAACACACAGACACACAGATACACACAGACATGTAACACATACGCACGCGCGCGCACACACACACACACGACAACACAACACACACACACACACACACACACACACACACACACACACACACACAACATATATATATATATATATATATATATATAATATTATATATATCACTCACACACAGACACAGAGACAGACAAACACACACACAAAACAGACAAACTCACTCACACACACACACACACACACACACACACACACACACACACACACACACACACACACACACACGTACACACACACACACACACACACCACACCATCACACGACACAACACACACACACACACACACACACACACACACACACACACACACACACACACACACACACACACCACCCACCATAACACACACACACAGACATGTTTCTGTCTCTCTGTCTCTGTCTCTCTCTTCTCTCTCTCTCTCTCTCTCTCACACAACACACACACACACACACACACACACACACACACACACACACACACACACACACACA
>CM065717.1:14619182-14621682 GCA_033310375.1 Conus canariensis | reverse complement strand
CTGCGTTTAACATACGATAGATATCATATCTGTCATTGTTATTCAATATTGCCTGTACCCATCGTCAACACAGTGCAGGCCTCCAAGGGTGGTACAGGACTGCTCTAAAGGCAGATGAGGACAGTGCTTCTCTGGGTCCTCCCCAGCACCTTCGGGTGTTTCTTTTTCTTTTCTTCTCTGTCACTTTCCTGAACATGAGAATGCCAGCTTTGCCATCGACAATCTATTAATCTCTGACGAAATTCACGGATAAAACCACGTATGTCCCCAACACCCTGACTTTCCCATACAAAGCCAAATCCATATTCATACAATTTTAATCTTACCCTCGAAGCCCAATTTGTCTTGCCTTTGGCATCAAACTCAACTAAGCTCTATGGGGTAATCTATGTGACTGCATTCTTGTTAACTTTAACCAATACCGAATGGAGCTGACTATAGAAACTAAATATATAGGATACCTATTTGTCTCCCCGTATACTAAATCATTAGGCGTATATATAGATACTCCCAAAAACTTCTGCAGTGCGTATAAATGTAGCTTCTCCACCTCATAAGCAGAGCTGCTGATACCCCACAGTTCAGCACCATATTGCACAATTGGTTGGATTTGAGAATCAAACAATTTTAAAAATAGTGCTAAAGAATTGTTATTCAATATTGTCAGCTTTTTCATGATATTGAGAGAGAGAGAGAGAGAGAGAGAGAGAGAGAGAGAGAGAGAGAGAGAGAGAGAGAGAGAGAGAGAGAGGAGTAAAGAGGTGGGAAGAGAAAGAAAATTACGACGGAGAGAGAGAGAGAGAGAGAGAGAGAGAGAGAGAGAGAGAGAGAGAGAGAGAGAAGACAAGACAAGACAAGACAAATTCTTTATTATCGAGGGTAATAGATAAGCAAGTTCATGCTTTTTTACATCCAGCCCTCGCCCAAGAGGGGAACAAAAACAACAACAACAACAAAAAAACAAATTGCGAAATGAAAAATGAACAAACGGCAAAAAAAAAAGAAAAAGAAACCCACAGAGAGAGAGAGAGAGAGAGAGAGAGAGAGAGAGAGAGAGAGAGAGAGGAGGAGAGAGAGAGAGAGAGAGAGAGAGAGAGTTTTCCTGGGGACTGCACACAGTCTGCGAGACTGCACTATAGCAGTCTGCACGTAAGAACGATTCCCGACTGGCACAGCCACTGTTGGACTGTCCTTACTGAGCCGCAGTGAAGAAGGCAAGAGTTTCCCTTTATCGTGCCGGAACTTCCCCCACCCGCACTGCCCAACGAAAAGCAATAGCTTGTGTACTTGAAAAGTATCCCCCCCAAAACGCATCCTCCCTTCCACCCGTGGAATCTGTTTTTTTTTTTTTTTTGTCGATTGCGTTGAGAACAATTTGTGGGGCTGTCTGAGACTCTGGCGCGTTGTCTTTTAGAGTAGCTGAATTTGTACTTTAGTTCCCTTGATATTCCTTGCATTTATCTGCGTTGGTAGGTTTCCAGCGCATATAAGTAAAATTGAGTAAAAAAAGATAGTTATGAAATGTCTAGATATTTTGGTGTGCTGCACACTCTTTGATCATGTCGTTTCTTTGGAGCCACGTGTGACTTTCTCTAGCTTTTACAAACACCCAGGCACTAGACTCATGACAGCTGCCTTCGCTTGGTCAAGGTACAGACTGTGTGATCCTCATGATTAAACTTTCAGACAAGTTGCAGCTTGGGACACACGTGTTCATCTTCGCCATTCTTAATTCTACCCTTTCCATGCAAAACTTTGTGACCCAAACCGCCAAATCTTGCTACTACCACCTTCGTTGCAGCAGCCTGATCAGAAAACATCTTTCTACCGAAGCAACTGTCAAACTTGTCCTCTGTTTCATTATGTCTCGTATCGACTACTGCAACTCACTCCTTTCTGGTGTCAATGAATCCTCTATTCACATCCTACAACGCATTCAAAACAATGCCGCACGCCTTGTACTCAAGAAGAAAAAGACTGACCACATCTCCCTCTTCTGTCACAACTTCACTGGCTTCCTGTATCGAAACGCATACACTATAAACTCGACACTATCTGTGACAAGTCCCTCAACAAAGCAGCCCCTGACTATCGAACAAGTTTACTCAATATCTACACACCCTCACGCACCCTCCGGTCTTCCTCTGATCCTCTCACTTTCCGGATTCCACGTACCAAACTCAGTACCTTTGGCCCACGTGCCTTCTCTGTTTCTGGCCCACTGTCCTGGAACAAACTTCCACTCTCTGTCCGTCAACTACCTACTTTCTCTTCCTTTAAGACTGCTCTTAAAACTCATCTCTTTTCTTCTTCATAATAGTCCTCTCCACATGTGTGTGTGTGTGTGTGTGTGTGTGGGGGGGGGGGGGGGGGGGGGGGAGGATGCATCCAGCAATATTTGTACATAATGTTTCTTCTTTTTGAATTAGTTGTGTTTAGAGCCATATGACCCACAGCATGTGGATGTGTGTGCATTAATATTTCTGGTTTAATATTTATT
>CM065717.1:14589182-14616682 GCA_033310375.1 Conus canariensis | reverse complement strand
AGACACACACACACACACACACACACACACACACACACACACACACACACACTTCAAATTCATTTGATCCTTTGCTCACACCTTAACCACACAGTTAATCGGCACTTTCATTTTCTGGCCTCTGTCTGCGCGCAGATCAGTCACATGAATCAAGCAGATGTTATAACACCATTTTCAATTTTGATATGCTCGCATGCCACGATGTATTGTAGGAAGTTTTTATCCGTTCTTTGCTGCCACTAGAGGAGAAACTGATTTTGATTAATCTTGTTTGGGGACAATAAGTCTGAGCTGATTCATGATTGTTTTGTAAATGATCCATTGCCTGTAACTACTGTGGGTATGCATTCAGGAATACCTTGGGACTTGTATGACGTGAGACACAAACATTTTACAGCAGATTCCATGAAAACCTTGTTCAGAGATGTTCCGCCTGACGCGATCTTTGAGTTCTTGAAAGAGATTAACATTTTTCATCGGATCTGAGATTTTACAGTGGAAAGATTTTTTTTTAACAAACTTTCGGATGAGTTTTTCGATGTATTTTAAAGAATTGTATGAATGAATGACTTGTGAGTTGATTTTAACGTGGTGACAGCCCTGATGTGGCCCTTTGTGGTCGGCTGGGCTATAAACAACATTATCTTATTTTGTGCATAAGAATTAAGGTGCCGTATCTGAGACTGGACGAAGAGGCAACATTTTAAGATCTTTCAGTTTATCATTTGTGGAAGAAGCATTTTGCATGTCACAGGTTCGTTTCTGCGATGAACAAAGTGGTTTTAGGATTGATAATGGGCATTCACCTCATAGAGATGAACGGTAGTCTAAACGAGCCGATTAAAAGCTAAATTAAACATACGTCTGGATTTTCATCTAGGAAGTGCTTGATCTGTAACAATTCAAACACGCTACGCGATACTTGTTCTATAAGGTTATTGATTTAATCGTGCCAAGAAAGATTTCCATCTATGATAATGCATGATAATTTATGTTTTGTGACTTGCTTAATGGTATTATCTTTATATATTATTTCTAATTTTGTTTCTTTCCTGGCATTATCTTTTTGAATCGCGTGCATTGATATAGATTCTATTTTACCAGGATGAACAAACATATAGTTTGAATCACACCGGTATTTTATCGATTTCTTACTACTATTTAAGTGGAAGTTTGTTTCATCGATATCAAGATAAACGAAATGCAATTATGTATGATTAGTAAACACATCACGCATACACTTTGAACGGATAAAGAAAGGGCATTTATGGAGAGGACGAACAACAAAGGACACAATAATCGATCCTTGAGGTACGCCTCGTGGCAAACGTCTATTTGAGTCAGTAAGACCTCGTGCATAAACAGATGAGTAAGGTTTGATAAATACGATCTGAAACGCCGTAGAGTTCAAGCTTTTCCAGCGATATGTTGTGATATATTCATTAAATCAAAAGCTCTTATAAAATCAATGTAAAGTACACCGACTGACTTTCTGGGTTTTTTAATTTTTTTTTATTTATTTATTTTTTTTTTAGATATCCCAGCCACGAATATGTAATCTGACACAAAGCCGTTTCACATGGATGTAGTTTCCTAAATCTTAACTTACTGATATACAAAAAAGAATGGAAATTCATGTTTCTCAATACAGGTTGATAGATCGTAGTGGATATAACGTTCTAATTGTTTGGAAACAACAGATTGCAGCAAAATCGGTCTATAATTATTTGCATCATTCACATTCCCTTTTTGTGCAAAGGGAGAATTTGTGCAAGTTTGAACAATTCTTGAAATAGTTTTTAGACAGAGATAGATTGGAATGATAGGCAAGAGAATCTATGATATTGGCACAGACAGTTTCATTATTTGGGGACTGATTCTAGCGAAGCGATGTGAGCTTTTGTTTATTAAACAAAAGGACAAATATGATACTGCTTTATGAACAGACAAAGGCTTCGTAAAATGATGGAGTCAGTGGAACTAATTTGATCTTCATCTGTGTTTGGCTTGCTTCCAACATTGGCATAACGATTACTGAATACATCTACTGCAGTGGAGCCTACTTTGTTTGATGAAGTTGGTTGACTGAGTTGCTGAAAAGCTTTCCAAATAGCTGTTCTGTTGTTTTTACATTGAATCAGTGTCACGTCTTTTTTTGATGTAGCCAATACTCTTTAGATTATCTCCTTCGTCCGCTGCATTTAGAATACTTTGGGTGAGCCTGACAGGCCAGAATATCTGATTGGACGGGTCTCTGGATCAAAGGAATGTGTCTATTAACAACGCTTAAAAGAAGAAGAAGAAGAAGAAGAAGAAGAAGAGAAGAAGAAGAAGAAGAAGAAGAAATAGAAGTAGATAAAGAAAAAGAAGGAACAGCGAGATCACAGGGATACAGGGACAGAATCGAAGGAAGAAAAATGACACATCAAGATAAAAGGGAGGAAAAGAAATAAGCAAGGATAGAAAGAAGGAGGGAAAAAAAGACAGCGGGGAAAAACCCCAAAGAAATGAAGTAAGAGAGCGAGAGAGAGAGAGAGAGGAGAGAGAGGAGGGGAGAGAGAGAGAGGAGAGAGAGAGAGAGAGAGAGAGGGAGGAGAGAGGAGAGAGAGAGAGAGAGGAGAGAGAGAGAGAGAGGAGAGAGAGAGAGAGAGAGAGCGTAGATAAGAAAAAAAAAGTGGTCTCATGAGCAGCCATCGCCGCCAAAACGCCCAAACTGAAGAAATCTGCCAAGTGGTGGACCCAGCAGTGGTATTTCATCACATAAGCACAGCGCTGCTGCTCTGTACACCATAAAATCAGTCCTTTCCACCGGCTGCCATACCGGGACTGTCATAACTTTTCATTAATACAGACAGGCCGTGGTGGTTTAGCACAGCCGGTTCCCGGTCTCCCGGGCATGGCTGACCCCGGAATATTTGACGTCAGTCAGCACAGAGTACAGACAGCCCTGTCACGCAGTCTCAGAACCAGCATGGAACTCTGTGGCATCAAATTCATCCTTCTTTGATCAGCATGAAAAAAAAAAAGGATCCAATTCTGTGGCTTCTCATGCCCCGCTTTCATGGTGACCACGCTTTCGATTTCCCCTCTTTGTCTATGCCCCGGGTAAATTCATGTCCAGTCGCCGGTTATCGGCGAGCTCATGGGGACTGTCGGTGGATGAATGTGGGGGCTCCCTCCGGAGGTGGGGGGGGGGGGGGTTGGGGGGCACTAGGCAATTACTGTTGTCGGTGGGGGGCTCAGCAGGTGCTGTCCTGCATAGACTGTGTAAGACAGGCACCACTCAGCACCACTGAAGTGACGTGGCAGCATTGCAGTGTCTCCTCTGGTGGGTTGCCTCATGCTGATTTGGCATAAATTGTTGTGGGTTGCCAGAGCTGGAGCAGCTACGGGACACGCTAAGGAGTGACTGTGGACAGGGGCCAGAATAAACAGGGGGAGGGAGGGGGGGGGGGGCGCACTGGAGTGGCACAGAAGTTGAAACAGAAAAAAAGAAAGAAGAGAGAAAAAAAAAGAAAGAAGAAAGAAAAAGAAACATTTTTTTACCATGCCATGAAATGTGGGAATAAACACCGATGCTCACTCACGGAAAGCCTACCATAGCCGGCAAGGATATTGTCTGAAAAGACATTCTGCCTTTGTTTGGTTTTATTTCCTTTTTCCTTCTTGCAAGGATATTGTCTGAAAAGACATTCTGCCTTTGTTTGGTTTTATTTCCTTTTTCCTTCTTTCTTTACATCCATCGTTTTTTTTTTCTTTTCTTCTTCTTCTTCTTCTTCTTCTTCTTCTTCTTCTTCTTCTTCTTCTTCTTTTTTTTTTACTTTGGCTTTGTTCTGCTTTCTCGTACTATTATTTTTTTTCTGCTGTCTTTGGTCTTTTCATTTTTTTTTCTTTGTGCGTAGATAGGTAACAACGCACGCGCGTGCTTGCGTTTGTATGAGAGAGAGAGAGAGAGAGAGAGAGAGAGAGAGAGAGAGAGAGAGAGAGAGAGAGAGAGAGAGAGAGAGAGAGAGAGAGTACACATCATAGTGCCCGCAAACACACGCATGTAAACTTCGGTGTATGTACGTAAATCAGTCTTGTTTGTGTGCGTTGAAAACACTGGTTGTTTGCTTCTTCATTGTTTTATATTTGGATATCAACAATCTTTTCTGATTTTTCACGTTAGCGTGGACATTGTGAGGTTTTTCGTTTCTGTAAACCATCACGCTGACTCGGCTGCAACATTTCTAATGCGCCTCCTGGCTGCCAAGCATCACAGACATCGGACATGTCACTCTGGATGTGTCTTAAATAGCAGGTCATTCAATAATGCCACGACTGCTAGAAAGTTATTCTATTCTAGGAATAGGTTAGCATTTATTCTAGCAAACATTAGGATTCATGGAGAACAATATTGCATTTGAATAAGATTGTCAGTGTAGTTTCATAATATTTCAACTGATTTTTCGTTAATAATGAAATTTCGTCATTTTTGAGGCACAATTTTTTTCTCACACGTAAGAAGCAAAAAAACAACAACAAAACAAAACAAAACAAAACAAAACAAAAAAAAAAAAACACCCCCCCCAAAAAAAAAACAAAGAAACAAACAACAACAAAAAACAAAAAACATACACGCATAAAATATGGTATATGGCGTAGTTTCTGAAATTTCAAAATTCTTAGATACCTGTCTAATATTTCAGTTGCAGTTACCTCATGCAATTAAATCACTTGGCTGTAACCATTTCGTTACTCGGCCGCAGCTGGGTTTCAAGTACTTAATGCATACTGCATACAGACTGTTGCTCAACTTTCCTGACCAAGTATAGAGGACGTGGTGAGTTCATGTCGAGATCGCTGGAATCAGCGAGCTCATGGGGACCGTGTTTGGACTGACGAGGAGGCATGCTCTGAAGGGGCACGCTACCTCACACATGCCCCATGACTCAGACATCGTCGTCAGTAGATGTTGACCTGTGTATGATGGACCAGAACAAGCACCACTGAACGTTACTACAGTGACACAGTATGTTGACCTGTGTATGATGGACCAGAACAAGCACCACTGAACGCTACTACAGTGACACAGTATGTTGACCTGTGTATGATGGACCAGAACAAGCACCACTGAACGCTACTACAGTGACACAGTATGTTGACCTGTGTATGTTGGACCAGAACAGTGACACAGTATGTTGACCTGTGTATGTTGGACCAGAACAGTGACACAGTATGTTGACCTGTGTATGATGGACCAGAACAAGTACCACTGAACGCTACTTCAGTGACACAGTATGTTGACCTGTGTATGATGGACCAGAACAAGCACCACTGAACGCTGCTAAAGTGGCACAGCAGTAGTAGTTTTTTTTTCATTTAGAAAAAGGTAAATTTCTGAACCCTTCTCCCCCCCTCCCTACTCCCCCCCCCCCAACCCTGAGGTTTTCCTTCTCCCATGGCATAATCACCACTTTCATTGTCTCCAAAACACCCTCGTCTGAGCATCCTCATCCCTTCCCTTACTTCCTCTTATGCCCCCCCCCCCCCCCTTCTCACACGTAAGAAGAAAAAAAAAACAACAAAAAACAAAAAAAAAACAAAAAAAACCCAAAAAAAAAAAAACCCCCCCCCCAAAAAAAAAAAACAAAAACAAACAACAACAAAAAAAAAAAACAACACGCAAAAAAAGGGGTTATATGGGTATTTTTCTAAAATTTTTAAAAATTCTTAGATCCTGTCTAAATTTTTCTTTGGGCAGTTACCTCATAAATTTAAAAACACTTGGCTTAACCTTTTCTTTAAACTGGGCCGCGGGGGGGGTTTTCAAATTTAAAAAGCATACTGCTACAACTGTTCCCAAAATTTTTCCCCTGACCAAGAATAAGGAGGGGTGAGTTCATTTTCAGATCGCGGAAAAATCAGCGGCTCAGGGGGGCCCGTTTTTGGGACGGGGGCATCTAAAAGGGGGCAGCTCCCTCACACATCCCCATCCCCCAGCTCGTGTCAAGATTTGACCTTGTATAAAGGCCCAGAACAACCCCCCCTAAACTTTTATACAGTGACCCATATGTTGCCGTGTATGAGGGGCCCCCAGAAAAAAGCACCACTGAACGCACTCCCAGGGGAAACGTATGTTGCCTGTGTATGATCCCCCCAAAACAAGCCCATGAACGAACTACGGCCCACATAGGGTTGCCCTGTGTATTTTGGCCAGAACCCCTACTGACGTTAATCATTGCTTCGTCGCGGAGCAGGCGTGAGCGAGTTCTCTCTCCGGCTGGCGCCACCACGTCCGTCCAGTGACAGTTCCCATGTATTAGCCGATACCGATGATCCTGACAGAAGAAAACTAAGGCCACAGACGTGAAGAGGCAGTCAAAACTGGGGTCACCATGGGAGCAGCACATGAAGGGCCACAGACTTTTAGAACTTTTTTTTTTCAAAGCTGATTGATATGATAAGGATGATAACGGTGATGCGATGGATTTCCATTCTGACATAAGACTGTATGGCAGGGCTATATTCTATGCTCTCTTTCATGATGTATCACGATGTCAACGAGGCCTTAAAGATCTCTCAGAGGCGCGTCCATTAAGAGGGTGAAACTCGACTGTGTGGTCCCAGTTTTCCCAAATGAGCTCATAGCAAACTTAATTCTGGGAAGGAGCCGGTCGGGGCAGAACACACACACACACACACACACACACACACACACACACACACACACACACAACACACACACACACACACACACACACACACACACACACACACACACACACACACACACACACACACAGAGTTAAATGGCTCCGATGGGAATCGAACCCATGACTTTCGAACCGGGAGTCCGCGATGCTAACCACCATTTCGTCACGGCGTCATCGTGCTGTCCTGGTCAAAGAAAGAGGAAAGAGAGGGATATGACTACAGCCCAGTCATCGTGCTGTCCTGGTCAAAGACAGAGGAAAGAGAGGGATATGACTACAGCCAAGTCATCGTGCTGTCCTGGTCAAAGAAAGAGGAAAGAGAGGGATATGACTACAGCCAAGTCATCGTGCTGACCTGGACAAAGAAAGAGAGGGATATGACTACAGCCCAGTCATCGTGCTGACCTGGACAAAGAAAGAAAGGGATATGACTACAGCCCAGTCATCGTGCTGTCCTGGACAAAGACAGAGGAAAGTGAGGGATATGACTACAGCCCAGTCATCGTGCTGTCCTGGACAAAGAAAAAGGAAAGAGAGGGATATGACTACAGCCCAGTCATCATGCTGTCCTGGACAAAGAAAGAGGAAAGAGAGGGATATGACTACAGCCCAGTCATCATGCTGTCCTGGACAAAGAAAGAGGAAAGAGAAGGATATGACTACAACCCAGTCATCGTGCTGTCCTGGACAAAGAAAAAGGAAAGAGAGGGATATGACTACAGCCCAGTCATCATGCTGTCCTGGACAAAGAAAAAGGAAAGAGAGGGATATGACTACAGCCCAGTCATCATGCTGTCCTGGACAAAGAAAGAGGAAAGAGAGGGATATGACTACAGCCCAGTCATCGTGCTGTCCTGGACAAAGACAGAGGAAAGAGAGGGATATGACTACAGCCCAGTCATCATGCTGTCCTGGACAAAGAAAGAGGAAAGAGAGGGATATGACTACAGCCCAGTCGTCGTGCTGTCCTGGACAAAGACAGAGGAAAGAGAGGGATATGACTAAACCCAGTCATCGTGCTGTCCTGGACAAAGACAGAGGAAAGAGAGGGATATGACTACAGCCCAGTCATCGTGCTGTCCTGGACAAAGAAAGAGGAAAGAGAGGGATATGACTACAGCCCAGTCATCGTGCTGTCCTGGACAAAGAACGAGGCCAGACAAAGACGTAAATACAACACAGGAATTCTGTTATTCAGGTGTCCTGTTCAAAGAAAGAAGACGGACAGAGACATGAACACAGCCCAGTCGATCTGTCATTGTAAGTATCCTGGACAAAGAAAGAAGACAGACAGAGACATGAACACAGCCCAGTCGATCTGTCATTGTAAGTATCCTGGACAAAGAAAGAAGACAGACAGAGACATGAACACAGCCCAGTCGATCTGTCATTGTAAGTGTCCTGGACAAAGAAAGAAGACAGACAGAGACATGAACACAGCCCAGTCGATCTGTCATTGTAAGTGTCCTGGACAAAGAAAGAAGAGAGACAGAGACATGAACACAGCCCAGTCGATCTGTCATTGTAAGTGTCCTGTTCAAAGAAAGAAGACAGACAGAGACATGAACACAGCCCAGTCGATCTGTCATTGTAAGTGTCCTGTTCAAAGAAAGAAGACGGACAGAGACATGAACACAGCCCAGTCGATCTGTCATTGTAAGTATCCTGGACAAAGAAAGAAGACAGACAGAGACATGAACACAGCCCAGTCGATCTGTCATTGTAAGTATCCTGGACAAAGAAAGAAGACAGACAGAGACATGAACACAGCCCAGTCGATCTGTCATTGTAAGTGTCCTGGACAAAGAAAGAAGACAGACAGAGACATGAACACAGCCCAGTCGATCTGTCATTGTAAGTGTCCTGGACAAAGAAAGAAGACAGACAGAGACATGAACACAGCCCAGTCGATCTGTCATTGTAAGTGTCCTGTTCAAAGAAAGAAGACAGACAGAGACATGAACACAGCCCAGTCGATCTGTCATTGTAAGTGTCCTGTTCAAAGAAAGAAGACAGACAGAGACATGAACACAGCCCAGTCGATCTGTCATTGTAAGTGTCCTGTTCAGAGAAAGAAGAGGGACAGAGACATGAACACAGCCCAGTCGATCTGTCATTGTAAGTGTCCTGGACAAAGAAAGAAGAGAGACAGAGACATGAACACAGCCCAGTCGATCTGTCATTGTAAGTGTCCTGGACAAAGACAGAGGTAAGAGAGAGACATAAACACCACCCAGTAATTCTTTTATGAAGGTATCCTGGACAAAGAAGGAAGAATGAGTCATTCATACAATCCAACAGTTCTGTCATTATAAGTATCCAGCACAAAGAAATAAGAAAGAAAGAGACATAAATACACAACCGTTGTTCTGTCGTTGTAATGTGTCGAACAAAGAAAAGGGACGGAAAGAGACATGAATACAATACAGTAGTCCTGTCACTGTAGATGACCTGGACCGAGAATGAGGAAAGAGAGAAACATGAATACAACCCATAGTTCTGTCACTGTAGTTGTCCTGAACCGAGAATGAGGAAAGAGAGAAATATGAATACAACCCATAGTTCTGTCACTGTAGTTGTCCTGAACCGAGAATGAGGAAAGAGAGAGACATGAATACAACCTATAGTTCTGTCACTGTAGTTGTCCTGGGCCGCGAATGAGGAAAGAGAGAGAAATGGTACAATCCAGCAGTACTGTCATAGCAGGGTACTGGACGAAGTAAGCGATAAAACAGTGATATGAACACACACAAACTCACATAAGATGAACAACCCAAGAATGATTGCACTATTTGACAACTAATTTCTGCCTGCTTATAATGCTAGTGATTATATGCGTGATATTCTCTCTCTCTCTCTCTCTCTCTCTCTCTCTCTCTCTCTCTCTCTCTCTCTCTCTCTCCTCTCTCTCTCTCACACACACACACAGAGTCACTCACTCACTTGTTACTGAGGCTATATGAAGACACCTTTGATTTTTAAACAGTCCATTGGTGATCAAATGACAGACCTTTAGGTACGGCTTAAATCTAGATATACCTACACTTGCGTGATTTTGGTCTCGGTCTCCGCAAATACGTTGTACAAGAACATCTGCTCCCCTGTCAGGCCAAAGTCGTTGACACTGCCGTTGAACCTGAAGCCGTGGGACTTGTTGCCTCCTGACAGAAGACACAGACAGACCAGGTCATACTTGTCGTCGTCTATAGCTCACGCCGTGAGGCAGTGGGCTGCTTTTGATTCATTGATCAAATATAAGTTTGTAATTATTTACTTGTTTACTATTTCAGCATTTCATTCAGCACCACTATCGTTAACGCCAAGGTGTTTATGGTTTACGTTTCTTCTGGGCTGAAACAGAGGGCTAGGGAATCAGGGGCGAATGAGCTGCCTGTCGGAAAGCGACGGTAGTTTGGGGACTTACCGCCCATGCACTTTTGTCTGTGGCTGGCAGAGAGGCTGTGAATGATCTCTCTTGCTCTTTTAAACACATGCGCACACACACACACAAACACACAGGCACACACAGACAGAGACACACAGACACACACACACACACACACACACACACACACACACACACACACACAGCACACCACACACACACACACACACACACACACACACACACCACAACACACACACACACACACACACGTACACACACACGCACACACACACACACACACACACACACACACACACACACACCACACACACACACACTCACGGGCACAAACACACACACACACACACACACACACACACACACACACACACACACACATACACACATACACAAGCGCGCTCGCGCGCGCGCACACACACACGCACACACACACACACATACACACGCGCGCGCGCACACACAAACTTAGTTGGGTTGCCAATGTAAAACGCGTTAACAGTAAACGGATTTAATGTAGTATGGGTCTGTTGAGGGGGGTGGGGGTGGGGGTGGGAGGGGGTGCGATATGGGGGTGGGGTGGGGGGGGGGGTGGAATAGGGATAAACATGTTAAATTCACAAATAGGACACCTGTTTTAAGAGCAAACGAAAGATGATTTAATACCGAAGGCACTGTAGATGATTTATGTGTAATGTGTGCTGATGGTATGAGAGAAAATGATGATAATTTAATATTCCATTGTACACCTTAGAACGACATCTTAAAACAGATCTCATTTTTTCAATGTAACTGCTGCAAAAACCTTCATAGTTTGTTTTTCTCGTAAGTTAATAGAATAATAGATATGTTGCAAAGGCCTCTATTGTCAAAAGAAAAAAATGCTCGGTAACATCTACTAATGTTTGAAGGTTTTTTTTTCATATGTCTTACGTAAGCTTCATGATTTCATTAAAAGTGTTTTCGTTCTCTTCACTATCATGAGCAGCAGTGAACATATGTGCCTATGTGTGGCACTTGTGTGTGTGGATATATTGTTACCAAATACGTTCACGTAACAGTTTCGAGTGATGAATCCGTGTGTTCTTATTTTCTTTTTCCAGCACATGGTTTTAAGTCTTAATGTTAATATTTTAATTTTGTTTCTGTTTATCATATCTTTTCTTCGGCGCTGCAAATGATATGTACCCCCTCCTCCCTCAACAGAAACGCAGCAGGCAGGCCATTGTCAATAAGAAACAAGTATCTGAATCTCTCTCTCTCTCTGTGTCTGTCTGTCTCTCTCTCTCACCCACCCACACACACACACACACACACACACACACACACACACACACACACACGCGCGCGCGCGCGCGCGCGAACACACACACACACGCACACACACAATCGCGTGCATATGATACAAGGATAATGAGAGAGAGGGGGAGGGAGGGACGGGGAGAGGAAGCGGTATGGAATGAGAGTCACTGCGGGCTGTTCTCAGCTCGTTACCAAGGGGAGAGAGATTGATTGATTGATTGATTGATTGATCTTTAATACACAAGGATGGAGATTTTAGGCCAAAGCCTAGTCTTACAATCTGTCCTTGTCATGCATACATTATTTCAGCACATATCATTCATACTGACAATTCAACATAATAACATGGTAATCTAATTCTACAATGATAAGCAAACAATAAAAGCACTAATGAGATGGGGGATGGTAAAACAGAAGGAAACTTACAAACAAACAAGACTACAGAGAGAGAGGTCAGAGGAGGGTGGGGAAGAGAGAATGGTAGATAGGGGGAGGAGAAAAGGGATGGTAGACAGAGTGGGAGTGGGGATGAGCGATTTTAACGGAGTAGGTTTTATGTTTAGACGATTTATTCAAAGTATGGTTCACAGAGGACTTTGCAAATGGGCGCTAATCATTGTAATTGAATAATTTAATTACTGAGACATAAAATGTTTATGCAAATGTTCCTTGAAAAGTTTTAAAGTATTCATGTTTTGTAGATTCGGTGGAAGTGAGTTCCAGACATATGGTCCAGAGTAAGCTAGGCTTGTTTTATATAGATCAATGCTTGGGTAGGGAAGAATGAATTTCGTCGAGCCAGAAGAGCTGTTCGATCTTGTAAAAAGGGCATTGATATAACATGGCATAGTATCTGTCAAGATTGTAAACATAAATGATGCCTTATTGAATTCCAATTGCCTATTCAGAGGAAGTATGTTCAGCGCTTTTAGTTTTTCGTCTGTTGTTAGAGATACAGCTGGATGGAGTAGCTTTGCTGCACGTCTATGGAGAGAATTCAGCCTTTTTTGGTGGACGTCACTACTGCCGTCCTACACTGTTGAGGCGTAATGGATACGTGACATTATGTGTGCATTGAAGAAAAGTTTAAGCACATTACTGTTGACGTAGCGCTTTAATTGAGATAACAGGAAAAGGTGTTTTGAGACTACCTTGCAAACGTTATTGAGATGAGATTGCCATTTCAATTCTTTATCTATCGTTAACCCTAAAACACGATGCTCGTCTACCTGCTCGATAGAAGTGCCATTCAACTGAAGTTTTAGGCAAAGAGGAGTCAACTGGTGTTTTTGGTGGGTAGCTATAATCATAGATTTGGTTTTGGCTGGGTGTATGACCATTGAGTTTGAATGACACCAGTCTGACACGTCGTTTAGACTTTCCTGGAGAGAAGTTTCTATTGTCTGTAGATCACTACCATTCGTTTGGAGTGACGAGTCATCCGCAAATAAATCTGTCGTGACCTTTTCATCTGATACGGACAATGGTAAATCATTGATGAAGATGCAGAATAGTAGGGGGCCTAGTACAGAGCCCTGTGGGACTCCATGTCTGACAAAGTCTGAAGCGGAAGTTTTGCCATTAAGCACCACACTACTGAGTCCTATCGTTTAAGTATGATTGGAATAATGAGATTGTCGGGGTATGGTTCAAGTAGACAGATAGTTTCTTTAGAAGAATGGAATGATCAACAAGATCAAACGCCTTTTTGAAGTCAAGAAAGACAACCCCTGTCATTTGTGATTGGTTCATATTTGAAAGCCATGAATCACACATTCGTGATAATGCTGTGTGGCAGGAATGATTAGATCGGAATCCAGATTGGAGTGGGTGAAATAGTTTGTTTTTCTCCATGAACTGAGATACGTGTGTGTGTATGTGTCTTTCAAGGGGTTTGGATAGAATCGAAAGTAAGGATATAGGTCTGAAATTATTTGGATCCGACAAATCATTTGATTTTGGAAGGGGGATCACTTTGGCGTTTTTGAACGCCTGAGGAAAACATTAGTTTCAATGGATAAATTATATATGTATGTAAGAGACTCAACAATGTAAGGTAGAGCGAGTTTGAGAAGAAATACGGGTATGTTATCAGGACCCATGGATTTTTTATTCATTAATTGCGCTATGTGCATACCTACTTCATGTACAGCAAGAAGGGGAATTTTGACTGAGTTACTGGATCCAAGTTTTTGTTTGCAAAATGATATTAAGGAAGTCGGGCATGTATATTCATTTGGTGCTCTTATAGTCTGTGAAGCTTGAGTAAGGGTATCTGATAATGACAGAAAGTGGGTATTAAATTTGTCCGGGGTGATGATTGTGCTTGAATTTTGTGAATCTGTACGCTTGTTGCGTACAATAGTGTTTATTGCCCTCCACATTGGCGCTGTGGATTTTGCGTCCGTTATCATTTGACTGAAGTATTCTCGTTTGGCTTTTTCAACTTCGTTTGAAACAAAGTTTCTCTGCTCTTTATATTCGTCAAACAAATTTGCTGCCTTGAGTTGGTCACGTAGTACCATTTCTTGCAGCAATTCTGGCGTTAACCACGGGTTCATCTGCGGATGCCTAACTCTTTTTTGATGTAACGGCGCGTGTTTATTTATGATGGTGAGGAATGTTTGGTACCAGAAGGACAGTGCATCATTGACGTCTGAGTAATTATAAGTTAAGTGAAATGGGGAAATGTTTAAGTCATAGAGGTATGCTGCTTCATTAAACTTTTTGAAAGAGCGGTATTGGATGGTCGTGTGACCTTTGGGTGGTGGTTTTGGGAGCCTTAAGGACCACGTGCAGAAAACTGGACAGTGATCACTAATACCAGAATGTACCACTGAAACATCTAGTATTGCAGATTTGTTGTTAGTGTATACATGATCAATAAGAGTCGCAGTTGTTTTAGTTATTCTCGTTGGGGTTTGTACTAACTGATGGAGTGCATGAAGTGATAGTGTACTTGTCCAAGCTGGTTGTTGTTTTAACATATCAATATTAAAGTCCCCTAACAGTAGTATATTTGAATATATATTATATATATATATATATATAGAGAGGAGAGAGAGAGAGAGAGGACAGAGAGAGACAGAGACAGAGACAGAGAGACAGAGAGAGACAGAGACAGAGTCAGAAAGAGAGAGAGAGAGAGAGAGAGAGAGAGAGTGAGAGACAGAGACAGAGAGAGACAGAGACAGAGACAGAGTCAGAGAGAGAGAGAGAGAGAGAGAGATTGAGAGAGAGAGAGAGGGAGAGACAGAGACAGAGAGACAGAGAGAGAGATTGAGAGACAGAGACAGAGACAGAGAGACAGACAGACAGAGAGAGAGAGAAAAGAGAGAGAGAGGGCTGAAGGGTGAACCGTCAGGGTCAGTCTCACTCACCGCACACCTGTTTAGGGTAGGGCGCAACATCAAACTCCTGATGGCATTCAAACGACCACTTGGACTTTTTATACCTTTTGCGGTTGGGGTCCCAGGGGGTGAATTTGAAAGTGAACGACCCATTCTTAGCCTTGGCCACGGCTGTTCTGGTGTATTGGCCTCTCTCATCCGAGAAGTCGACCAGGTCAGTGATTTGAACAGCTTCATCTCCTCCTTTTTTGGTGAGGAATTCCGAGATTTTGCCGGTGATGAACTACCAACATAGATAAAACGCAGGAAACGGTGTGACAAGGATAACAAATAAACATGTAGAACAATGATGATATATACAAAGATTACCATCCTGACCAACTAGTGAAATAACAGAGAAGAATGTGATGGCGAATATGACGGCGATCACAGTCATTATGACGACGAGAAAGCAAACGAAGAAGAACGGAAAGGGGGAAAAAGACGAATAATGAATAATCGAAAGAAGAACAGGAAGAAAAAAGTGCAATGAGAACAGAGAGAGAGAGAGAGAGAGAGAGAGAGAGAGAGAGAGAGAGAGAGAGAGAGAGAGAGAGAGAGAGAGAGAGAGAGAGAGAGATTCGGATTCGGATTCGGATGATTTATTCACATAGGCCTAGGCCCCTTATGAAGGGGTATGGAAATAGTACATTGGAAACAAATGTATGCGAGAGAGAGAGAGAGAGAGAGAGAGAGAGAGAGAGAGAGAGAGAGAGAGAGAGAGAAGCTAGGAATGAAATAGATACATTACTGAATATAATGAATAAATGAATAAAACATCAATAAATAATCATATCAATAAATAAATAGGAAACACAGATGCTAACTCTATTCAGTACCTCCCACAATAAGGTGCAATGGATCCATCATCCCAATAGACGCTGAGGTCAGTGGTCACGGCTAAGGGACGGCAGCAGACTGATAATACACAGGTTAAAAAGGCGACTATTGCAGCAATGTGGCATTTAAGAGCGTATAGCAATCATTATTTCGTGAGCTCTTAAACTTGCCTATCCATAGGGAACGACCTCATGGAAGGAACGCTGAAGAAGAATGCCACAAATGCTCATGTACCTCGCTAACTTAAAAACTCAGGTTCTTTCGTAGTAAGATTTACAATCTGAACTCTACAGGAGTTGAACCGCTGGAGTCCCTCCGAGGGAGGGAGGACAGCGACATCAAGCCTGCAGACAAAATTGGCATCGATGAAGCCTTTCGGTAATTGAAGAACATCGGCAGCTTTCAAACACTGGATAAAACCACTCTATCTGAACACTAGACAAGGTTTTCCAAAACCATCAAAGGCCTCATTAGCTAAGGCTGCCTATCCCCCGCAGCAAAACTTTTGATTAAATCTTAGACGAGGTGGTCAATTTCCACCTCCTGCCTAAAATCCCCAAAGGAAACCCTGGCTGACATACTGTATTAGCCCGAAGGTGCCCTACAGAACACATCTCTGAATATCCTTACACACTGCTGCAACCCCTCTCTCAGAACCTACTTACTTAAGTCTGATGGATGTTCTCGGCCCAAACGCCAACTTTCAGCTCAAGTATTTGTTCCCTTTTGATTATATATTTTATATTCTACATACCAGTAGTTAACGAGCAGACAGGACGGAGGCCCCCACATTTATTCTCAACCAAAACAAAGACCCATTTCCGTCCACCGCTGCTCTGATTCATCTTGCTGAACTTGTTTTTACCAATACGACTTTCCCATTCATTAGCGACAAGTTTAAACAGATTAGTGGGGCCACCATGGAAGCTAAAATGGTCCCAAACTACACGTGTCTCTTTATGGGATAAATTGAAAACAACTTCCTGCAACAATGTCACGGTTCCATCCCACAATTCTATAAAATTGACATCAATTATAGTCTTGGTGCCACCTCTGTAGACATCGCCTATCTTCATGATTTTATCTTGACAGTGAAAAACTGCCATCGAGCGCTGAACTTCACATTCAAAATATCTGAAAAGTAGATTATTTTCCTGGACATGACTATTTCTGTCATAGAGACTGGACTCTCTACTTCCATTCGCTACAAGCCAACTGACTTACATGCCTACCTCAAATAGACATCTTCTCATCACCCCAGCACCAAGACTAGCATCAGTTTCTCTCTGTTCCTGACACGTTGCAGACTCTGTTCTTACAACTGTGAAGAGAAAGCCAAAGAGATGGAGCAGTTCTTCCTCCCAGCGTCACTATCCTGAAGAAATACTGACCGAGCACTTCAGAAAGTAACGCTCATCTCCCGTCAACAGTTTCTGGCACCTAAAGCCGGGGAAACTTCAAAAGACAGACCTGTGGCCAGCCTCCTTTTTGACTGGGTCCATGAATTCTACTGTTTAAACTAGAACATCCGAGTCAACACAACCGAGGTCTTCCGCGAGCGCCCTCTGGCCGCTAACAAACGTGAGTAAAACATTTGTGATTTGCTCGTGCACTTCCAGGCTACGCCAACAGAAAGGCAACACCTTTACAGGAATCAGCCTATGCAAGAAATCAAAGTGCAAAATCTGCCAGGATCTTTACTGCTGCTGAAGTTAAAGGATCCAGATTACACATGACTGTCGCAAAGTATTTCACCTGTGAAACCAACAACTTGATTTACGTTATCTATTGTTATTTGTGTTAAAAACTTGGTATGACTGGCTGTGCCCTCAGCATCAGATACAAGGAATCCCTTGCTGATATCAACAACAAACCCGTGGATAACCAGTTCAACTTACATAATCACACAGTACACAATGTTTGGGTGCAGGGTTTGTGGCTTGCGCATTCAACTGATTTTTATGACAGGAAGGACATGGTGTCTCATCTCATAGAGAAATTGAGCGGCAGGAAAACAGCTGGGATGAATGAGCGAGCATGACAGTCTCCTTCTCAATAAATTCATGAACTAAATCAATTTACAGTAAACAAGTGGGGTAACTTTTGCTCCCATAAGAAAACCTAACACAGAGTAACTTTTATTCAAGACTGGCACAACCTTTTAAACTTGAATAAAGTCAGACAAATACAAAGACGAACAATCTAATAGTGGGGAAAAAAAACAAGCGCAGGCCAACAACTCAACTGTCTTCATAGTAATGACTTGGCAATGATTTGGACTTAAGAAGGGGGGGGGGGGGGGGTTGAATGATGGAGAAACTAGGAACATGAAATTAAGAAAATATATTACAGATATGAAAACTGTAATATATTTTCTGTAATATATTTTCTTAATTTCATGTTTCTAGTTTCTCCATCTTCAACCTCCCCCCCCCTTCTTAAGTCCAAATCATTGCCAAGTCATTACTATGAAGACAGTTGAGTTGTTGGCCTGCGCTTGTTTTTTCCCCCCACTATTAGATTGTTCGTCTATGTATTTGTCTGACTTTATTCAAGTTTAAAAGGATGTGCCAGTCTTGAATAAAAGTTACTCTGTGTCAGGTTTTCTTATGGGAGCAAAAGTTACCCCAGTTGTTTACTGTTTATTGTTTACTGTTCCCTGCCTCACTTCATTTCCAATTTCGTTTCGATTAAATCGAGGTTATTTGTATTTGTTTCTGTCCGTCTTTGTGTTTGTCTTTTGATCTCCCTTGCATCCTTGGGTGGATCCTCAAGCGTAGGCTCAAAGATTGTCCCCTACATTTTATACTATTTGCATAATGTCTTTAGTTTTTCAGCAACCTTTTTCCTCACCACACTTTCGTTTGGCTTCATTTACTACCCTTGACTGGCTGCTTTGGGGGTGCTATTGGATTCTTTTTTGCACCCTTGGTGGTGAGAACACCACGGTATTATGGACTGTGGTGTGTCTCTATTTGACGCCAGGAGCGCAGACACAACCAGCCGTGTCTCCCTGATGAGTTCCGATCCAGCGGACGAAAGGCCTCGGAGCAGACAATACAACTATATCTGCCTTCAAAAGGGATTGCGATGGTTCTCTTATGCAGCTAGTGAAGAGTTTTCATATCTGTAATATATTTTCTTAATTTCATGTTCCTAGTTTCTCCATCTTCAACCTCCCCCTCCTCAAGTCCAAATCATTGTTATGTCATTACTATGAAGACAGTTGAGTTGTTGGCCTGCGCTTGTTTTTTTCCCCCACTATTAGATTGCTCGTCTTTGTATTTGTCTGACTTTATTCAAGTTTAAAAGGTTGTGCCAGTCTTGAATAAAAGTTACTCTGTGTTAGGTTTTCTTATGGGAGCAAAAGTTACCCCACTTGTTTATTGTGTACTGTTCCCTGCCTCATTTCATTTTCAATTTAATCGCAGCCCCCTCCCTTTCACTCACTGCATGTTTTGTGTATTAAGCCAACAGTGATCTGTATGCTTGCCTTTTAAGACTGTTTACGCCCAATACTATCAATGCCATATTCCTACATCATTTGCCTGTTTAAACTGCAGGATTTGTCTGCAATAGCGCCTTAGCCTGGCCATAGAGCTGTGCGCCTGTAGGACTGGTCAATCTAATGCATCTTATTTTGGGAGAATAGGGTTGGAACCTGTCTCCTGTTTACTTATCTATTTTTTTCTCTCTCTCTTTATCACTTCTATTTCTTCACTTCCTTCTTAAATTTCCCCAACTCTCTCTTTTTTGTGTCCTTGTGTGCATATGCACTTCGATGATTACGCATGGCTGCAATCATATACTTATCTACTCCCCACTCTGCTCCCTTTTTATCATTCAAATTTTCCCCCATACATTTGAAACTGCTATGCTACACCGTCAGTGGGAGTAGTATTAGCGCCTTCTAACATGACCACATATTTCTCTTGTCTATGACACACTTTCATTGATACATTTTCTATGGCACCGCCATCGCAGTTTTAGCACAACAAATTCAGATTCGTTTGGTTTCAATGGAAATTTACTCATTTTACGTTGACCACTCATTTGCTTTTGTTAGTAAGTGTGTTTGTTTTTCCCAAATCAGATTTTAATCAAACAGATTCAGAGTTCACAGATGCGCCAAAAGACGACAGTGCGCGGTCCGTCAACATGTGAATGACACACCTGTAACACATATTCAAAAACCATATCTTGTACTGTATAAGAAAAAAGATCGCCTTGCAGTGAAGAATCTTGTCTTTTTAACGAAAGAGTTACAGCTCATAATCACCACTGATGATCAAAGACAACGCCGACATATGGTCCAAACATACAATTCAACTATGTTAACCAACACATGCAAATCCATACATTAATTTAAGTTAATACAAATATGAAACAGACAGATGTGCATACATAGATATACACAACGTACACACGTACATGACCCCTTCCCCCCAAACATCATACATAAATACATACATGCACGCATACATATGTAGACATATTTTACATATATACTTTTCTTTTCAGTGCCCTTTTTCAGTTTTCAGTTTCAGTTTTTCAGTTCACTTTTGTGTTTCTATTATCCACCCGTTCTGCCCACTATGTTTTTTTTTCTGTTTCATCCACCCCCTTCCTCCCTAACCCACAGATTGCCACAACCCCTCCATCCCCCCTCCCCCCATGTGTTTGCATTTCATTATTCTCTGGGCCTACCTATGAAGTTTGTTACACGCTCAACGATGTTGAATGCCATTTCCATCATATACCTATGCATGATATTATTCTGTAGACCAGGCCATGAAGATTGTACTGTACTCAGTGCAGTTAAACATCACATTACCATGCTATTTGAATTTAACGATGCATGGTCGGTCTGCAGCAGTACCCTCAGTTGTGACCAAAGAGGTTTGCGCCTGTTGGGGTAATCGACCCAATGTATTTTGTTCGGGGAAATAATGAGTAGTTAGCAACTCAGCCTTCCATTAATTTATAAATTCTTTAATATTAACATATGTATGGCTTTTCATTCCCAGGCTCCCTTTCCCCATTTTTTTTCAATTTATTTTATTTCATTTTATTTCACTTTGTTAGATATAAAGTTTTTCAATGGTAATTTTTCAAGTCGATCATACAGATGGCCCTCCAATTCAACCCCCATCCCTTCTTTTTTCCCTTGACTTAGGTACCTGTATGCATGTGTGCTTCGTTGCATGTTCCTGCCTGTTCAAATACATGGTTAAATTTAATTAATCAATAAATTAATTCATTAATTTGTTAGTTTGTTTGTTCTACGTGAAGTATTGATATATCATTCCTGTCAGTTTATCTAACATGCTTTCCCACTTTTTTTAAAGTCAGTGAGAGTGTTGTTTGCGCTTCATGGCATGACCACATATTTTCATTTTCTAAAGTGAACCATCTTTTATTTCGAAACTTTAGAACAAATTACAACTAGGGAATAAAGAACGCACGCATAACGTAATAAGGCAAAAATAACGACAAAATCTAATCATCATGATCATGATCATCATCATCATCATGATCATTATCATGATTATCATCATCATAATCATCGACATCATCACCATGCTATTACAGTGACTACCTTTTACCACCACTAGTATCACCACAACAACTACTACTATTACTAAAATGATTATTATATCAGTCCCGTAAAAAGCGTTATATGCGTTTCTTTATCTAAGCACAGACGGATATAAGCACAATTAAGACCAAAAAGGGCAAACACAAAAACAATAATTGTTAGATAAATAAACACTAAATGACAGAAACAAGCAAATAAATCAATCAAACAGAAAAAAACACAAAGCAACCGGCTGTTGCCATATCTTGTGGAAGCCTTGAAAAAAAGTGATGCATTAGTAGAAAGAAACTCGTGGAGAGCGTGGCAGCAGAGAGTCTTCAGAAGAGAAGCCTCCTTCAAGCAAATGTTTCGGCCCTTATCTCCTGACACTCTAGGGGGTTGGGCCACACCCGGTTCATGACTCCGGATGTCCCTCTGCTGCCCCCTTTTTTCCCATCTTGGGACTAGCCATGGCTGGGATTCGAACCCATAACCCTCTGGACATGCTCATTTTCCACTTAATGACTCGCACTCTAACCACTGAGCCACAGGGACACCTGATATTTGTAGGAAATTTAAGCCTTATGAAGTTCACTTTTGTTCCTCCTTGACCAGATCCAGCTTGAACACCTCTCTGCCGCTTCTGCCATTGCTTTCAGAGCTCTGGTTTTTTCCCTCCCTGCAACTGAGAGCTGTTTCATGAGGCTGTATGCAGACGTTCCTACAAACCCCCTAGCGCCAATTTCTGCAGTGAGAACTTTGACCTGATAGTCTTCTCTCCTCAGGCTGTTTGCCAGATCAGCATACTTTTCAGTCTTGTAGATCTGAGCTGCCTCCATTCTGTTCTCATATGGCACCGTGAGCTCGATCATGATCAGCTGCTTGGTTGACTGAGAGTGGACTACTATGTCTGGTCTCATGCCACTCTTGCTGATGATCTCTGGGTGACTCTTCCATTCTGGGAGATCTGCAGTGCACTCCTAGTCATCTGCCCCGTCCAGCAGACTCTGCCTGCATGTTCCGAGTGGCACTGTTGTTCTTGGCCATGATTTGCCGCCTCCTGCCGTGAAGAATGTTGCGGGTGCTTTTGGATTCCTGATTTTCCCTTCTGTGGTGTTGGTACTAGCCCAGACTACTTGTACAATCTCTTTGAGCACTTGGTTGTGCCTCCATGTGTACCTTCCTTGAGCCAGGGCTACTTTACATGAGCTTAGGACATGCTCCACTCTTTGTTTTTCATGGCAGAGGGGGCATGCAGGATCGTCTGTTTTTCCCCACTTCACCAGGTTTGCATTTGAGGGCAGAAGGTCATATGCAGATCTGAGAATGAAGCTGATCCTGAGAGGGGCCATGTGCCAAATGTCATTCCAAGTGAGACTTCTTTGGAGTGCATTCTCCCACGTTGTCCATTGCCCTTGCTGGCTCTGCTGGACTGCTTTTTGGAGTCTTTTTTTTTTGGTCTTCTTCTTTTCTCATCTCCTGAATCATCATGTCTCTTTTGGCTTTTCCTTTGGCCTTTGACCACCATTCAGTTTTGGTCACCCCCAGTCCTTGTCTGTTGGTCTGTGTGTGTCCTGTTATTTCTCTGATCTTGAGACTTTCTTTTGCAGAATCCATCGCCTCTTGAACTTTCCATTTTCTGCCTGTCTTCAGCTGGGGCTTGATTGCTTCTACCACCTTGTCTCCTGAGTCCTCCAGCATGCTTTGAAGTCTGATCTTTCCTGCTTTGTATTCTTCCAGGATGGATTTCAGTGGTAGTTTCAGCTTTGCTTGACGACAGTACAGCGCGATGTCAGTCAGACAGGGTGGGACACCAAGCCATTTCCTTGTGAACTTGTTGATTTTGGCTTCTATTGCCTCCACTATGCTGGTGCAGATGTATATCATCAGAGGCCATAGGAGCTTTGGTATCAGCATGAACTGCAGACACCAGACCTTGTATTTGCCAGGGAGCCCACACTGGTCAATGGTCTCCAAGCCTTCTTCCGACATCTGTTTGGTTTCTTTTGCTCTTTGTGTGTCTTTCAGCGTATCATCATACCATCTTCCAAGGCTCTTGACTGGCTCTTTTGTGACTGTTGCATTAATTTAATAAAGAGGAATATGGGAGTCACTGTGTAACAAACTTTGCCAGCGGCATATGAAGACAAGCAGCATAGTTTTCTGTGTGTGTGTGTTGTTTTTAATTTTATCTTGCTTTCAAATACACAATAAAAACTTGAAGTTATTGCAAATTCTTTGTATGTTTACATCTGTGAATATAGAATTTGGAATGTAACTGAATTAAGTAAAACTTTCTGTCTGATCTACGCTTATTGTGACAACCAAATTTGACAATATTTCATTCAGCAATAGATTCATAGTTTTGCATTTTCTATTTACTATATTTTGAAATTCTTCCCGGAAAGTTTGCACACGAGGGCAATAACAAGGAATATTTTTTTCTAATTCTTTAATCCCCATGTTTTGTAAAACAATATTTGCTGCCAGTATCCTATTAATAATTCTGATCTGAAACCATCTTAACTTAATATCTCTTGTCCGTTGGATGTTCTGAAAAGTTTAAGCCCACATAACATCTTTCAGTAACAAACAAAGAGTGTCCACCAAACTCACAGGAGAAAAACATTTCCTGTAGCTTTTCCCACATGAGTAGATCAATTCTGTAAAGCGGTAAGCATAGTAGGAAGAAACTCTAGGGAGAACATGACGGCAGAAGGTCTTTGGAGAAAAAAAAGAACCTCAGAGAAGTGTTTCGGCCCTGAACTCCTAACGCTCTATGTCATAAAAGTCTATTCCATATGCTGCACAGCTGCATCCTTGTTTTGGAGACGGAAGGCACACAGTCCAGGTTGTTGTTTTAATGATTTACCAAACTGGAACTCTAAAAGGATTATGACTTGAAATGTTGCACGCCCTGACTTATCGCCATGGGATACAGTCAAGAATTACAGACAAAAAAAATCAAACTGAGATTCGGCTGCAGTCCATGGATTCGGAAATTGAGGATACTTGGCCCTTGGTCACATGATCTAGCGCTAATGCTGAAAACCGGAGCAGTTCAGGTTCGACTCACGGATGACATAGAGTTGTATGTGAAAAGACAGATCACAGAAAACAGCATAATATGTCGCGTACTATAAATCTGGACTTCAATTATGCTTCAGGAGACAACTAAAAATGTTTGATTTGAAATTTCTATCATTATTAGAATGCTGAATGTATTACATAATTCTATTAAGAGACTTTTAGTCCTTGACTCACCTTCTAGATATTTCGACGAAAACATTCCAACCTTTCTTACACCTCAGGAAAGAAACCATCACATAAACAATCGTAATTTCACCTGTAGTCGTTTCGACATCTATCAGAAGTGGCTGCAGAGGCAGCATAGGTATATTACTCAAAGTAGCACAAACGGAATTCCCTGGGTGAAACTGAACACATTTCTCTCATTATTTTCTATTTCCTTCCGTTCAGTTGACCAGTCCAATTTCACTGCCTTTTCCTGCCCTTCATTGGTGTCCACTCACTCATTTACCCACTGACCCTGTTTCTAAACCTACCACCCACATACCTTGACCGCGTGTTTGTTGGTAGTGCGTCCTTCCCATTTCCTTTTATCGCCTGTCTTCTCTTCAAGGCTAAACCACACGGTGTTCAGGCGGAGTTTGGCCCCTAAAATAAGGATGCCAGGCGTGATATTGATGAAGTAGTCGCCGCACGTCTGGCGTACAGCGTTGTACTTGCATGGCATGTCGACTTTGATCGAGTTGCCCCAGAATGACTTGATGTTGGTGGACCCGGAGGTCTGCTTGCAGCTGTCCTTGTGTTTCGCCACTAGAAGAAGAAGAAGAAGAAGAAGAAGGAGGAGGAGGAGGAGGAGGAGGAGGAGGAGGAGATGGAGGAGTAGGAGGAGAGGGAGAGAAGAAGAAGAAGAAGAAGAAGAAGAAGAAGAAGAAGAAGAAGAAGAAGGAGAAGAAGAAGAAGAAGGAAAAGAGGAAGAAGTGTAGAAGAAGAAGATTGAATAGACGAAAAAGAAAACAAAAAAGAAAAAGAAGACTATTTACTCAAATCTAACAGTCAAGGACAGAGATGTTAAGCAGTACCTAGTCTACCAGTCTGTCAGTGCTATTTCACTGTTCTGGTTGAACACGTGCGTGTACCTAAAATATGATTCAATTAAAACAGATGACATGCGGTCTAGATGTACCAGTGATCAAACAAATAGTAACAACATTACATTATACTATCCTTATCAAAGGCTTTGAAAAGTTTCTCCACTGGGAAACCATTTCTTGTCACACTAAACTGCCACGACAACAAAACGGTAGAAGAAACCAAGAGCAGGTCATTACTCATTCGCATCATCAAGACTAGATAGGTCTTGGAAAGAAGCACTGTAAAACAATGAGACGAAGGAAGCATGCCAATGCCACAGAAGAGAAAGAACTAAAAGTGTTCATAGATATCCTTCTGAAACTATCATACTTCCCATCACTCTACTGTGACCATCATATTTCACATTACTTTACTAGGACCATCGTACTTTCTACCACTCTACTGGGACCATCATACTTTCTACCACTCTGCTGGGACCATCATACTTCCTACCACTCTGCTGGGACCATCATACTTCCTACCACTCTACTGAGACCATCATACTTTCTACCACTCTACTGGGACCATCATACTTCCTACCATTCTACTGGGACCATCATTCTTCCTACCACTCTACTAGAACTCTGCTAGGACCATCATACTTCCTATCACTCTACTAGGACCACCATACTTCCTATCATTTTACTGGGACCATCATACTTCCTACCAATCTACAGGGATCATCATGCTCTCTCTACTCTAGAGGGACTATCCTACTTCCTGGCACTCTACTCAGGCTATGATGCTTCATGTCATTTTACTGAGACTATCATATTTCCTGATAGACTACTGAAACTGTCGTACTTCCAATCTGATGGACTATTGAGACCATCGGACTTCCTCTTCATCTATTGAGATAATCATACTCCATGATGATTTACTGAGACATCTACACTTCCTGATGTCCAAGTGAGAACATCATACTTCCTGATAGCTTGCTGAGAACTCATATTTTCTGATAGACTAATGTGACTATGATACTTCAGGAGAGACTGCTGAGACCATCATATTTCCTGACGGATTTTTTAGACCATCACATGTCCTGATCGACAACTTAAACAACCATGTTTCCTGATTAGACTGTTGAGGTTAATATATTTCTTAATAAACTGCTGATACAATTATGTTTCCTTAAAAAATTCTGCTACCGTTCTACTTTCTGGCAGACTGCGGAGACCATCATATTTTCTGACAGACTGCTGAGACCATCATATTTTCTGACATACTGCTGAGACCATCATACTTTCTGACAACATGCTGAAACCATCATACTTTCTTACTGATTGCTGAGACCATCGTACTTTCTGACAGAATGCTGAGACCATCATATTTTCTGACTGATTGCTGAGACCATCGTTCTTTCTGACAGAATGCTGGGACCATCATACTTTCTGACAGACTGCTGGGACCATCATACTTTCTGACAGACTGCTGGGACCATCATACTTTCTGACATACTGCTGCGACCATCATACTTTCTGACATACTGCTGGGACCATCATACTTTCTGACAGACTGCTGGGACCATCATACTTTCTGACAGGCTGGTGGGACCATCATACCTTTTGAAGGACAACAGAGACCATCATACTTTCTGACAGAATGCTGGGACCATCATACTTTCTGACATACTGCTGGGACCATCATACTTTCTGACAGGCTGCTGGGACCATCATACCTTTTGAAGGACCACAGAGACCATCATATTTGTTGAGAGACCATCGGGACCACCAAATTTCCTGATAGTCTTCTGGGACCCTTTCCTGCCTAACGGAATTTAAGTTTAAATTCTGATATACCTTCCCTCTAGTACCTTTCGTCAACTGAAAACATCTCTGGCACAGAATGTAGACTGGGTAAAATACACGGCAAGACTCTTACGATTGGTAGATCTTGGCAGTACTTGATCTGCCTGTGAATTCACTGAATGTTTCGCCTCCATGCTATTCAAGTTGTGAAGTGTTGGTGTTTTCAATGTCCATTTTTCAGTGCTTTCGATCTGGCGATATCAGTGATGTGTTTGATTAGTCTAACTCCAACCCTTTCATTTCCATGCGATGGTTAAACCCACCCGTCTGAAACTAACTGCGATCAGGGTGTGTCCTAAAGCCGAATTACGTAACCTGGTA
>CM065717.1:14569182-14579182 GCA_033310375.1 Conus canariensis | reverse complement strand
CTCCCTTCCTGCCTAACTGTTTTCCTGCCTCCATTCCTTCCTAACTGTTTTCCTGCCTCCATTCCTTCCTAACTGTTTTCCGGCCTCCCTTCCTGCCTAACTGTTTTCCGGCCTCCCTTCCTGCCTAACTGTTTTCCCGCCTCCATTCCTTCCTAACTGTTTTCCGGCCTCCCTTCCTTCCTAACTGTTTTCCGGCCTCCCTTCCTGCCTAACTGTTTTCCCGCCTCCATTCCTTCCTAACTGTTTACCTGCCTCCATTCCTAACAGTTTTCCTGCCTCCCTTCTTTCCTAATTGTTTTCCTGCCTCCCATCCTTCCTAATTGTTTTCCTGCCTCCCATCCTTCCAAATTGTTTTCCTGCCTCCCTTCCTTCCTAATTGTTTTCCTGCCTCCCATCCTTCCTAATTCCCCCCCTTCCCTCCTAACTGTTTTCCTGCATCCCTTCCTTCCTAATTGTTTTCCTGCCTCCTTTCCTTCCTAATTGTTTTCCTTCCTCCCTTCCTGACTAACTGTTTTCCTGCCTCCCTTCCTGCCTCCCTTCCTTCCTAATTGTTTTCCTTCCTCCCTTCCTGACTAACTGTTTTCCTGCCTCCATTCCTTCCTAACTGTTTTCCTGCCTCCATTCCTTCCTAACTGTTTTCCTGTCCCCCTTCCTTCCTAAATGTTTTCCTGCCTCCTTTCCTTCCTAACTGTTTTCCTTCCTCCCTTCCTGACTAACTGTTTTCCTGCCTCCCTTCCTGCCTCCCTTCCTTCCTAATTGTTTTCCTGCCTCCCTTCCTTCCTAACTGTTTTCCTGCCTCCCTTCCTGCCTAATTGTTTTCCTGCCTCCATTACTTCCTAACTGTTTTCCTGCTTCCCTTCTTGCCTAAATGTTTTCCTGCCTCCCTTCCTTTCCTAACTGTTTTCCTGCCTCCATTCCTGCTAACTGTTTTCCTGCCTCCCATTCCTTCCTAATTGTTTTCCTGCCCCTTCCTTCCTAACTGTTTTCCCGCCTCCCTTCCTTCCTAACTGTTTTCCTGCCTCCATTCCTTCCTAACTGTTTTCCTGCCTCCATCCTTCCTAACTGTTTTCCTGCCTCCATTCCTTCCTAACTGTTTTCCCGCCTCCCTTCCTTCCTAACTGTTTCCTGCCTCCACTTCCTTCCTAACTGTTTCGTGCCTCCATTCCTTCCTAACTGTTTTCCTGCCTCCATTCCTTCCTAACTGTTTTCGGCCTCCATTCCTTCCTAACTGTTTTCCTGCCTCCATTCCTGCTAACTGTTTTCCTGCCTCCCTTCCTTCCTAACTGTTTTCCTGCCTCCTTCCTTCACCTAACTGTTTTCTGCTCCCTTCCTTCCTAACTGTTTTCCTGCCTCCCTTCCTTCCTAACTGTTTTCCCCCCTCCACTTCCTTCCTAACTGTTTTCCTGCCTCCCTTCCTTCTAACTGTTTTCCTTGCCTCCCTTCCTTCACTAAACTGTTTTCCTGCCTCCCTTCCTTCCTAACGTTTTCCTGCCTCCATTCCTTCCTAACTGTTTTTCTGCCTCCATTCCTTCCTAATCTGTTTTCGTGCCTCCATTCCTTCCTAACTGTTTTCCTGCCTCCATTCCTTCCTAACTGTTTTCCTGCCTTCCTTCCTAACTGTTTTCCCTGCCCATTCCTTCTAACTGTTTTCCTGCCTCCTTCCTTCCTAACTGTTTTCCTGCCTCCATTCCTTCCTAACTGTTTTCCTGCCTCCATTCCTTCCTAACTGTTTTCGTGCCTCCATTCCTTCCTAACTGTTTTCCTGCCTCCATTCCTTCCTAACTGTTTTCCTGCCTCCATTCCTTCCTAACTGTTTTCGTGCCTCCATTCCTTCCTAATGTTTTCCTGCCTCCTTCCTTCCTAACTGTTTTCCTGCCTCCCTTCCTTCCTAACTGTTTTCCTGCCTCCCTTCCTTCCTAACTGTTTTCCTGCCTCCATTCCTTCCTAACTGTTTTCCTGCCTCCCTTCCTGCCTAACTGTTTTCCGGCCTCCCTTCCTGCCTAACTGTTTTCCCCTCATCTTCCAACTGTTCGCCTCTTCTTCTAATGTTTTCGCTCCCTTCTCCTAACTGTTTTCCGCCTCCATTCCTTCCTAACTGTTTTCCGGCCTCCTTCCTTCCTAACTGTTTTTCCGGTCCTCCTTCCTCCTAACTGTTTTCCGCCTCCATTCCTTCCTAACTGTTTACCTGCCTCCATTCCTAACGTTTTCCTGCCTCCCTTCTTCCTAATTGTTTTCCTGCCTCCCATCCTTCCTAATGTTTTCCTGCTCCCATTCCTTCCAAATTGTTTTCCTGCCTCCCTTCCTTCCTAATTGTTTTCCTGCCTCCCATCTTCTACTATTCCTCCCCCTTCCTCCTAATGTTTTCCTGCCTCCCTTCCTTCCTAATTGTTTTCCTGCCTCCTTCCTTCCTAACTGTTTTCTGCCTCCTTCCTTCCTAACTGTTTTCCTGCCTCCTTCCTCACTCCCTTCCTTCCTAACTGTTTTCCTTCCTCCCTTCCTGACTAACTGTTTTCCTGCCTCCATTCCTTCCTAACTGTTTTCCTGCCTCCATTCCTTCCTAACTGTTTTCCTGTCCCCCTTCCTTCCTAATTGTTTTCCTGCCTCCATTCCTTCCTAACTGTTTTCCTGCCTCCCTTCCTGCTAACTGTTTTCCTGCCTCCCTTCCTGTCCTCCCATTCCTTCCTAATGTTTTCCTGCCTCCCTTCCTTCCTAACTGTTTTCCTGCCTCCCTTCCTTCCTAATGTTTTCCTGCCTCCATTCTTCCTAACTGTTTTCCTGCCTCCATTCTTCCTAACTGTTTTCCTGCCTCCTTCCTTCCTAACTGTTTTCCTGCCTCCATTCCTTCCTAACTGTTTTCCTGCCTCCCTTCCTTCCTAATTGTTTTCCTGCCTCCCTTCCTTCCTAACTGTTTTCGCCTCCTTCCTTCCTAACTGTTTTCCTGCCTCCATTCCTTCCTAACTGTTTTCCTGCCTCCCTTCCTTCCTAACTGTTTTCCTGCCTCCATTCCTTCCTAACTGTTTTCCCTGCCTCCCTTCCTTCCTAACTGTTTTCCTGCCTCCCTTCCTTCCTAACTGTTTTCTCCTCCATTCCTTCCTAACTGTTTTCCTGCCTCCATTCCTTCCTAACTGTTTTCCGGCCTCCATTCCTTCCTAACTGTTTTCCTGCCTCCATTCCTGCCTAACTGTTTTCCTGCCTCCCTTCCTTCCTAACTGTTTTCCTGCCTCCTTCCTTCCTAACTGTTTTCCTGCCTCCCTTCCTTCCTAACTGTTTTCCTGCCTCCCTTCCTTCCTAACTGTTTTCCTGCCTCCATTCCTTCCTAACTGTTTCCTGCCTCCTTCCTTCCTAACTGTTTTCCTGCCTCCCTTCCTTCCTAACTGTTTTCCTGCCTCCCTTCCTTCCTAACTTGTTTTCCTGCCTCCATTCCTTCCTAACTGTTTTTCTGCCTCCATTCCTTCCTAACTGTTTTCGTGCCTCCATTCCTTCCTAACTGTTTTCCTGCCTCCATTCTTCCTAACTGTTTTCCTGCCTCCCTTCCTTCCTAACTGTTTTCCTGCCTCCATTCCTTCCTAACTGTTTTCCTGCCTCCATTCCTTCCTAAACTGTTTTCCTGCCTCCATTCCTTCCTAACTGTTTTCCTGCCTCCATTCCTTCCTAACTGTTTTCCTGCCTCCATTCCTTCCTAACTGTTTTCCTGCCTCCATTCCTTCCTAACTGTTTTCCTGCCTCATTCCTTCCTAACTGTTTCGTGCCTCCATTCCTTTCCTAATGTTTCCTGCTCCTTCCTTCCTAACTGTTTTCCTGCCTCCCTTCCTTCCTAACTGTTTTCCTGCCTCCATTCCTTCCTAACTGTTTTCCTGCCTCCATTCCTTCCTAACTGTTTTCCTGCCTCCCTTCCTTCCTAACAGTTTTCGTGCCTCCTTCTTTCCTAATTGTTTTCCTGCCTCCATCCTTCCTAATTGTTTTCCTGTCTCCCATCCTTCCTAATTGTTTTCCTGCCTCCCTTCCTTCCTAATTGTTTTCCTGCCTCCATTCCTTCCTAATTCCCTCCCCCCCCTTCCCTCCTAACTGTTTTCCTGCCTCCCTTTCCTTCCTAATTGTTTTCCTGCCTCCCTTCCTTCCTAATGTTTTCCCCGCCTCCCTTCCTTCCTAACTGTTTTCCTGCCTCCATTCCTTCCTAACTGTTTTCCTGCATCCCATCCTTCCTTCTAACTGTTTTCCTGCCTCCATTCCTTCCTAACTGTTTTCCTGCCCCCTTCCCTTCCTTCCTAACTGTTTTCCTGCCTCCCTTCCTTCCTAACTGTTTTCGTGCCTCCATTCCTTCCTAACTGTTTTCCTGCCTCCATTCCTTCCTAACTGTTTTCCTGCCTCCATTCCTTCCTAACTGTTTTCTGCCTCCATTCCTGCCTAACTGTTTTCCTGCCTCTCATTCCTTCCTAACTGTTTTCTCTGCCTCCCTTCCTTCCTAACTGTTTTCCTGCCTCCATTCCTTCCTAACTGTTTTCCTGCCTCCCTTCCTTCCTAACTGTTTTCCTGCCTCCCTTCCTTCCTAACTGTTTTCCTGCCTCCCTTCCTTCCTAACTGTTTTCCTGCCTCCCTTCCTTCCTAACTGTTTTCCTGCCTCCCTTCCTTCCTAACTGATTTCCTGCCTCCATTCCTTCCTAACTGTTTTCCTGCCTCCATTCCTTCCTAACTGTTTTCGTGCCTCCATTCCTTCCTAACTGTTTTCCTGCCTCCATTCCTTCCTAACTGTTTTCGTGCCTCCATTCCTTCCTAACTGTTTTCCTGCCTCCATTCCTTCCTAACTGTTTTCCGGCCTCCATTCCTTCCTAACTGTTTTCCGGCCTCCATTCCTTCCTAACTGTTTTCCTGCCTCCATTCCTTCCTAACTGTTTTCGTGCCTCCATTCCTTCCTAACTGTTTTCCTGCCTCCATTCCTTCCTAACTGTTTTCCTGCCTCCATTCCTTCCTAACTGTTTTCGTGCCTCTATTCCTTCCTAACTGTTTTCCTGCCTCCATTCCTTCCTAACTGTTTTCCTGCCTCCCTTCCTTCCTAACTGTTTTCCTGCCTCCATTCCTTCCTAACTGTTTTCCTGCCTCCATTCCTCCTAACTGTTTTCCTGCCTCCCTTCCTTCCTAACTGTTTTCGTGCCTCCCTTCTTTCCTAATTGTTTTCCTGCCTCCCATCCTTCCTAATTGTTTTCCTGTCTCCCATCCTTCCTAACTGTTTTCCTGCCTCCCTTCCTTCCTAACTGTTTTCCTGCCTCCATTCCTTCATAACTGTTTTCCTGCCTCCATTCCTTCCTAACTGTTTTCCTGCCTCCCTTCCTTCCTAACAGTTTTCGTGCCTCCCTTCTTTCCTAATTGTTTTCCTGCCTCCCATCCTTCCTAATTGTTTTCCTGTCTCCCATCCTTCCTAATTGTTTTCCTGCCTCCCTTCCTTCCTAATTGTTTTCCTGCCTCCCATCCTTCCTAATTGTTTTCCTGTCTCCCATCCTTCCAAATTGTTTTCCTGCCTACCTTGCTTCCTAATTGTTTTCCTGCCTCCATTCCTTCCTAATTGTTTCCCTGCCTAGCTTCCTTCCTAATTGTTTTCCTGCCTCCCTTCCTTCCTAATTGTTTTCCTGCCTCCATTCCTTCCTAATTGTTTCCCTGCCTCCCTTCCTTCCTAATTGTTTTTTCTGCCTCCATTCCTTCCTAATTGTTTCCCTGCCTAGCTTCCTTCCTAATTGTTTTCCTGCCTCCATTCCTTCCTAATTGTTTTCCTGCCTCCCTTCCTTCCTAATTGTTTTCCTGCCTCCCTTCCTTCCTAATTGTTTTCCTGCCTCCATTCCTTCCTAATTGTTTCCCTGCCTAGCTTCCTTCCTAATTGTTTTCCTGCTTCCCTTCCTTCCTAATTGATTTCCTGGCTCCCTTCCTGCCTAATTGTTTTCCTGCCTCCCTTCCTTCCTAATGTTTTCTGCCTCCCTTCCTGCCTAATTGTTTTCCTGCCTCCCTTCCTTCCTAATTGTTTTCCTGCCTACCTTCCTTCCTAATTGTTTTCCTGCCTCCATTCCTTCCTAATTGTTTCCCTGCCTAGCTTCCTTCCTAACTGTTTTCCTGCCTCCCTTCCTTCCTAATTGATTTCCTGGCTCCCTTCCTGCCTAATTGTTTTCCTGCCTCCCTTCCTTCCTAATTGTTTTTCTGCCTCCCTTCCTGCCTAATTGTTTTCCTGCCTCCCTTCCTTCCTAATTGTTTTCCTGCCTCCCTTCCTTCCTAATTGTTTTCCTGCCTCCTTCCTAACTGTTTTGCTGCCTCCATTCCTTCCTAATTGTTTTCCTGCTCTTCCTTCCTAACTGTTTTCCTGCCTCCCTTCCTTCCTAACAGTTTTCCTGCCTCCCTCCTAACAGTTTTCCTGCCTCCCTTCCTAACCGTTTTCCTGCCTCCTTTCCTTCCTAATTGTTTTCCTGCCTCCCTTACTTCCTGATTGTTTTTCTGCCTCCCTTCCTTTCTAATAGTTTTCCTGCCTCCCTTCCTTCCTAATTGTTTTTCTGCCTCCCTTCCTTCGTAATTGTTTTCCTGCATCCCTTCCTAATTGCTTTCCTGCCTCCATTCCTTCCTAACTGTTTTCCTGCCTTCCTTCCTTCCTAATTGTTTTCCTGCATCCCTTCCTAATTGTTTTCCTGCCTCCCTTCCTAATTGTTTTCCTGCCTCCCTTCATTCGTAACTGTTTTCCTACCTCCATTCCTTCCTAACTGTTTTCCTGCATCCCTTCCTAATTGTTTTCCTGCATCCCTTCCTAATTGTTTTCCTGCATCCATTCATTCCTAACTGTTTTCCTGCCTCCATTCTCTTCCTAATCGTTTTTCCTGCCTAGCTTCCTTCCTAATTGTTTTCCTGCATCCCTTCCTAATTGTTTTCCTGCATCCCTTCCTAATTGTTTTCCTGCATCCCTTCCTAATTGTTTTCCTGCATCCTTCCTAACTGTTTTCCTGCATCCCTTCCTAATTTGTTTTCCTGATCCCTTCCTAATTGTTTTCCTGCATCCATTCATTCCTAACTGTTTTCCTGCCTCCATTCTTTCCTAATCGTTTCCTGCCTAGCTTCCTTCCTAATTGTTTTCCTGCATCCCTTCCTAATTGTTTTTCCTGCCTCCCTTCCTAATTGTTTTCCTGCCTCCCTTCCTTCCTAACTGTTTTCCTGCCTCCCTTCCTTCCTAATTGTTTTCCTGCCTCCCTTCCTTCCTAACTGTTTTCCTACCTCCATTCCTTCCTAACTGTTTTCCTGCATCCCTTCCTTCCTAATTGTTTTCCTGCCTCCATTCCTTCCTAACTGTTTTCCTACCTCCATTCCTTCCTAACTGTTTTCCTGCATCCCTTCCTTCCTAATTGTTTTCCTGCCTCCTTCCTTCCTAACTGTTTTCCTGCCTCCCTTCCTTCCTAATTGTTTTCCTACTCCATTCCTACCTAATTGTTTTCCTGCATCCCTTCCTTCCTAATTGTTTTCCTGCATCCCTTCCTTCCTAATTGTTTTCCTGCATCCCTTCCTTCCTAACTGTTTTGCTGCCTCCCTTCCTTCCTAATTGTTTTCATGCCCCATCCCTTCCTAATTGTTTTCCTGCATCCCTTCCTTCCTAACTGTTTTGCTGCCTCCCTTCCTTCCTAACTGTTTTCATGCCACCATCCCTTCCTAATTGTTTTCCTGCATCCCTTCCTTCCTAACTGTTTTGCTGCCTCCCTTCCTTCCTAACTGTTTTCATGCCACCATCCCTTCCTAATTGTTTTCCTGCATCCCTTCCTTCCTAACTGTTTTCCTGCCTCACTTCCTTCCTAATTGTTTTCCTGCCTCCCTTCCTTCCTAATTGTTTTCCTGCCTCCGTTCCTTCCCAATTGTTTTCCTGCCTCCCTTCCGCCCTAATTGGTTTCCTGCCTCCCTTCCTGCCTAATCGTTTTCCGCCTTCCTTCCTTCCTAATTGTTTTTTGCCTCCATTCCTTCCTAATTGTTGTTCTGCCTCCCTTCCTTCCTAATTGTTTTCCTGCCTCCCTTCCTTCCTAATTGTTTTCCTGCCTCCATTCCTTCCTAATTGTTTTCGTGCCTCCCTTCCTTCCTAATTGTTTTCCTGCCCCCCTTCCTGCCTAATTGTTTTCCTGAATTCCTTCCTAATTGTTTTCCTGTTTCCCTTCCTTCCTAACCGTTTTCCTGCCTCCATTCCTTCCTAATTGTTTTCCTGCCTCCATTCCTTCCTAACTGTTTTCGTGCCTCCATTCCTTCCTAACTGTTTTCCTGCCTCCCTTCCTTCCTAATTGTTTTCCTGCCTCCCTTTCCTGCCTAACTGTTTTCCTGCCTCCCTTCCTGCCTAACTGTTTTCCTGCCTCCCTTCCTTCCTAATTGTTTTCCGCCTCCCTTCCTCCTAACTGTTTTCCTGCCTCCTTCCTTCCTAACTGTTTTCCTGCCTCCATTCTTCCTAACTGTTTTCCTGGCTCCCTTCCTTCCTAACTGTTTTCCTGCCTCCATTCCTGCCTAATTGTTTTCCTGCCTCCCTTCCTCCTAATTGTTTTCTTGCCTCCCTTCCTGCCTTATTGTTTTCCTGCCTCCCTTCCTGCCTAATTGCTTTCCTGCCTCCCTTCCTTCCTATTTGTTTTCCTGCCTCCCTTCCTGTCTAATTGTTTTCCTGCCTCCCTTCCTGCCTAATTGTTTTCCTGCATCCCCTACCTAATTATTTTCCTCCCTCCCTTCCTGCCTCCCTTCCTTCCTAATTGTTTTCCTGCCTCCATTCCTTCCTAACTGTTTTCCTGCCTCCCTTCCTGCCTCCCTTCCTTTCCTAATTGTTTTCCTGCCTCCCTTCCTTCCTAACTGTTTTCCTACCTCCATTCCTTCCTATTGTTTTCCTGCATCCCTTCCTAATTATTTTCCTGCCCTCCCTTCCTGCCTCCCTTCCTTCCTAATTGTTTTCCTACCTCCATTCCTTCCTTATTGTTTTCCTGCATCCCTTCCTAATTATTTTCCTGCCTCCCTTCCCCTGCCTCTCCTTCCTTCCTAACTGTTTTCCTACCTCCATTCCTTCCTTATTGTTTTCCTGCATCCCTTCCTAATTATTTTCCTGCCTCCCTTCCTGCCTCCCTTCCTTCCTAATTGTTTTCCTGCCTCCTTCCTTCCTAACTGTTTTCCTGCCATCCCTTCCTAACTGTTTTCCCTGCCTCCCTTCCTTCCTAACTGTTTTTGCCTGCCTCCCTTCCTTCCTAATTGTTTTCCTGCCTCCCTTCCTTCCTAACTGTTTTCCTGCCTCCCTTCCTTCCTAACTGTTTTCCTGCCTCCCTTCTTTCCTAACTGTTTTGCTGCCTCCCTTCCTTCCTAATTGTTTTGCTGCCTCCCTTCCTTCCTAACTGTTTTGCTGCCTCCCTTCCTTCCTAACTGTTTTTCCTCCTCCTCCCTTCCTTCCTAATCTGTTTTCCTACTGCCTCCCTTCCTTCCTAACTGTTTTCCTGCCTCCATTCCTGCCTAATTGTTTTCCTGCCTCCATTCCTGCCTAATTGTTTTCCTGCCTCCATTCATTCCTAACTGTTTTCCTGCCTCCATTCCTTCCTAACTGTTTTCCTGCCTCCCTTCCTTCCTAACTGTTTTCCTGCCTCCCTTCCTTCCTAACGTGTTTTCCTGCCTCCCTTCCTTCCTAACTGTTTTCCTGCCTCCATTCATTCCTAACTGTTTTCCTGCCTCCATTCCTGCCTAACTGTTTTCCTGCCTCCCTTCCTTCCTAACTGTTTTCCTGCCTCCCTTCCTTCCTAACTGTTTTCCTGCCTCCCTTCCTTCCTAACTGTTTTCCTGCCTCCATTCTTCAATTTCCTATCCTAACTGTTTTCCTGCCTCCCCTTCCTTCCTAACTGTTTTCCTGCCTCCCTTCCTTCCTAACTGTTTTCCTGCCTCCCTTCCTTCCTAACTGTTTTCCTGCCTTCCTTCCTTCCTAACTGTTTTCCTGCCTTCCTTCCTTCCTAACTGTTTTCCTGTCTCCCTTCCATCCTAATTGTTT
>CM065717.1:14526682-14564182 GCA_033310375.1 Conus canariensis | reverse complement strand
ATCCCTTACAGCAGGACATTTAACTTCATCCTCAACGGATCTTATTTCGACATGGCCTACTTTTTCCGACGCTATCCAATGTGCTTGATTGCAATCAAGCCTGTACTGTGTAACAATAATTTGTAGAAGTCTGTCTTCATTTGAAAACAGCCAGTTTTTTACTAAATGTGAACTCTTACCCTCATCCCCCAAAAAACCCTCTGTATTTTCAAATTCACCATATAATGGCTTTTCCAGGTTTTGCCTTTTGCAGTCTTTGAGTCTCTGCCTCAAAGTTTGCTGAAATCAATGTTCTTGACCAACTTCTTAATGATGTCTGGCACAGCCAACCTAAGATCACAATGACATTTATGAATACTTGTCACCCAGTCAATGTTACCTCATAGGTAAGCCTGTCGCAAATTTTCTACTCTGGTCCATCATTTTTTATTTGCAGTTGTTTGAACCAATGACGAGTACATTTCAATGCAGACTTTGCATGTGCTGGATACATATTGGCCTTAAAATACACAAAAGAATTTGGCAGTTAATTTGAACTACTGAAAATGCTTTAAAGTTCGAATAAATGCACAATAGATTTGAGAGAGAGAGAGAGAGAGAGAGAGAGAGAGAGAGAGAGAGAGAGAGGGAGAGAGAGAGAGAGAGAGAGAGTCCACATTTTTTTTGGTCATGCTTACTATTGAAATTCATTTTACTCATTTGAAAATGAATTTTCACATCATAGCCGTCGCACAAATCGTGCCGGCCTTGTTCAGTGCATTTAGAAAAATGAAATGTGAAAGGTCATGAACTCTGAACATAAGTGGATTACTTTTCAACAGTCCTCTAAATGTTGCGGCTGAGTCCAAGATGTGGCTGACACAGCACGTATCTGTCAAGGATATTAAACAGCTGTGAGGATCAGTTGCTTGACTGAAGCAGGATTCTACCAACAGAAATAGTACCGTACAAGAAAGATGCGCTCTCAGCCCGTTCTGTCTTATTAGCTGTAAGGTTTAGGAACAACAGCATCCCCTTATGGTGCCAGCCGATGGCATTTTAATCATCTCAGAACCGCTACGTGGGTGGGAAAGAGGGCGATGGAAGAAAGCGGGTAGAGACCAGAAGGAAACTTTTGAAAAGAAGGGATGTTACGGGGCTCGTTCCATATCTCTCTGCAAGGGCTGGCTGTGGGAGTGAGAGGGCGGGAAGTGTGTTCTGAACAGGTTTCGTGATCCTGCTCATTGAACACTGGTGTGGGAAAGGCAGCGTCCCTGCAGTGACCCTTCAGAACAAAGGCACTGCAGATGGAGGCTGTTCCTGTGTCCATTCTTCCACTCAGGCTGTTCTGGACAACTAACACAGCCATTGCTCAACTTGGTGATAGTGTGTCAGTACGCTCCAGGGTGAAAATTTTGGTCATCTCAGAATCTGAGCGCTAGTTACACGTCAGGAACGAGGCAAAGAATGGATGCTTTATTCAGTATTCTTCACAAGAAACAAAGGAAGAAAGGTGAACCTGTGCAGAAGATGAAACCGATCAACTGATCTTCACAGAGAGAGAGAGAGAGAGAGAGAGAGAGAGAGAGAGAGAGAGAGAGAGAGAGAGACAGAGACAGAGACAGAGACAGAGATAGTGGAGAGAGAGGAGAGGAGAGAGAGGTTCAAGTGTGGGGTGGCGGTTGGGGGGCCTAAGGACTGGGTAGGTGCGAGGCAGGGAGGTGGAGGATTGCTACTCCAGACAGAGCGCATAATTCATTCATGATTTTCACAGACACAATGAACAAGGCCGGCCATCGCAGGTGTCATATCCGCGGGTCAAGGCCGACTCAGTGTATAATGGGGATGTAATCCGTGTAGCACTTGGCTGCTTCTATCTTTCCCGTTAAGTTGCCGTCTGGAAAGCTGGCTTTTTTGCAGAGATCAGTGCTGGATGCCACGTTGTCACACAAAGTGTCATTGGTGTAGCCACCGCACGCCCACTCCAGGCAGTCCTGTTCAGTAGACAACGTCAAAGTATCTTCTTACGCTCTGTACATAATGTCACTGGTACCTACTGTTCATATACAAATACAGTAATAACTAATAAACAGTAACTGTTAACTTCTTTTCATTTTCTGTGCAACAAAACTTTTAACCAAAACAAAACATTCTTGCTCACAATGAGAGGATGCTTCCAATTTCTCAGAACATCATAAATAATGATTTTGTTTGTCTTATATGTAATATAAGTTTACAAAACTTAAGCTGAGTTTTCAAAACCATGCTGCCTGTGGTTCCACATATATCATGGCTGTATGTCAAAATTGGGACAATATTTTCCTAGAACAAATAAAGAAAGTCATATCAAATGGCAATGCAGATCTGTTGCATTTTTCTAGACAGAGCAGACATAGTTCTGGGTGCCCTATCACATAGATCACTTTGTGCAACTTTCATTTTACTCTTGTCACTTAATTTCATCACTAAACATTGGAAATGAAAAAGACATCATAATTCTTGTACCCAGTCCCAAACTTTCGCTTTTGTTTTTAATTCTACCCTCCCTTTGAAAAGGCTGTCACTTCATATTTCTTTGCCATCAGTTAAAGATTCTAGAGGATATAAAATTGTTTAAAAATGTTAAGATCTACTTGCACCTCACTTTATTCTCCGGGAAAAAAATACTGTTCTCAGCATCTAAAAGAAAGAAATACTAAAAGATTTTCGGGAAATGGGGGATGAGTGGGAGGGGACACAATTACATGAAAATGAATTCTATAACCAGGATAAATAACGGAAAAGCAACTGGTCCATATAACTTAAGATGTGATGCATTCCCTCAACACATCGAGTGGTTACAGTTGTCCAAACAAATTCGTATATGTACAGCAATCTGTGGAAAAATATTAGAAGACATCAGCATTTCTACACATTGGTATTTTCATCTGTTGCTTTCTACAAAATTCTGAAAAGAATACCACCGTTTATGGAATTCTGTGAATCGCATTTCCATGCAATGCAAATATTTCTCGATTTTATATGTGGTCTTTAACGTTGGGGATTAGGTTTGATCTGATGATTTTACATTTATATACAAAACGTTTATTAGACAGGATAATTGGATCAAATTTTTCGACTGTTTTCCTTTGTTCGTCATTACCACACAATACCAGTTCTATATCAAGTATGATTATTACACAGTTTTCTCTTGTTTTTTTTTTTCTCTTGCTAATCTCTCTAGTTCATTCAAGAAACTCCGTACATAATAATGCCATAAGTGGTGTTGTGTTGAATCTTTCTCTATCTCACAAAATGAACATACATTACTAGTAATTATACCCATTTTTCTTCAAAATACCATTTGTGACAAGAATGTCATAGTATAACCTACTCGGAAAGTGGGTTTTATTTCCTTGATTTCTCTGATTGTTTTAATCTTTCCCCCAGTATATTGTCAATCAAAAAATATCCTGAAAAAGAAACAAACAAAAACACTTAATATCGTGGTGGCTCAGCTCCTGGCATTTTACAGATTATGAAATTAGGCTGTGCTGACAGCGCTAGACATTTTCCATTATTCAATGCTCCAGGATATAAAAGAAATTGTAAGAAATGTAATAAAACAACTGAATATCACACAAATCAGTTCCAAAGAATATGGGCGGACACTGCAGGGCCGACAACTAGAGTCCCCTCTGAACAGTGCCTATGATTTCCATTATCTACCCCTTTATTTACACATTTCATATAATACTTATACATTTCTCTCTCTCTCTCTCTCTCTCTCTCTCTCTCTCTCTCTCTGTGTGGGCCCGCGCGCGCGCGCGCGCGCGCGCGCGTGTATGTATATATATATATATATATATATTATATATATATATGTGTGTGTGTGTGTGTGTGTGTGTGTGTGTGTGTGTGTGTGTGTGTGTGTGTGTATGTGTTTGTATGTGTTTGCTACATGACCGTTGGCTATGTATGCCACTTCGTTTTCTTTGATATTGTTTATTTCATGTGCTTTGCAATATAAGAAAAGAAATATGGGTAAACGTATGGGTATTCTTATTGCTTTGAATGACGTCCTTGACTCCAAGTTTCTATCAACTCGGTAGCTAGTACATGCTGATTTTAAATGAGAGCAAAAAGTTACACTTTACAATTTCGATTGTTCTGTTGAAAAGAATGATAGTAAAAACATAAGAGATGATACGGGTGAGACAATGACAATGATGATTCTAACTGACCACAAAAACGTCCATGGGGCTGCAGGAGTACTTGGTGACACACTTCCTTCGATTTTTGACGGTTAGGATTTGACCACAAGTGATGATGGCATCTTTGCGCGTTGCATTATCCTTACACGTGTTCTGAAATATGTCCTCTGCTTTTTTGCACTGATCGTTCCTGTTGATGAAACAAACAAGTAAGTGAAGCAGCTGGAAAGCTCGAAGTTCTGTTATTTCACAATTATTTACCTATGTTTATAATTTGTGAATTTAAAAGAATCAGTTTTCAAAAGCTTTTGATATGGACCAGATCACACACACACACACACACACACACACACACACACACACACACACACACACACACACACACACACACACACATATACACACACCTCCTAGAAAACCACATCAAAAAGCATATTCTTAAGCATTTTGATCATTTTAATCTATTTCAACCTCGTTAGTCTGGGTTTATCGATTTCCATTCTTGTAACACAGCTCTATCCACTCTAACTGATACACGGCTGACAAATATTAGCAGTAATGAAATAACTGGAGTTCTCTATGTCGACTTAATCAAGGCTTTTGATGTTATAGATCACACACTTTTGCACAGAAAGCGCAAGATTTTTGGCATATCGAAAAATACATCAAAGCTCATGACGCCATTTTCAGTCGGTAGAAAACAACTGGCAGCTACAAATGGATCTAAATCTGCGACTTCGCTTACTAAGAAGAGTATACCTTAAAGTTCCATCCTAGTACCTTTATTAGTTTCATTTTATTTCAGTTATTTACCTTTAACTCGTACTGAATAATGTGAATTATTTGCATACGACATGACCACATATATTGGTAATTCTAGTTGTGCACAGATCTGAATCACTTCGCAAAAAAAACGTTTTTAAATTGATTAAATGGTCAGAGTTAAGAGCCTGCATTCACTGAAAACTAAGTTCATGATCACCACGAGACGGAAATGTCAAAACCTTTTCTGTGATTCTACTCACCACGACAGTAGTAAAAACATTGACGAGGTGGAAAACGACAAAGTTCTTGATGTTTTCATATATAACAGTCTGTCATGGTCTGAACATGTGACGGTTACTTGGCAATCCATTTCTAAAAAGATTTATCAGTTAACTAAAATCGAACGCTTCCCACATTTGCATTCTCCAAAAATTACATGCTTTCGTTGTCTTGCATTCAAATTACGCCTTTATTATCTGCGACTCAGTAAATGAATGCATTCTTAAACCCCATTGAGTCTTCATGGACATGCTCTAAATCTTGTCCTCAATAAATCCTCGAAGCTAATGGGTTCTGACTATGTGTTACGGTACATCCTGCCGTTTCACTTAAAGCTAACATATAATAAAGCTATTTTCATGTTAAAAATGGTTCACCTTCACGCATTGTCAATGATCATCATCAAGTGCATGAACTTACTCTCCCTCTGCCTCGAATCAATCTTTTCAAACCAGTCTCATTTATTCCTGTGGATTCTTGTGAAATACAATCTTAGCCACAATCAAAGTTGATATAGCCTGAATGTGTTCAAGCGTAAATTTGTTGGATACCTTACACCAGAATTTGTCAACTCAGCAGAATGAATCTAATATCTCTATTCTGTTCAAGGTAGCCCAATCTTGATCACCTTCTTCCCCTTGTCTTCATTCTATTTCCATCTTCCTCACCTCTCTGTCTTCTGTCTGTCTCTCCATTCTCATCTCCCTCCTTCCGATCTCTTCAGCTACTCTCCGCCTCTCGTCCACATTGTTTTGCTGTGACTGTATGACATTTTTACTTCCAACCATGTTTTGTGTGTGTGCATACCTTATGGAATCTAATTCTCTTATCCTATTTATTTGTATTTTATATATCTATTGCAATGATGTCCTTCGCTATCTCTCTCTCCCCTTTCTCTGTCAGTCTGTCTCTTCTTCCAGTCCCTCTTCCTTCCATCTTTTGCTCTACCATGTGCTTTTGCTGTCATTTTAGTGTGTTATGTATCGTGCCCTTCTTCACAGTGATGTACATTTACTACACGCTTTTCAATTCCTTCAACGACGGAATATTTGCGAGTGCCTTCCTTTGTAATTTTTCTACATCCCAACCCCATTCCTCCCCATCCCTCCCGCCCCCCCCCCCCCCCCCCCTACATCAACCCCTCCCTCAGCCCCTCCCCTTCTCTATCAGTTCCCTCCCCTCTCAATAATGCCTCATCCCAGTGAATTCTCCCCCAGGTGTTCTGTCGCCCCTATTCATGTCCTGATATTTCATGTGGACTGAACGTCATTTTAGAGATGTTATTTATTTTGAACATCTTGTTATAGTATATCATTCTACTTTTGTGGGAGTCTTTAATTAGTCTATTTGTGTATTGTAATCGCATACTTTTCTGTGGGCAAGATGTAAAGAACGCTTATTCTTTTCCTTCGATTATATAAAGGAATCGTTGATCCGTTCATTTGTCGCTCTCCCTGCTATCCCATGTGTATACGCTTACCATATATCCTTAGAATTATTTCTTAATTGAATTGACTTAATATTTAGTATTGAATGTCGTGCATTTTTTTCTACAATCTTTATTTAACTGAACACATGATTCTTTCTCTTTTACATTTATATCTTTCATTTCATGTCATTTATGGTGGTGTTTGCATTTGTGTTGGTGCTGCTACTTTCTGTGAGCTGATTTGAATGATTTTCTCATACTTGTCAGAACTGTAGTTCCTGTACAGAGCGAGGACTGGATGAAAACGTATATATATGCGTATCTATCTACCTTGAAAAGACAGAATTTATCTTGCCTTGTCCTCTCTCTCTCTCTCTCTCTCTCTCTCTCTCTCTCTCTCTCTCTCTCTCACACACACACACACACATACACGCACACCCGCACGCCCACATGCACACACACATGCATGCATGCACGCACGCACACACACACAACACACACACACACACACACACACACACACACACACAGAGTCACTCAATTACTTGTTATTGAGAATATGTAAGGCCACATTTGATTAAAGACAAGTCTACATATGATCAAACGAGAAACCTTAGGGCACCGCTGAAACCTAGATATACCTACACCTGGGTGATATCAGTGTCAGTCTCTGCAAACACGTTGTACAAGAACATCTGCTCTGCTGACAGTCCAAAGTCGTTGACGAACTTGCCGTACCTGAAGCCGCTGTCTTTGTCGCCTCCTAATCAAATAAAAAAGGCTCCGGTCATCCTCGACGTGATCTACATATTCATACAACAACAACAACAACAACAGCAACAACAAGAAAAACAACCAAAAACAAACCCACCGGTCGTCCTTGAGGTTTTCTACAAGTCATAACCAAGATGGTAAAAGAAAAGAACCCACACCCACAACACCCGTCATTTTTGAGGTAATCTACAAATCATAACCAATATCGTTAAAAACACCCCAGCAAACAGAAACCACAACAGCAACAAAACCAAACCAAGCAAAAATGAACCAATCAAACCTGGCCATCTTAGTGTTAGGTAACGCCGATGATCCCCTCCCCTCATTCCCTCATCTCACTATCACGGCAACAGGGGTACGAGCCAATGAGGGTTTTCGACTATCTGACCCAAGCCAAACAGCGACCTTGGAAAACACGAAGCGCGACGACCCACACTGGTTTGTCTTGTGAAATATATACCTGATTTGAACCACGTAACCAACAGACGAACGGCCACATCGACGTCCACAGTAGCCATAAAGAAAAGCCCTATAAAGCAAACAACTGTACCCCCCACCTACCCGTCTATCCCTTTCACTTCATCCCCTTTTATTTCCCCATTACCACAATTAGAACCCTACACAGATATGGGTCGGTAAAACAACCTATACATAAGAGCATCAGATGAATAGATTATCAATGTCACCATTCACACCATTCATGTCATCCATTTCTCTCAATTTATGGCATTCGACATTTCTAAACGTGACAAAAAATTAGTCAAAGCAAGGTAGAACCACAACCGTACATAAAAGGTTCTATCGGCTGTGAAGACGACCAACAAAGAACTAATGCTCATCACAAGATCTTAATGGTTTGCTCTATATTCGCCACTTGACGTTATAACCAGAGGACTAAAAATTGTAACTAGAAAAAAAAAGTAAAGAGTTTCTAGGACAAAAAGTGAGTCACAAAAGCGAACACTAGGTGACAGTAAAATAAGAAAAAATGGTAAAGTCAAATAAAGTAACAGAAAAGGGGAATTTGTAACATACGATTTTCATCAGTGGAAGTACAATTCATAGTGCAAGAGCCTCTAACCCCACTTCACCACCTTCAGTGTGGCAGGGCTGGCGGTCAACTGGAAGTCCATGCTGATGGCGAAAAGGTGACCACAACCAGTCACCCCACCTGCTTCTCTTTCCTATTCCATCCTCCACAGAAGAAACAGAGGAATTTCAAAACCATGCCTCAATTGTATCCGACGATGCACGTGACACTCCCCACGTACTCAGTCTAACAGCCAGGAGGACTATACTCTAATGGAACAGTGAAACAGGTCTGGCATCATCAATGGGGCTAAAGCAAGGACGCTGACCTTGGAAATATCATGACCTTGTCATGATGACCCTTGCGGTTGAAGAGTAACAAGAAAGTGAAGAACAACCATCTCAAATCTATGCCTCAAAAGTGAAAGATCCCGACGCCGCTAAACAATTCCAAGAGACCAAAAGAAGAAAATCCACTCCACTATTATTTCTTGGGGATCATGAAACCATAACAGAAACAGCTGAAGACATCTCAAATGTAAGTCGATGAAATAAAAGCCATGGATCACAAGCAATCTTGATATACATGTAGATGTGTGGCATTAGACAGTGCTCAAAATCGTACAAGAAGACTGACGAACACAGTGTGTAAGCAAGAAGATCAATGAAGAAGTGAAGAACGCAAAGTAAGGCTGGACAAAACAACAACAACAACAAAAAAGCTCAATTAAAGAAAACAAACAAACAAAAAAGAAGAAAAAGGACACGAGTAAAACCTTGACAACAAGAGGACAAAAAGGCTATTTACTAAGAAGAAACAAAGCATAGTCAGCACTATTTTGGACAAAGACGGCAACTGTCCCGTAGATGAAGGTTAAAGGTTAAAATTCCCACAGCCTATTGGTCGTAGAAGTAGTGAACTGTCAGACTTCCACCATGTCTAAGGTACAGCATAATGGAAAGCAGAGCTCAGCATCGCCTTCCGCCGCCTTTAATCTTCCCTGAACTGCTGAGTGGAAAGAGAGGGTCTTTAGGCCGTGGAAATAAATCCTGACCCCGCGAGTGGATCGAAGTCACGACTGGCAGCTCTGCAGACCATTTAATCATTAACCACGGGCCCCTCTCACAGAGGAAGACTTAGAAAGACGGACTGACTATTGCTATTAACTACACAAAACACTGAGGAAGGACGTATAAGAGTGCTAACAGCACAGGATTCATCTAATGAGAAGACTTTCCAATATTCTGTGAAGACTTCTTAATTGCGGTGAAGTTTCTGAAACATGGTAAAGATGCAGGCATTGGCATTCCTGTGGAACTCCCGAACTATATCAGAAAGCCAATAACTGATATCCTAATTGCCATCTACAACAAAATCTTGCACACTGGCGAGTAGTCCATGCCACTGACTCAATCCGTAATCGTAATTCTCAAGAGAGGAACTCTTAACACTGTTGAAACTACCACACAATCAGTTGGATCTGCTATGCCATCAATGTCATGCTCAAAAACCATTCTGAACAGATCCCAATCACGAACAGATACCTCTATTGCTGTGGAACATACTGGATTCTGCAAGGGCGTAAAAACTATTAAATAGACCTTCAACGTGTGTACATTTTGCGAGAAACTCCTTCAGCATTTGAGGGAACGCTTCTTCATGCCTTCAACAAAGCTTTTGACAGAGTCTGATGGGTCATGCTCTGGGTCACAATGGAAGAAATTTAACAATAGGCAAAAAGTAATCTACACCATTCAGCAACTATACACCCTGTTTTTCCTATTTCCTAATTTCCCTGCCATTCTGACCTATTCCAGACACCATACCACTCCTGGACACATCTTGTGCTCCGTCAGTAGCAAATAGTCATATCACCGAACTAAGATGTGGTCATCAGGTGTGTGAACTGAAATCACCACTGATAATCATTACTGCCTACCTTCGTTTAGACCAAGTCACCTAAGAAGAGTTATAGTTCGAAAATTTCCCTGCCAAGTCAGTTTATGATTAATTTTTACTATTCATTTCAAAGTAACTCTATCTGCTTAAAGGTTCAAGCGAAAAAATCATATGCCCGGGATTGACAAATTTTACGGACGGTTTTTTTTCTTTTGCAGTGACATAACAATAGATTATGTTCTAGAAACACTTTTTTACCCATGCAACTAGTTCACTTTACTTGCAAGGTGATGATTAGTTACTCGAATTAATATCTTGTTCACATATTCACATATTCGACAAATTCGTTTCTCACGAACGTAATAAGACCACTTGACAGCCAACAATGAACACTGCCATGAGCTGGTGACAGAAAGTGTTGACATGGTGATGTGGAATCTGGCTGTGATTGACATCATGACTGGGAGTGAAGTAATGAAGGGGCTTACTAGAGCTGGCTTTATGCAGGGGATGACTGGGGATGACATCACGGAGGTCCTGACTTGGACTGACGTCATGAAAGAACTGGCTGGCTATGGATGACTTCAAATAAGGACTGACTGTTAATGCCAGACTTGGGCCGACCAGTGACAACACCATGAGGAGGATGACCGGTATCGTGAGGGGACTGACTGGAGATGACATACGGGAACTGATTTAGGGTGATGTCCTGCTGGAGCTGCCCGAGGGTGACTTCATGTAGAGGCTGGCTGAGGCTGGCACTGTGACTGGTGTTCTGGTGATGACTGGTGTTTGTTGTGGCAGTCACCACTTTCCCTCAGGATGTTATGTCAGCAGGATCCGGCTAAGTTCCTTTGGCATGGCGATGGCTGCTGCTGCTTCAGAATAGGATGCAGATGGTTCCACTCGTGGGAGGTAGAAAGTTACTGTGTGGCTGGCTTGATTTGTTGCCGGAAAAACGCAAGGAAGAAATGGGGAGGGGGGAGGGGGGTGCGTGGGAATCTTTCACTATGAGTCTGCCGTTCACATAACATGCATGCTTTCCATGCTCTGCGAGATACAGCGCAGTATCCCTCTGTATACTGGTCAGGTCAGCCCCAACATCAAGTCCCTCTCGTCACTGCATCCTGTCCCTACCATCCTTGATTCTCATCATAGTCATGACATCTCCCATCTGCATACCTGGATGTTTTCTCCTCTTACTTCTTTAGTGCCATCGAATATCAGATTAGAACGTCGTGAAAGTCTGTCTTGATTTTCTGCTGCAATTTCCAATTGTTTGAGGCGGGAATTTGAGGTATGAAGATTTCCTTGAATATCCTGTGAATGTTCTTTGACTGTATTTGCTCTTGCAACCACATTGTGCAGTTCTTTAGTATATGATACGGTGTAGGTATTTCTTTACTGTTTTGTTTTTGTTCTTTGTCCATAGCATCGACTTTCTTTTCAAGCTGGTCATTGTGAGATTGGGCCTTATTCATCATGTTAATAAGAGTATTGAGTTTGTCTTCCAATCTTCCATGTTGACTTTTGCTTCTAAATCTTTTTCCACATTCAGGAATATTGTCAGGGCCTGGATTAGTTTCTATATCCCCACAACACAGCAAAAAAAAATCTGAGATTAGGAGGGGAAACATTGGATAATTGTATGCACGAAATTAGACAAAAACCTCAGTTAATGAGGGAAAGTCATGGCAGGGAGAGGAGCAGAAAGACATAGTATTATGCTCGACAGAAAGGTGAAAGTCATCATGTATACTGTGCTTTACGCTAAACACATCACACCCTGTCATATGAAAGCAGAACGGGGCACTGAACAGAATCATTGTTGGCAGCATCACCCACATAACAAACACTGCAACCCCTTGTTCTTTGTCTACATGGCCTGCAAATGGCTCACAACCATTGTTTCTGCACAACGATTTCATTATATTTTTTCATAATTTTCATAAACGTTGTAGCAAACTGATCTCTTGTACAACGATAAGTCTGTAAGTTTACTGTCATATCTAATCACTAACACTCAACAGGCCTTGTAGTGAACAGTGAACACACAGAGTGTAGGAAACGGAACACCGAGCGAATTGTGAACACATCTGCACTCGACGACTGCTCAGCTCAGATTCCCCAGAGAGAGAGAGAGAGAGAGAGAGAGAGAGAGAGAGAGAGAGAGAGACTCAAGACTCAAGACTCAAGATAATTTATTCATTTTAGGCCTTTGCCCCTCATGAAGGGGTGCAAGAAAATACAATCATAGAAGTACCATAAGAACTAGACACAGATAACTAACATGAATCCAGAAACGATCTTAAGATAGCATAAGGGATCGCAGTTTAAACGCTTTAAATAGATAAATCGACAAATTTCTGACTGTTCATGAATACATGCCAAAAGAAGTGCTAATCTGAAATGGTTTGGGACTTTGTAATACTTCAACGGTATATACTGAGTTCTTAAGTTTTGCAGGACAGGACAACATAACACAAAATGCAATTCGCTTTCTGTCTCCTCTCTGCAAAGCTGGCATATTAAATCTTCATCGCTGTGGAATCGATGACGGTAAATATGCACAGCAATTTCAGAAATACCAAGTCTAAATCTAGTAGTTACATACCTTAAATGCCTATCCAGATGAAGCAAAAGATAAGTTTTAACATTAGGCACAATGCAAAACGTCCTGTAAACATTAAATCTTTCACTATTACTAATATGATAATTCCACTCTTGCCATCTGCACGCAATTAGTCTATCTCTAAAGATTCGGAGAAAATCATCAATTGCATCAACCCCTTGGTTCAACCAGACATAACCAAACCCATACATGCATAATTTACAACGAACATTTGAAGCCCAGTTTCTTTTATCACGTTCGTCCAAATCAAACAACATGCGATAAGCCTTATATGGTAATCTATGCTCATCCATTCTTGTTAATTTTAACCAAAACCTAACACATTTTATAACAGAATTTATGTAAACAGGATACCTGTTCGTTTCTCCATACACCAGATCGTTTGGTGTTCGAAAATCGACGTCTAGAAAACGTTTGAGAGCGTACAAATGTACTTTTTCGCAATGTACAGCTGCATTATCCAGTCCCCATTATTCCGCACCATACTGAAGCATTGGCTGAATCTGTGAGTCGAATAATTTTAGAAGCGTGTTAAGAGAATTACTTTTCAACTTATATAGTTTTTGCAGAATGCATAACAGAGCATTCTTGGCTCGGCTGGAAAGGTTATTGCACGCGGCAACAAAACTAAGCCTTGTAGAGAAGTATATTCCTAGGTATTTGTACACGTTAACAACAGGCATTCTTATTCCATTATAAGTCCATTTCTCATTAGCAGATAAATAACCTCCTTTACTAAACACAACAACATTATTTTTATTCACATTCACCTTCAAATGTAGTGCTGACACTGCGCTAAACAAACTGTTTATCTGTGTTTGCAGGCCAATAACTGTTTCTGCCAGCAAAGCTACATCATCAGCCAGTAATAATATAAACAGCTCAAAGTAATCATGTGTAAATACTGCACCGTGTTTGCCTCTTCTTATAACTTCTAATGCTAATTCGTTGATAAGATAAAGAGAACAATATAGGGCTGCAAACATCACCTTGTTTCACCCCACGTGTACAATTAATATAATCAGTCAATTTAACTCCACATCTGACCCTAGCTTTCACATTTATGTACATACTACGAATACATTTATACAACTTGCCAATAATCCCATTTTTCGGCCATAACAAGCTTCTTTCTATGGAGTCAAACGCCTTTTCGAAGTCAATGAAGGCAACGTAAAGTTTACGGTTAAAACAAAACTGTTTTTGTATTAATGCTAATAAAGTAAACATGTGGTCAGTTGTAGAATATCCTCTTTTAAATCCCGCTTGATGTTCGCCTGTCAAGTTATAATCTTCTATCCATTCTCTAAGTCTGTTATTTATGACTGCACTATAAATTTTACTGCTAATGTCACACAAAGATATACCTCTATAGTTACTAGGATTATTTACATCGCCTTTTTTAAATAAAGGAATTATTATAGACTCTGTCCAGCTGTCTGGGAAAATTCCCTTGTCAAACAATACGTTGAAAAATTTTACAAAAAAAAATCAACTGTCCGATCTCCTGCAAATTTTAGCATTTCCCCAGTTATACCATCTGGTCCTGCAGCTTTGCCATTTTTTAATTTTCTTATTGCAACCATTACTTCTTCTCTAGATATAGGGCGGTTCACAGCTGTCATTTCCTCTTCGTCCTGATAAGTGTATTCTAAATCAGTGTCTGTCGTATCTACGTTTGTAGTTGCATCTATTTCAAGTAGGTCTTTATAATGTTTAAACCAGTCATCGACAGTTGAGTTATTACGAACTTGTTTACGTTTAAAGGATATCCTATGAACAGTTTCCCAAAACTCTCTTTGACTGTTGACTGTTGAGACAAGTTTTTCCAACAATAATTATATCATTGTACTGTTTTTCTTTTCTTTTCAACATATTCTTATATTCTCTTCTTGCAATACAGTAAGCATCACCGTCACTTTTATCCCTTGTTTTCCTGAATACCGAGAGCAAACCTTTCGCACTACTCTTACTTAATCTGTATTCCATGTCATACCAGTCATTTTCATCCCTTTTTGACAAACAAATATTCTTTTTCATACAGCTAGCTTGTTTTCTGATACATTCATTGAACATGTTCAAAGCTTCGTTACAATCATGATCAACCAAATCAATCGCACGATCGAAGAGAGAGAGAGAGAGAGAGAGAGAGAGAGAGAGAGAGAGAGAGAGAGAGAGAGAGAGAGAGAGTCTCCTCCCGGCTCAGTCTCACTTACCGCACACCTGTTGCGGGTAGGGAGCAACTTCACAATCTCTGGCGTGGCATGTGAACTTCCACCAGGACCTAGTGTAAACGTCACTGTCGGGATCCCAAGGAGTGAAGGCCACAGTGAACACCCCCTCCACTTTGGCAGTGGCTACTTTGTAGTTACCCTCCGACTCAACCGTGAAATTAAACATGTCAGAAGTCGCTGTGTTTCCGCCCTTTTTGGAGAGGAATTCTGTGGTGTTCCCGTTGATAAACTATCAACATTGGAAAACAGAGAGAGAGAAAGAGGGGGGAGAAGAAGAAGAAGAAGAAGAAGAAGAAGAAGAAGAAGAAGAAAAGGAAGGATGAAACTAACTATAACGTGGAACAAGATGAAGATGAACATAAAGATGATCACACGTGTCAAGAGGTACAACAAAAAGAAACTGATGGTGATCATCCTCATCACCATGCCAGGAAATCAATCCCAAAAAGAATAGAAAAGAGATGAAGACACAGAAGAAAGGATGACAAAAAGAAGAAAGAAGATAAATCAGAAAGACAAACAATGAGTAAGAAAGGAGTAGAAAAAAAGACAGAATGAACAAGAATAGGAAAAAAAAGCAATGAAAAGGGAAGAGAAGAATTAGAAGGAAAGACGAGAAGCTAAAAAAGAAGGAAAAGATAATTATAATGATAAAGACAATCACTGTTTCAAATTTGTATGTGATCTTAAACTTATTTGTTGAAAAAAAAAATCAATGGAAGTTATAGCCAGAGAAGTTATCTTTATTTCTGTTGACTTAATCTGTCCAGAAAAATTTGTCAAAGATGTGCAAGACATTCATATCAGACAGTTCGCACCACTCCCGCACTCCTGTCTCTATGCATGCGAAGAAACACTGGCTAGTTCAAAGAGTTGAAACACTCATAATCACAACACTGCTTGCTTGTCCCTTTCAAATATTGTTCTAGTTGGTTTCTTCTCAAGATACCTGATGATAGTATATGTCCTATGTTTGACACGGGGAATGTAATTGAAAGATCAAAAACACGTCTACATACTATCAAATTACTACTCAACTCCTTGTTATGGACAATGGGAAAAAGTACGTTTTTGCTGAATTCTAAAAATTTGCCACAGATTGGGGATTATCTACAGTATACGCAGTCAGAATGGAGGGGCCTTCCGTGCTGTTCAGACAGCAAAGAAAATTCTGAGTCAGAGTAATCCACTGTTTGACTTCTGACATACCGTGCAACACCAGCTTCAGCAACAACGAATAACCCAGCAGAACTTATTTATGGGAGGAACATCAAAACTACTCGTCCAACACTTTCTTGATCCCTTTTCCCGTCTTATCTTCCGTGCTACTTCTGTGGCTCTACCCCTACACTGCTCATTATGGTTCTCCATCTACCACTGCATATGGTTTGTCCCGTAACAACCCAGCATTGGCAATCCACATGAAGCCGTCACTGTTGGTCATCATAGGCAACACACCAGAGGGGATACTGCACTACTGCCAAGTCACTTTGGTGGATTCAGTGGCGCCTGTTCTAATCCAAAATACGCAGGACATACCGATTAAGCCCCCCTAATGACAACAATAATTGATAAGATGCGGAGCCAGCGTGGGTAGGCATCCTTTTCTGGAGGGTGTCTCCATGTCTATCCAACAAAGTATCTCATGCTCTCGCCGATCCTGGCGACCTCTACCCGCATTCACCAAAGGCACAGACATGAGATGCACCACAGCGCTGTAAATTACGCTAACTTAATAGTTCTTAATAATATATCCAAATATCACCCAGGCCCAAGAGGTATAGACATCTGAAGTGTTGGCAACATTTGCAGAGGCAAATCTATCACGTGGATGAAACTCGACTGTATAGTCCCAGTCTTCCCAGCTGAACGTACAGCAATCTGAACTGTGGGTAGAAGCCGGTCAGGGCAAAAATCTACAAATTTAGAGGTCTGGTGGAAATCAAACCCATAACCACAAGCCTGGAATCTACAATGCAAACCACTGCACCAAGGTGGCACATTCTTTCAAATCTTAATCCTCCCCATCATGGCAGAGCATGAAGTGAGACATGAGGTAGGTGAGAAAAGAAATGCAATCAACAGTATTTCAATAAATGACATGGAGTACATCAACGTCTGTATCCATGGCTAGGTAATTGTGTTGCAGCAATTAGACAATAAAAAATAATGAAAAAATCAGCAATCCTCAAAGAGATGAGCGCTCCAAGAGCTTACCTGATCCAGATATCCATGGGACCGTACAGGGAAAAAAACAAAAGAAAAAAAGAGAGACGTTAACGTAACCCATCAATTTACGTTTGAGATGAATTCCTATCAAAACCCAGATTTCACCGTCCTGCAGGTTCTCATGTTGGTCCACAAGCAACAAAGTCCTATGCCCGCACACTTCCATCCCTAAAACTACCAGACTGCTCAGCCACAGACCAGAAGAGGCTTTCAACAGTTATAAGCTCTGTCCCAGCCAGGTGCCATGGAGACAACAGTCCAACCCTTTTCACATCGACAACTGGGGGTACCAGCAATGCACTCCCTGCAATAATGATGTTCCTGTGTCATCTGCTTCCAAGCACCCTTCAGCAGCGACCAGCAACAGTTCAGTTCAAACCAGTCCAGATGAAATATTGAACTGTTCTTCGCTTCCTTGGACTCTGACAAGATGCACATTTTAGATTTTATCAATTCTCAAAGGATGGGTTATGTAGAATTATTACTTTCTTTTCGCACATGCGGGCTATACATTATTTCTCCATGTGGGTGGCAACCTCAGCATATGTTGTACAAATGGACGCCCAGTGTAGACTGGGATGTGCGATAACAACGCCTGAATGTTGTACTGGTGATCGTTACTGAGCCCTTGTTTCTAAGATTTGTTTGACCATGCCATCGAGACCAAGACCAAGGCTTGCTGATGTTGAAAGAATGATGTTTGTGGCGTGGCTTTAAGAAAGTGTGACATAGCAAGACGTTTGCAGACGACTGGGAGTGAGCCACTTAGTCATTCAGAGACTGAGAGACTGGTGCTGCAACAGTAGAATGTAGAAAGCCACCAGATCGAGGTGTCAATGAACGTATGCCAGACAGCAAGACTGCTACCTTGTCTGCTCTTCGTGAGGAACAGATCCGCCACTACCGGTTGGCTAAGATGTAGCTTCTGACAGCCAGTAACATTAACATCAATGACGAGACCGTTCATAACTACCTACATGAAGTGAACCTGCGATTAAGCCAACCAACAATGTCACCTCCACTCACAACTGCTCGTCTCATGTGGATCCAACGTGACTGGGCTTGAACAAGCAGTGATTCCGAGCGCATTTTAGTGATGAATCCAACGAGGTGAGAATTCGCATTGGAAACGTCTAGATGAACGCCTCCATCATATGGCAGTGAGAAAGCACGATCGGAATGGTGATGGATCACTGAGAGTATAAGCTGGCTTCATTCTCCATTACCAAACACCTCTTCATGTATGAAAGAAAATCTGAAAGACACTGATTACAGGGACGACATTCTGCGATCAGTTACAGTGCTAGTACGAGAGATTATGGGACGAGAGACAATGGTACAAGACTACAATGCCAGACCGCTCAGAGCTCGTGCTGTCAACGCCTTTGTACAGCAGCAGCAAATGATGAGGATAGACTGTTCAGCTCGTTCCTTGGATTTTAACCGGACAGAGCATGTATGGGATGTCTTGGGGCGACAAATCACAGCCAACCCTCAGCAGTTAACCTTGATAGCCTCATATAACATCTCATGCAAGAGTGACAGGGCAATTCACAGAGCAGTCTCCAAAGGGTGGTCATGTCTGTGAAACGGCGTAGTTTAGGAGTAATAAAACTGCATTGAGTCGCTTGATTGCATATGTTATTTGCTACGAATTTTCTAATCATAGGCGTGTACATTAAGATTAATCGTGATCAGTTGTCAATCAGTTTCTGTTGGAGGAATTAATTCTGATTAATTGAGAAATCTGTGAAATAGAGTATCATCAATTCTTATTTTCATGTCTGTTTTCTTTTCAGAATGCTGAACAAAATGCTAGGCAACCCTTCAATTCTTTTCAGTGGTAGTATATTAAAAGTTAATGAAGCAGCAGATGAGGCACTCATCGTCAGTTTTCATGCATTCTGCTCACCAGTTCAGTTTCACTTGCTTTATTGACAGTCAGCACAGAACATTCACCCAGTTACCTAAACCTAAGTACTCACTGTCACCGACCGGCGGTACTAAACCAATACGTCCACGTGTTTGGAGTAATGGTAGCTCAGAAATAGAGTGTTTGTGTGCGTTTGTGTGTGTGTGTGTGTGTGTGTGTGTGTGTGTGTGTGTGTGTGTGTGTGTGTGTGTGTGTGTGCACGCGCGCGTGTGTGAGGTTGGGGTTTAGTTAGCTGGGGTTAGGCTAAGTTCCTCGGGGTTAGGTTGGAAGGTTAGGCTAGGTAGGGGCTGGGGAAATAGGACACACAATATTCTTGAATTCCAGTCTTCACTTATTGAAGGAGTGGAAGCGGGAGGTTGGTTTCGTTTCCGACTGTTACCCTTTTGTTACTTTGGTTCTACACCAGAGAGGACGGGGCGGGATATCGGCTGTTGTTGTGTTGTCAAGTCTGTGAGTTGTTGTTGTAAATTGTCGTGTTGTTGCACGAGCAGTAACTAGTCCTTTGGTCAGGTGTGTCAGCTCTGCGGAGGGATACACTGTTCCGACCAATCGCTGCTTTGTGTTGTGAGTAGAGTTCGCTTGATTCCGACCAGGGCGGAATACGTTGGGGTAGCTTCACTTCGGTCCCTGGGGTTCGTCGGAGGACGTGCTCCTTGTAGGTGCGGCGGCAGCGCCGTTAGTTTTGAAGAGTGACTTCGAGTCATAGTTAGTGCCAGGTCCTCGTCGGGTTTGGTTGCCCTTGGCCTGTGCTGAGTCGGTGTCGTCCTTGTTGGCAGCCACTGTCAGCCAGTTGCAGAACTGGTGTGGTTGATCATCTGTATGTCCAGGTTGGTGATCTGTTAGGTTCGTTGTGTTGTGTTCGTCGTGTTGTCTTGTATTATGGCGAGTTGTACTGTAGTTGTCTCATGTTGCGATTAGTTGTATTATGTTCGTTGCGTATACTGGTTGTCTGGTATGATGTCGTCTTGGTTCCGTGATTGAAATTTGTTGTCAGCCGGTTTGAGTTGTCACCTCTTTCCTGTATATTTTTGTAAGCAATGCACATAGTGGTTCCTGAGTTCGATTTTCTCAGGACAGTTTGGCTAGACAATGTGGGTTCAATATAATGACCGTTGATGGACGGTGATGTAGATATTGTTTGTGGTTAGTTCATGTTAATGTCAGTGGGTTCAATAAGAGGGTAATACGAGGTTGCATTTGGTTGAGGATCATAATGAGTCAGGTGCAGATGTGTCTGCGTGAATCATAGAGGGGTTTGATGATTGTGCTCAATTTCAATTGTAAATAGTAGGAGTTCGTTGAAATTAACGATTTCGGAGTTGACCTGCACAGCATTGGAATCGGTTAACTGTGTAGTAAGGCCAAGGCCAATTTGTGGTCGAGTGGTTTATACTGGGTTACGGTCGTAACCATTCAACTTATATTGGTGTCTTTTCACTTTCGTTACGAGTCAGGGTTCTCGACGCAGGTGTCGTGCGCGTGCGGACTGTATCTGTGACGTACGCATTTGGTACAGGACAGTGAGTCCATAGGGTAGAAGTTTTTGTAATACAAGTGACAGTCGTCACACATGCAGGGATGTATGTGTTTGTGACAGAACAGGGTTGGAGAAATATATCTTAGGTGGTGGGGAGACAGTCCCATTATGAATTTTAGTAGTCAGAAAGAAGGGAAAGGTAAAGTTTAAGGCGAGTAGCTTAGCAGTCGATAGGATAAAAACGGATGATGTGCAGCATGTAATATTGTATGAAGTGTGGTTGTGTTGGCATAACAAAGATTAACCACTGGGTTATCTGACAAGAGATGACATGAGAATGGGGCGCTGGATGGAAATTTTGGCGAACAAATCATGTTTTGATATATGAGTATAATTGACAGTGCAAAGAGGGGTAAAAATGTGAAGGACTGTGGCTGCGAGCCGATTCTCTTGTGTGAACATGCTGGAACTATGAACCGCTGGAAGTTGATCGTTTTTTTTTTTTTTTTTTTTTTTTTTTTTGAGAGATGTGTATTACTATTGATTATTATGTAGAGACATTTCCTTGTGAAATTGCCCATTTCCTAGATTATTTAATATTTCCTAAGAGGGCCCATGGAGTCCGCGTTGGATCGCTTAGATTTGTTTTCTTTCTCCGAGATTTAGGTGTGATTCATAATTTCATGTGTAATAGCGTGGATTGGCTCAGGGAGAATATTATTTTACTGCTGTCATAAGAGTTGGTAGGAAATGGGTCTGATAACCCCAAAGCGAGTAACGGGTTGGGGGATGTATTCGAAATTTAAGGGGTCACTCTCATGCCCAAGTGGGAAGTAAGCAAGGGAGATGGAGAGTTAAAGCTTTACCAAGTAGCCTATGTACCTTGATGACTTGGGTAGTAGCAACAGTACAGTAGTGGCCTACAGTTGTTTCGGCAGGTGTCCTGCTCCGTCCTGAGGCTGGGGCCAGACTACCGCAGTCTACTGCCGCGTGCCGGCAGGTGAGCGGCGCTTTCCAGTGCCTGTTGTTTTCCCGGGAGAGGGAGACCACCCAGGCCGTCTGCCTTCTGTGGGGCAGCTCTCCTCCGGCTACCGGTGCTCTTCCGGGAGTTCTCCGGCACTGGTTCCTCTTCCCTGTTCAGGCGTCCTGTGAGAGGGCGCTGCACCAGGCCTTCTTTCGCCCTTGGTGTCCGGCGGGGCCTTCAGAGGAGGAGGCGTCCTACGAGCCCCGGACCCGTCGAGAGGGCGTCTGGTATGTGTGCGTTGGGTGTCGTGCCCATCGCGGGGAGGAGTCAGACTGCGGGAAGCCACGGTCAGCGCCAGGGTGCAGAGTCTTCGGGGAGGGTGTTGGTCTGCGGGGGGAGCCACAGTCAGCGCCGGGGTGCAGAGTCTTCCGGGGAGGTGTCAGCCTGTGAGAGGCCACGTACAGCGCCGAGGACTAGAGCTTTCCGGGCAGGATGGGTTGTCCCATTTTGTGGTAGGAAGGGTGTAGCGTTAGGCAGTAGGGTTAGGGGTGTTAGCTACTGCCTCCTTTTAGGACGTAGTGGCCAGCACGGTGTAGGGTACTTGTCATTGCCTCCCTTAGGGACGCAGCGACCAGTACGATAGTGGTCCCGGGTCAGAAGAGAAGGGTGAATCCTGGGGAGAGGTGTGGGTGGTAATAGATTAGAGATTAGAGTCTCTTTGGTAAATCCTTGTCCCTTGTAGTTAGTCACCACGTGTGCGGGCTATCGCTGTGTCCCCAGGTCACAGTGATATACCGCAACTGGTGTTCTAGTTAGGTTAGGGTTTTCCAGGTCATTATAGTAGGGAAGGGTGAGTCAGCGGGAATCGGAATACCTGTGTGTGGTTGTAGATGTGCGTGAGTGGTGGCGCCATAGAGTGTGTGTGAAATAAAGAAGTGTGCATGATTGTAAAACTGTGTTAGTGTGCTGTGTTGTCTGACTTAGTGTGTGATAGGCGTGGGTAGGGGTGGTAGGGTCGTCCGGCTTAGCGACCGTGACACTCACTCACCTTGACTCCCTTCTTGTTGCTGGTGCGTCCTTCCCAAAGTTGTGTGCCGCCCTTGCCTCCATCCCTGACACCCACCCACATGGTGTTCAGGCGAAACTTATTCCCATGGGTAATCAAACCAGGCGTGACGTTGATGAAGTATTTGCCGCACTTTTGGCGCACAGCGTTGTACTTGCATGGCATGCTGATTTTCACAAGTTTGTTCGAGAATGACCTCACGTTTGTGGAAGCGGCTGGCTGCCTGCACGTGCGGTCTGCCACTAGAAAACATTTTACAAGTGATGAGGAAGAAGAGTAAGAGAAGAAAAAAGAACAGAATAAAAAGAAACTGGAAAAAAGTCAGAAGAAGAAGACGGTCAAATCTATTACTGTGGGATAGGGATAGTAGCTTGTCTTCCAGTCAGTCGTTTGTATTCTACCGTTCTGCTAGAACAAGCGTATGCATGGTTTAACAAACAACCAATATGTAATACAAATATATGAAAGTAGAAAAACAAACTGCAAAATTTTAACCAAGTCTCTTATGGCTTGGCCATTCTCATCCATAACTTATGAAATTCAACTAGGAAACCATTTATTGCCAAACAAAGCTGGACTCGGTAGCAGACAATAAAGGGAAACACCAATTCATAACTCATTCCCACTAAAACTTCAAATGACGGAAAAAATAACCATGAGACAGTTAAAGGAATGAAGCATGCAAATGAGTCAAGGTAGAGAGAAACCCTTTGTAGATAAAGTTTCCGTCGTTATCCAGGGACCAGCATACTCTCTACTACTCCAACTGGATGTTGAGAACTATGTCCGAGTTCTTGGTCGTTTCATGTGTGTTTATTTGCGAAAAGAGTATGTCGACTGGAAACATGGATCACTAACACAAGCTTTGGAAAAAAGGAGGATGCTAAAGTCTTGTTCACCCTCAAGTGCCTTGGCCCACCTGGTCACGGAAATCGTGCATGGTGAGAAGTGAAAGAATGACACAGTGTAGCTGGTTTATCACCTGAAGGACGGTCAACTGAATCAGATGGCGTCTCATGGAGAGGCGTTAGTGAGGGCACATGCCTCATAGTTTTTGAAAAAAACGACATAGGATGTGTCAGTAGTAAACATAAAGACCACAACTGGCCTATGATAGACTTTGGAAACCTCCAGGTCAGATGTGGTAAAAATAAAGGAGAAAAAGCGGTTGATTTTCTACAGAAAATAATACTTTCTAAACTGTTTTTTTCTTCATGGGAACTTTTTTCCTCGGGTAGGCTAGGGACGGATAGGGTTTTTTTCTGTTGAGGGGGGCTCAGATACCGTTTACATTTTTATAAGTCAACATGTGGTCGTGGAGACTGAAAAAAACGTGTGGCTTGCTGAGGCCAAAAGCAGGAAAGAAAACTGATGTATGTCTATGAGGACCAGGAAATTTTGCAAAACAATTATTTGTGTGGCACTGTTTAAGGTCAAACTGAAAAAATAAAAAGCATTTTTGAGTTCGTGAGGCCCTTGGTAATGTTTAAAATTGAAATATGTATGTGTTATTATGTGAAGCCACAGTAGAGAGAATTCTATGTAGATAATGTACAAGTTTAGTGCTTAAATAAAAGGGGGAACTCTCTTCTGTTCTGTTCGACTGGTTGTGTGTCGACGTTGCGCTAGCGAGCTAGAGACAGTGGTGACCCCCGACTTAAATACTGACTGACGACATTACGACTGTCCGATTGACGTCAGGTTTGTTCCCACAGCATGAAGATAATAATAGAAAGGTAGAGGAAAGATGAGGAGGTATAAAAGTGAGCATTGAAATATTCTAATATTTTAGTCATATTTTGTTTCTCCTCCTTCCATTCCCATACTTACACATTCAGTGTTCTTTTATTTCTTTTTGACAGGATAAAACTACTCATATTCAGTACATTAAACTGAGCGATTGTGTGTAAGGATATTGCCCTGTTCCTTGTTTATCGTTCATCTCCGGCTCCAGTTTACCAGAGGTCGATATCATTCGGTTTCTGCCTACGGATTTCCTTTTGCTTCCCCCTTTTCTTCTCATCAGTGTTGGCTTCCCCATTCTTGGTCTATGTTTCCTTCAACACCCCCTCCTCTCAACAATTGTTGACTGTCTATCGTGTGCATTTTCAGCTATTTTACGTAGGGTTTCTTGCTAAGTTTTTGTGTCGAGTTCCCTCTTTTAAACATGGTTTGGTTTCTTGATTTTTTCGTCTTTTCAATATTTTTCTCTTCTTTGCTACCTTTTCTACCACGATTTTAAAAAATAGATCTAAATAATAATAGGCTAAATAAATCTAAATCATAATAGTTTCGAATGCTTGTTAAAATTTTTGGTACTTATACTAAACGTGAGTCATGAGTTCCAAATTGTCCATCCCTTCCGGTTTTGAATCTTTGTGACATTTTTCAGTTAAGAATACCAGTGATTTGTATTTCGATCTTTCTAAACTTTGAATATTATTGTACAGAGGAGAACGGAAATCACTGTTGGTCGAGTGAATTGATATTATCTTTTCTTGTTTATCTTTCACATGTCAATGTGCCCTCCCCCCTTTTTTCTAACATGTTTACATTTGACATGAACGATTTCATTAGCACCCCATGCCCTTTCATGATTATTAGATACTGTTCCTGCTACAACTTAAGTTCGTGAATGTAGCTGTAATACTTTTCACGTTCTGACAAATCTTAACCACGACACACAGTATGAATTTTTTAAAATGAATTTTGTTTTTGCATCTTGTCCTTTTTTTGTTTGTAAAATTTTTATTATCGAAAATTTTGAGAATGTCATCGTGCAGAGTCAGAAACTGGGTTGCACTGGAGATAAGCTAAATGAATATATTGCTCAATGTGAAGAGAGAGCGGATAGAGCAAAAGAGAAAGAAAAAATGGAAAAAGAGGAGAACAAAAGCTACAACTAGTAAAAGATGAAAAAAACCAAAAGCTACATTTAGAAGAGAAAGGGAAGGAGAGAGAGATAAGATAAGATAATGTTGCGTATAGCCCAGCCGACCACAAAGGGCCACATCAGGGCTGTCACCACGTTGAAATCAACTCACAAGTCATTCATTCACACAATTCTTTAAAATACATCGAAAAACCCATCGGAAAGTTTGTTAAAAATCTTTCCACTGTAAAATCTCAGATCCGATGAAAAATGTTAATATCTTTCAAGAACTCAAAGATCGCGTCAGGCGGAACGTCTCTGAACAAGGTTTTCATGGAATCTGCTGTAAAATGTTTGTGTCTCACATCATGCAAGTCCCAACACTCTAAAAGAACATGTTTCATTGTGAGTGGCACATGACATGGAATGCACCATGGAGCTTCTTTCTTTCTGTAAAAGGTATGAATGGGCAAAATACGAATGGCCGGTGTGCAGCCGGCATAGAACCGTTTCTTCTTCAGACAGAGAGAGAGAGAGAGAGAGAGAGAGAGAGAGAGAGAGAGAGAGAGAGAGACAGACAGACAGACAGACAGACAGACAGACAGACAGACAGAGGCAGAGACTGAGACGAACACACAGACAGACACAGAGACAATCACAGAGACAGTGAGACACAGAGAGAGAGAGAGAGAGAGAGAGAGAGAGAGAGAGAGAGAGAGGGGGGGGGGACATGAACATGAGTTGAAAGAGCTTAAACCTGAATGTAGTCAAAATAATGTTGATGTTGCTGGGATAGTATCCAGCATGGTGTTCCCTCCACTCCCAAAGCCCAATATTCCCAGACTTCTCCCTTTTGACGAATCACCTATCACTGATTGCCTCTGCCAGAGTCTTGAAGACTGCCGGGGCGCCACAGAAGACTTCGCAACGAGCTTCCTCCACTCCTCCCGGTTCTCAGACGCTCTTTGTCAGCTGCTGTAAGGCCAGTCCATTCACTGATGCCCGCCCATCTCTTTCTCTGTCTCCCCCTCCTTTTGCCTCCTGTCACTGTTCCTTCTGGAATGGTTTTGGCAAGTCTCGAAGTCTCGTTGATCTTGATACATGACCACACCATCACATTTTCCTTCTTTTCACTGTGGACAAAAAGGTTTGTATGGTCCAACGGCTTGCCTTACTCTGGCTGGACCTCCAACTTGGTAATGTGGTCTTTGTTTGAGATGCCAAGGATCTTGCAGAGGCAGCTCATCTCTAATGCCTGAATCCTTTTCTCAAGTTCAGCTGTCAGAGTCCACGTTGCACAGACATAGAGAAATATGGCAATGACCAAGGAGTACATCAGTCTGATCTTGGAACTGATTGTGATGTTTCTGTTTTTCCAGATGTGTCTTAATCTGGCTAGCGCTGATGTCGTTTGCGCAACTTTGGAGAGCACTTCACGTTTTGATCTCTCATCTGAAACAATTGCCCTGAGGTACTTCAAGTTCTGAACTGTCTATAGTTTTTCTCCCTTGATAGCAATGTTAGCGCTGATGCCGTTGGTGTTGTTGGTCATACGTTTTGTATTTTTGGCGCTTATCTCTATGCCAAAAGCAGCAGAACATTTGTCAAGGCACTCTGGCATGTTAGCTAGTTCCTGCTCGTCTCCTGCTAACCCGACGATGTCATCATCAGCAAAACGTATGTTGTTACTGTCCTGCCCCCAATTCTCATTGAGCCTTGTCCATCTAGTGCGTCAGTCATAATTCTATCGGGTAGATTTGAAGAGAGTGGGTGAGAGAAAACAGCCTCGCCTCCCTCCAACGGTTATCTTGAACCAGTCTCTTATGGTGCCATTGAGGGAGACTGTGCTGGTGGCCTTATCGTAAAGGCATTCTATGATCCTGATCAGGTTGACGTTTATGTTGTAGAGTCTCGTGGTTGCCCAGAAGGCTGCATACCACACCACGTCGAACGCTTTTTTGAAATCCACAAAAACGTGGTATAGGTACTGCTGGTGCTGATGATATATCTTACACATTATCCTCAAGTTAAAAATCTGTTCGGTGGTACTGTGACCTGCTCTAACCCCTGCCTTTTCTACAGCAATGACCTTCTCTGTGCGTGGCTTTAGTCTGTTCAAAAGGATCTTCGGCATTACCTTGCTCGGTGACTGATCAGACTGATAGTTCGGTAATTTTGGCAAAGTTGTAAATTGCTTTTCTTGTGGAGAGTGATGATCAGGATTGGGCCCATAGTGTTGACCACTCACCAGTTTGCCAGATCTTGTTACAAATGACCATGAGGGCACTGAACATGGCATCTCATCCTTCTTTTACTAACTCTGTGGTATGTTGTCCACCCCTAATTGATTTTCCCAGTTTTAAGGACTTAACTGCTGCCTCTACTTTTTCACGCAGTATGGGGAGGCTGTCACGGCCTGTTACGGGAGGCCGGGGGGGGGGGGGGGGGGCATTCAGGACTTATGGGTCTGCTGTAATGAAGTTGTATAATTCGGACCAGTATTTTCTCCAACGATTGAGAATGGTCTGGTCTTCTGTGAGGCACTTCCCTGGCTTGTCCTGTGTGGTGGAAACTCATTCTTGCTTAGCGGTTGTTTGGTCTTTTACAAGTTGGTATGTTTTCCTACTGTTGTTCTTCCGTGGGTTGTCCTCAATGTCTTGGTACTGCTCCTCTGTCCATGTTTCCTTTGCTGTCTTCATATTTTCCTGTATTTTCCAGCTAACTGCTCTATACTGTTTTACTTTATCTACTTAATTTTTCTTGTTCAGTTCTCTCTTCTTGTCGCATAAATCAAGAATCTCTACTGTGACTCATCGCTCCATCTTCTTAATGCTTTATGGTGTCCAAAAGTGTTTGACATAATCAGGGTTTTGAAACAGGCCAACTCTGGTGGTTAGAGGCCACTGTAATTCGTCTCGCTGTTGCAAAATTTCCTGCATGTGCCCCTTCAGTTCTTGTAACCCTCTTCTCCTGTCTTGGTGTTCCAGTTACCTAGCACTACAAGGATGTCTTTCTTGGAAACTTGATCTACGACTTCCTGTAGTTGCTCATAGAAGTCTTCTACATCTTCATTACTGTACTCTGAAGTTGGGGCATATGCTTGTCTGTGGGTGATGTTAAAGGGCGTTGTCCTTTTTCGTATGGTGATGAGCCTGCTTGAAACAATATCTTTGTGAACAAGGAAACCTATACTATGGTCATGGCTGTCCTCTCTTCCACTGAAGCACAACTTGTGGGCTTTGTGAGTGGTTCTTTCTCCAAAGTTCCTCCATTGAATTTCGCAAAGTCCTAGATGTTCCAGCAGTATCTTTCTGTTTTACTTGTGAGTTGTTCCAGTCTTCCTGCCTGTTTCAGTTTTCTCACATTCCATGTGCTGATAACAATTTTATTTCTGGCACGAATGCTATTTCTTGGCTAGCCAGTTGCATAGTTTCCACCCCCGCCCTGGCACGCAGTGGGAGGTGCGGCCCTTTGTGACCTGGGCGAAGACTGATCTGTTATGAACTGAGTGTTGATTTTCATCTTCATGTGGCGTGATTTGGGCAGTTGACACCTGGCAAAGCGTATCCCTCTCCAGGTTTGACCACAGCCAATGTCCTCCAACTCAGAAGCTAGCCCTGGTCGTGGACACGTGGCAGTTAGGCTGGGTGGCAGCCCTTCCGCCCTGGCCGTTAACTCCGACCGGTGATGCCGTGTCAACTTCACCCACTCAGGTGGTTTGGTCCGCCAGCTGAAACCAGAGTACTGGGGTGTGGCTCTTGGAGCCAGCGTGTGTGAGATATTTTAGGGGTGGATGAGGATCAGTGGTGGCCGTCCACCTTACCAGGTAGAATACAGCTGCTAGACAACAAAGGTACTACCTCTAACCAAAGCCCCCTACTCCCTTTAGATGAAGGAAGGAAATTAAATATTCTACAGATTAAGATACTTTCTAAAATAATTTGAAATGATTTATTACTTTTTCTTTTCTTTTCAGGAACTTTTTTCTGCGGGTAGGCTGGGGACGTGCAGTTTACTTCTTTACATTGAGAGCACGACAGGCACACTGTGTATTGTTTATAATCGACGTTAGGTCGAAAAGAGTGTTGGCTCGCTGAGGAAGAAACCAGGACAGCAAACTGTTAAATAACTGTGAGGACCAGGAAATTTTGTTTGCAAAAAAGGACAACAACAACAACAACAACAACAACAAACCAAAGAAATAAGTGTGTGGCACTGTTTGAATTCAAATTTTGCAAAGAAAAAGTATTTTCGAGATCGTATAGACCTGGTTAATGATTTGATTTGACAATATGTATACGTATATGCGTTTATATGAAGCCTTAGTAGAAAGAATCTTATGAAAATAATGTGCATGGACATATTTAGTTTGTAAATAAGAGAGGAAACTCGCGTTTGTTTTGTCTGACCAGTTATGTTTCGACGCTGCGTGAGCGACAGTCGGACGATAGGGATCATCATACTTACTGCCACGCTCCGGGGACTACCATGATTCACGCCTTTCTGCTGGCACAATCATAATCCGTGTCACTGCTCGGGACATTATACTCCTTGCCACTCTCTAAGGACAGTCATACTGCCTGTCACTCTACAGGGACCACTGTCCTTCCTGCCACTCTACAGAGACACTAATACTTCTTTCCACTTGACTATGACCATCATGCTCCCTGCCGCTCTTCAGTGACCACCATACTTCCGGTCACTCAGCAGAAACCACTACACTTCTTGTCACTCCACTGGGACACTTATACTTCCTGCCGCACTACATAGACCATCATACTTCCTAAAATTCTACTGGCACAATTATACACTCCGCCAGTCTACAGAAACTATCACACTTCCTGACATTCTGATAGGACCATCATACTTCCTGCCACCCTCCATGTACCATAATATTTCCCGACACTCTAATGGGACCTTCATACTTCCTGCCACTCTGATAGGACTATTGCACCTCCTGGCACATTACTAACATCAACATACTTTCTTGTATTCTACGGAAACCATTATATTTCCTGCCAATCTGCAGGAAACATGATATTTCCTGCCACTACTTTGCTGAGACCAGAACACCTCTGATAACCTTGTGGGTCCATCATGCTTCCTGATAAACCACTGAGACCATTCCAGATAGACTGCTAAGACCACCAGACTCCCAGATTGGTCGCGAAGACCATCAAACTTTCTGATAGGCTGCTATAATTGTTATATTTGTGACAGCCTTCTAAGACCGTTAAATTTCCAGCCCATCAAGATGTAAATCTGATAATCATGTAGCTACCATAATATGGTAAACATCGGCAAGTGAAAAAAAAACTCTCCAAATCTGAAACGGCAAAGACAGAATATAGACTAACTGAAATAAACAACAGTTACAGACCAGTTTTGGAAATACTGGATCGGCTAGTCAGTTCACTTGAATAATTGCTTAGCTGTTATGAAAAAGAATGCAAAAGCATTGTATTTTCGACGACTATCTTAACGTGCTTTCGGTTTGTAGCAATAGTGTGTTCGATGAGTCTAAGCACCTCTCCCCTTCTTCCTTCATCACCCTGCAATGGTTAGACCTACCCATGTTACGACTTGATGGATTGGCAGCTGCAATTTTCATTTACCAGCATATCTGTCGTTGGTAGCAGATGCGTTTGTCGTCGTTGCCATTAGGCTATGAAATGTTTCTGGAGGTGTCTTGAATTCTAATAAGTAAGCCATGTCTTCGCAACTGTATGGCATCAACGGTAATGAGGATAGTATAATTAAATAGAATAAAGAAATGCTGCTTACCGCTCCCCTTTACTAAGGCGACAATCAGCAGAGCAAAGCACAGCTTCATGATGTGTCCTGCAATAAAAACGAAACACTTAAGGACATAGAAAACAAATATAAAACCAAAAATAATTCATGTCTTTCATTCTCCCGAAGGCAGTGATGTCCGTAAAGTAATACAGTTAAATTGAAACAAGGGAAACAATGTGCACCTCTGTCACATAGACAATATACAATATCATATAAAAGGCCCTGCTCCATCATATTTCTTCACTTCAAAGTACGAGTGTGTAGCCTGCAGAGTGTACAAGTAAGATGTGACCAGTGCGTAGTCTGCTGAGTGTGTAGGTAAAGTGTGACCAGTGTGTAGTCTGCGGAGTGTGTAGGTAGAGTGTACCCAGTGTGTAGTCTGCTGAGTGGGTAAGTAAGGTGTAACCGGTGTGTAGTCTGCAGAGTGTATAGAAAAAGTGTGACCAGTTTACAGAGTGTGTAGGTGAAGTGCGACCAACGTGTGTAATCTGCAAGATGTACAGGAAAGATGTGACTAGTTAGTAATCTGCAGAATTTAAAGGTAAGATGTGATCTTAGTCTGCAGAGTGTACAGGCTATTTGTGACCTGCATTTAGTCTGCAATGTGCTGGTAGGATGTAACCAGTGTTGTCTGCAGAAAGTACAGGTAAGGTGTGACCAGCTTGTAGTCTGCAGAGTACATTGGTAAAGTGCAACCAGTGGGAAATCTGAAGAGTGTATGGGTAAAGTGTACAAGTGCATAGTCTGCACAATGTGTAGTGTTACCAGTGGGTAGTTTGCAGAGTGTACAAGTGAAGTGTGACCAGTGTGTGGTCTGCACAGTGTGTAGGTGAGGTGTGATCAGCGAGTGGTCGGTAGAGTGTGTAGGTAGGTTGTGACCAATGCATAGAGTGCAGTGTATAGGTTAGTGTACCCAGTGGGTAGTCTGAAGAGTGTATAGGTAAGGTGTAACCAGCAGGTAGTCTGCACAGTGTGCAGAGTGTGTAGTGTTACCAGTGGGTAGTCTGCAGAATGTACAAGTGAAGTATAACCTGTGTGTCGTCTGCACAGTGTGTAGGTAAAGTGTGACCAGCGGGTAGTCGGTTGAGTAGATGAAGTGTGACCAGTGTGTAGTCTGCACAGTGTGTAGGTAAAGTGTGACAAATGTATAGTCTGCAGAGTGTGTACGTGTAGTGTAACCAGTATGTAGCCAGCGGAGTAGCGAGTGTATAGGTAAATTGTAACCAGTGTGCAGTCTGCAAAATGTATAGGTAAGATCTGATCAGTATGAAGGCTGCAGAGTGTGCAGGTAATATGTGACCTTAGTTTAGTCTGCAGAGTTGGTATGTAAAGTGTAACCAGCGTGTAGTATGCAAAGTGTATAAGTAAGGTGTGACCAACGTGTAACCTGCAGAGTCGATAGGTTAAGTGTGATCAATGTGTAGTCTGCAGAGTGTATAAATAAAGTGCGACCAGTGTGTAGTCTGCAGAGTGTATAAATAAAATGCGACCAGTACTTAAATTGCAGAGTGTATGGGTAAGGTGTGGTCAATGTGTAGTCTGCGGAGTGTAATAGGTAAGGTGTAATCAGCGTGATGTCTCCAGAGTGTATAGGTAAGGTGTAACCAGTGTGTAGTCTGCGGAGTGTATAGTTACGGTGTAAGTAGTGTGTAGTCTGCAGAGTGCATAGGTAAGGTGTAACCAGTGTGTAGTCTGCGGAGTGTATAGTTACGGTGTAAGTAGTGTGTAGTCTGCAGAGTGCATAGGTAAGGTGTAACAAGTGTGTAGTCTGCGGAGTGTATTGGTAAGACGTAACGAGTGTGTAGTCTGCAGAGTTATTAGCTAATAATATGTGACTAGTGTGTAGTTTGCTGAATGTGTAGGCAAAGTGTCACCAGCGTGTAGTCTGCAGATTATGTATGTAAGATGTAACAAGTGGGTCGTCTGCAAACCACTGTCTCCTCTTGCAGGCGTCCAGAGAGAGACTGATGCGAATAATCCTTACGAGTCCCACAACTCTGCGATCTCACTAACTGTGTCTTTTCCCGGTCTGTCTGTTGACCGTCAGCCCATTGAATACAACGCAGGAAGTGCTTCAGCACTTCAATATTTCAGCTGCTTTCCAACCTGTGTTTTCCGGTTGACATTGACTTATTCAGACGCAACAAAGCAAAATTCGTGGAAGTGAGTTTCAAAGCGAGGTGACTGAGGGCGGAAATTGAAGCCAAGTTTAAAAAGAAAGGGTATAAGTTCCGCAAGACAATACAGATAAACAGATTACAGGACAAAAAACACTGACGGGAGTCATCGCCATATGGGAGAAAACGAGAAGCAAAGGCAAATTTTGGTGAACACTTTCAAACAACAAGCAACGGTCTACATTGTGTTGAACGAGAAGACACTGAAGGAAATGAGAACTTCAGGTATTCTAGATCTAGACTGAGCAAAGATGGTAGTCCCAATGTCTAAAACCAGATGAATTTCAGATTAACGTTTGGTTGTACGGCTGACCTGTAATCAAATGGAAGATAAACTGAATATGAATTTGTTACAACAACTGAATGAATTGCAAACGTATAGTAAAAAGTGCCTAGGTTTAAATAGTGGAATTAAGTTTCTCTCTCTCTCTCTCTCTCTCTCCTTTTGTGTAAATATGTGTGTGTGCGTGCGTGCGTGCGTGCGTGCGTGTGTGTGTGTGTGTGTGTGTGTGTGTGTGTGTGTGTGTGTGTGTGCATGCATGTGTGTGTGTGTGTGTGTGTGTGTGTGTGTGTGTGTGTGTGTGTGTGTGTGTGTGGTGGATTTGTGTGTCACATTCATCCTTCTTTCCTCTATCACACAAAGGATTCGGTCAGTTATTTACTAAGAATCCTGAAATCTGTCTACCATGACAAATTCTGTGGCATGTACAGAACATCTCTGTTTTCCGAGAAGATAACTTTGGACACGTCGCAGGTACTATCCGTCTTTCTGTTCCATGAATTAGTGGTTGAGACCTGGGAGAATTGAAAGTCATAAGTGGTTCATACGCGTTTAGACGGCATTGTAGAATCTTACATTTTCATAACCATGCAGAAGTGCCTTAACAACACTCAGATTTGGTGTGATTGATTAAGCCTGTCAGATATGTACGGGGCAGTGTCATGTATTCTGAAATTGTCTTCTGCCGTTCATATAATCAATCTGAAGAAAATGACATTTACATCATATTCCATTGTTCTCTTCATGCTCAGATAATACTAATTTACAGAATAAAACATCCTAGCTACCTACGCCTTTCATTTGTCTTTACATTTAGAATATCTAACTCTATAACTGCGGGTGAGTGATAAATAGGCTTCATTACGTTTAAGATTATACTGTAATTACCTTCGTCCAGAGCTGGGCTATAGTCTAATCTATGGAAACATTCGTCGTCTGTTCCTAAAGCATATTACACGAAGCAATCGAACTGTTCTTTTTGAAACAGGACCTTGATTACGTGTCAGTATGCCTGCCATGATATGACTCGGCTTCATTTGAACGACAAAATCCGGGTCTTTCGTAATAAAAACTGTTGTAGTGTTGACTTAAAAGCGCTTCCAAAGGCTTAGAAGCATCTTGCTGTTTGACAGTGAAAAAATTATGGCGATGCCGGCGACTTGCGCGATCTTGTCACAGATCATTTTTGTGACAGCAACATTAACATGGTGTTGAATGTGGTATAAGCCCACTATTCGGCCAAAGAACATGGCGCACTTCACTTTTGCAGCAAAGTATATGTAAATTAAACTGAAAATAAAGGAATGAAAAACAAAACCCTTGTTTTTGAACCTGTATTGTAAGGGATGCATATTCTCTGTCTCTGTCTCTGTCTCTGTCTCTGTCTCTCTCTCTCTCTCTCTCTCTCTCTCTCTCTCTCTAAAAAAGCTGATGCTAATAATCCGAACAGTTATCGAGGAATATCTTTGAGCAATATATGTAGTAAATTATACAGCACTGTCCTTAATAGAAGACGTCAGGAATGGATAGAACAAAATAACTTAACTGGTGAAATTCAAGCAGGGTTTAAACAGAATTATTCAACAGTTGATCATATGTTCACTTTGATGTCTTTGTTGAAAAACAGTTTGGATTGAATCGTAAATTATATGTAGCCTTTATAGATTTTGAGAAAGCCTTTGATTCTGTAAATAGATGTATCCTTTGGCCTATTTTGCTCAAGAATGGTGTTCGTGGTAAATTGTATAAGTCCAGTATCAGCATGTATGACCGTAAAAGCAAGAGTGCGATGTAGAAGATCTCTTACAGATTATATATACTGTATATCCGGGGTTAAACAAGGAAATGTTTGTAGCCCTATTTTGTTCTCATTGTTTATTAATGAATTAACGTTGGAAGTTATTCATTCTGGAAGACATGGCGTGCGGTTTGTAAATGATGTCTTAGAAATATTTATTCTGCTATTAGCTGATGATGTGGTATTGTTATCCGAAACTATTGTTGGTCTGCAAACACAGCTGAACTGTCTAGCAAGAGCTGCTGTATCACTTCAATTAAATGTAAACATGGCAAAAAGCAATATAATAGTCTTTAGAAAAGGAGGATATCTTGCTGCTAGGGAAAGATGGAGATATAACGGAAATATCATGCCAGTAGTAAATGTTTACAAATATTTGGGTGTATTCTTTTCAACACGCTTCAGCTTTACATTTGCTTGTAAAGATCTTGTGAGCAGAGCTGAATACGCCTTATATTTTATATTGTATATCATTAAAAAAAATGACAACATTGAACAACAATTCTTTAGCACTATTTTTAAAATTGTTTGATTCTCAAATCCAACCAATTGTGCAATATGGTGCTGAACTGTGGGGTATTAGCAGCTCTGCTTATCAGGAGGAGCAGCTACGTTTATACGCACTGAAGAAGTTTTTGGGAGTATCTATGTTTACGCCTGATGATTTAGTCTACAGGGAGACAAATAGGTATCCTATATATTTAGTTTCTATAGCCAGTTTCATTCGTTACTGGTTAAAGTTAACAAGAATACAATCACATAGATTACCCCATAGAGCTTACAGTATGTTAGTTGAGTTTGATGCCAAAGGCAAGACAAATTGTGCTTCGCGGGTAAGATTAAATTGTATGAATATGGATTTGGCATTGTATGGGAAAGTCAGGTGTTGGGGACATACGCGGTTTTATCGGTGAATTTCGTCAGAGATTTATAGATTGTCGATGGCAAAGCTGGCAATCACATGTTCAGGAAAGTGACAGCTATGATATCTATCGTATGTTAAACGCAGAGCATAGATTGCCAGTGTATTTGTCTATAAACTTAGACAAACATTTGAGATACATCTTAACAAAATTCAGATTTGGTATCACAGAAATAAGTAGCCATTTTGATCGTTATAGAGAACTCAGTGATGATAATCTCCTTCCCAATTATGTCACGAGGCTTTTGATAATGAGGTATATTTTGTATTCTCGTTTAGTGAATTTTATTGTATTAAGCAAGAGTTTATTCCAGAAAAATACTGTAGACAACCATGTATCTTCAAGCTGAGTATGCTAATGACTTCAAGAAATGAAACACTTGTAAAGCGGTTTGCCCTGTTTTTGTGCAAAGCATTTATGATTCGAAAGTTTCTTACAGCCTAGGTTCTTTTTTATCATTACATGCTTGAATTTCGTTTAACATGTTTACATATATTTGTTTAAGTGTATAACAATAAGCAGTGTAATCATTGATGCATCGCAAGCTTAAAACTTGTAACAATGTGAACGTTGTGGAGTTGATTTTGTTTGTTTTACTTGTCGCATTGATATTAGAATATTATCTAAATTATTGTATCCCCCTTCTGAGGGGCTATAGCCTAACAGAATAAAGATCTGAATCTCTCTCTCTCTCTCTCTCTCTCTCTCTCTGTGTGTGTGTGTGTGTGTGTGTGTGTGTGTGTGTGTGTGTGTGTGTGTGTGTGTGTGTGT
>CM065717.1:14459182-14521682 GCA_033310375.1 Conus canariensis | reverse complement strand
TCCAAGATTTCCGTACACGCCCCAGTCATGATCATGGAATACATCAAGAATCCCACGTATCCCCCTTTGTCACTTCCTATGTGCAGATGGCAGAAAGAGTACCAGAAGCCCAGGACAGTGCTCTCATGACTATATGTGACCAGACTGTGGATGAGGGTCCAGTTGAAATGTCTGCCAGCCCTCAAGAAGACCGACAGACTGAGCAGTCCTTTCCCGACACACCAGGTGACCATGGCACACCACTTAGTCAGCAAGCACTCTCCTCAGGAACGAGAGGTTTTGGAAGAGGATCTCCACTTTCTAGTCAACAGCACTCCGTACCTTGTGATGGGGGGAGGGATGGAAATGGGGGGAGGGGAAGGGGGAGGGCGAACAGAACTGGTAACACTTGTGCACAGAATTCACCCATACTAACCTGCAATCGCTCTGCTTCACAGCAGAGTACTCTGCCTATGACTGGAACTTGGGTCATGCCAGATCTGCTCAGAACAAGGATTCTGAACGAATCAATAGGGAGAAAACCACTCAGAATAAATAGCGGTTAGGCCATGGCCCAGATCAAGTGGATATTACATTACATACAGAAAACAGTCATGAATGCATTCTTAACTCTAATAGAGTCAATGAAAAATGTACAGAATCGTTTTTGTCATTTGTTACTTACAATGTTGAAGGTTTACATTTTATCATGAATGAACTTGATTTATCATCATTTGTATGTCAGTATGATTTTGTTTTTCTTGTTGAAACTTTTCTTCAGTCATTTTCTAGTTCATGTGTAAAATCTCATTTGTCGTTTGTGTCACTGGGTGTGAAGGTGTCTGATAATGTTCATGGTCGTCTGTCAGGTGGGGTCATATGTTTTGTTCGTAAAGAACTCACTGAATATGTACAACGTGTTGAAGTAGAATCTGATAATGTAATTGTATTAAAACTTTCACACAAGCTGTTTAGTACGTCTACAGACTGCTTGTTGGTTGGAATGTATATTCCTCCAGAGAATTCACCTTACTATGAGGAAACCGAAATTTATAATGGTGTTATGTTACTTGAAGATTTGTTGCTTGACTTAGAGATTATGGAGACATTCCTTTAATTATTTGTGGTGAACTAAATTCTAGAACAGACTGTTCAAATGCTCAAATAATGATCATGTTGAAGTGATATATGAAATGAGAAGTGAAGATGAAGGACACGAGAAAGATGACGATAACAAAAGATGTTCTAATGACTCTGTGGTTAATGCTTTTGGAAAGTTTCTTATTAACATTTGTCAGGAATTCAATCTGTTGATATTGAATGGTCTGCAATCAGCAAATTTCCCATGCGGTTTTATATATATTTCACAAATGGGATGCAGTGTTGTAGACTATTTTATTGTTTCTAAAAATCTGTCACACAAATGCAAGGTCATGAACATTTTACCTATGATTGAATCAAAACATTTACCTGTTGATTTGTATATTGAATCCATGTCTGATGCTATCTCAGAAAAAGAAGCACCCAAACCTTATACACTCACAAGATATAAATGGGACGAACTAAAGAAAATCGAGTTTACAAATAAAATACAATGTGACTCTGCTAAGAACTTACTACACCAAGCCATATCTTTGATTCAAAGAAATATAAATGAAGCGCTTAGTAAGTTTAATGAATGCTTGTATTTTGCTGGCGAATGTATGAAGAAAACATCTGTTGTTCGAGACAAAAAACACCATGTTTGGTTTGATCAGGAATGTAGACATGAAAGGAAAATTGTTCGACAAAATTTGAGAAAAATATGCAATGTACATATTTATAAAGACGATCTTACGTATACTCAAAAGAAAGCAGATCTTGACAGAGACAGAGAATCATATGCACATAAAAGAAGAGAATATAAAGAACTTCTTAGACTAAAGAAAAAATCGCATAGAGAGAAAATAGTCAATGATCTGCAAAATAACCTGAACAACCCAAAGAAAGTTTGGAATACAATCTGTTCAGTACGTCCAAGATGTGGAATACAAACTACAATTAGTCTAGAAGAATGGTATAACCATTTCAAAGATGTGCTTAATTCTCTCTTCAATGATGCACCGGATATTCAAAATGGTGAATTTCATAGTTCAGATACTGTTATTGATAGAGATTCTGAAGCTTTAAACGAGCCAATTTCAACAGAAGAGGTGAGGGATGCAGTTAAAGCATTGAAAATCAATAAAGCCTCGGGGCCAGAATAGTATAGAGCAAACTTTACCTTTTCTTACAACCTTCTTTAACTTTATTTTTGATCATGGTTTGTTTCCAGATGAGTGGTGTTTTTCAATTATACAGCCTTTGCATAAAAAGGGAGATTTAAATAACACTGACAACTACAGAGGGATATCACTATTAAATATCTGTAGCAAGCTGTACAGTTTTATTCTGAATAAACGTATCACGAAGTGGATAGATGACAATAATATAATTGGGGAAGAACAAGCTGGTTTCAGAAAAGATCATAGTACATTTGACCATATATTTACACTTTCAGTCATGATTTAGAAGCAATTATTACGACATAGGAAACTCTATGTAGCCTTCATTGATTTTCGCAAAGCCTTTGACTCTGTGTGTAGGGATAAGCTATGGAAGATACTGCATACGAATGGTTTAAATGGTAAATTGTTAAAAGCATTAAAAAGTATGAACTGTGATGGCAAAAGTGCGTACTGGAGGTGATCTGACTGAGGCCTTTTTGTGTCCACGGGGTTTGAATCAAGGGGAGGTGTGTTCACCAGTTTTGTTTTCACTGTTTATAAATGAACTAACAAAAGATATTATCAATAATGGAAAACATGGAATCCAATTGTCACCTGATTCTGTTGAATTGCTCATCTTACTTTTTGCAGATGATGTATTATTTTCTGATGGTGTTAATGGTCTCCAAAACCAGCTGAACATCTTAAGTATGACAGCAAAAAGACTCGATTTATCTGTTAATTTAGACAAATCTAATGTGGTTGTTTTCCGAAATGGTGGATACTTGTCTTTATTTGAGAAATGGTCTTTTGATGGAGAAGAACTAGTTATTGTCAATATGTATAAATACCTGGGTATATATCTTTCAACAAGGCTTACCTTTTCTCACACACTTAATGACCTTGCAAATCGCGCTAGAAAAGGCATCTTAGCTATAATCAAAGTTCTCTGGACTGTAGGTGAACATTCACCACAGGTTTTTTTTCAAGATGTTCGATTGCCAAATACAGCCAATATTGACATATGGATCAGAAATTTGGGGACTATCAATTGACCAAGAGCCCATCGAAAGAATTCATCTATGTGCCCTAAAACGGTTTATGGGGGTTAGCCCAAAGTCACCAAGGCAACTGATATATCGAGAAACTGGTAGGCATCCTCTTTATGTAAACACTTATTTACGATGCATACGTTATTGGCTACGACTTGTTGCTATGGAAGAGTCTAGATATCCAAAAACAGCTTACAATATGTTATTATCATTGCAAAATCAGAATTATGTCACATGGGCTTGTCGTGTTAGAGATGTTTTATATAAATTTGGCTATGGAATAGTTTGGGAAGCAAAAGGTGTGGGAAGTGTAAAATTATTTCTCTCAGAATTTAAACTTAGACTTATTGACTCATTTAAACAAGATTTGCATGCTGCACTGGAGACCCATAATTTTTTTGATGTATACTCAACTTTTGGTTCTACATTTACTCCAAAAGTATATTTGTTTAGGCTTTAAAATGTGTATTTGCGAAAATGTCTTGCAAGGTTTCGAATTGGTATGTCTCCCTTAAAACACAGCTTCTTGCAATATAAATCATCTCTAAACAACCGTAACAACAATTGTCCATTTTGTTTAAATGCTCTTGAAACTGAAGTTCATTTTCTTTTCATATGCCCGAAATATAACGATTTGAGGGATGAATTAATACCTGATAAGTACTGCAGATACCCATCATTATTCAAACTTTCTTTGATTCTTGCCAATGAAAATGAAAATGTGATTATGAATATTTCTCTGTTTGTGTATAAGGCGCTGAGTTTGAGAAACCAATGTCTTAATATTTTGTAATTAATCTAATGTGTATCTGGCTCGCTCACTCTCATTGTTATGGGCCAGAGGCCTGACAATTAATTTTTTTTTTACTTTGACTTTTTGACTCACTCACTCTCTCTCTCTCTCTCTCTCTCTCTCTCTCTCTCTCTCTCTCTCTCTCTCTCTCTCTCCCCAGTATCCGATATTCGATTTATATAAACTCTGTAATACGTTCTATCCATTACTGGTTAAAATTAACGAGAATGGATGATAACAAATGCCACAGAAGGCTTACAAAAAGTTATTTGATTTAGATACACGAGACAAAGAAACTGGGTGTCAAACATTCGTTGCAAGCTGTATTAGCTTGGTTCTGGATATGTATGGGTATATCAAGGTGTTCCGAATGTCACACACTTTTTACATGAATTTCATGACAGATTGATCTCATATCGATGGCAAGATTGGGATTTCCATATTAAAAAACAGCGAGATATTTCATGTTGATAGGATATTTTGCACCTTGCATGATATCAGGCCTTGTTTGGATATGCATTTGCACAAACATCTGAAGTTTTTCATGACAGGGCTTAGAAGAGGTGCTTCAGAAATTGTTGTATACTACTACAGTTCAAGAATCACTCTGAGGTTAATTAACGTTGCCCTCTTTGCAAAGAAAGGAAATGAAGATGAGATTTATTTTGTTTTGTGCTGTCCTGTATTAAGTCATTTAAGAGCACGTTGTATACCACGAAAATATTATAATCATCCAAAGCAGTTTCGTTCAAGTATGCTTTAAGCTTCTAGAAAAGACAATTGTGAAAAAAATATCGATTTACTGATGTAATTTGTTCTTGGTAGTTGGTCAAAACAATGTTCAAGAAGTTAAGAATTTATTTGTTTTTGCACCGTAATTGAAATCAAGACGCATTGCACCAACAAAATGGATAGGTTTGCGTGCAGTTCCCATTTTAGTTACGCGAAAAGGTTCTCCTTTTGTCCAAGATACTTTGTCAATTGGTCTTTGCCTGATATGCTATTCTCCTCTCTCTCTCTCTCTCTCTCTCTCTCTCTCTCTCTCTCTCTCCTCTCTCTCTCTCCTGTGCCCTTTGCTAGAGGAATGGTGTGTTAGATATAGACGCTCTTCATCTGGGTGAGTTGACCAGTCTCTCCGCACGATCCCTAGCACTACGTCGTGATCACAGTTGCATGCCTGACACTTGATTGGAAGACAAGGTGACCTACTCTCAGCAGGGGTCACTACTGTGTGTGGAAATCATCCATGATTAAGAGGTGCACAAAATATCTGTGGGTTTGCACCCGAACTTTACCGCTGACTCTCCGGATTAACTGTGCTCCCATCACCCATTTGCCAAAAAAAAAGAAAAAAAAAAGAAAGAAAATAAATGAACGAAGCAATTAATAAATGAAATAAGAAAGATAAAAAGGTGTTTAACATAGGTGATCATCTGATGTTAGGGTTTGAACAAGAATTTAGAATACAGATGCAACTGATCATAGTGTGGAACTTCCCAGTTGTACTGCCATTCTTAGGTGCGTGTTTGCTAATGAATGAAGAAATGTAGATAAAACTGCTCACTGTGAATATAGAAATATAGATACACTTTTTCAGTAGTTCCGACATACATTGCCATGAGCCTGGCAATAGATGTATAAATGTTGATTACTGTGGATGTGGATATAAAGATTCAACTGATTAGTTTGATTGTAGAAATATATGTGAAGCTGATCATTGTGAGGACCATCAAGTAGCTCTTTCATACGTTGCTATGTGTCCGCAAATTAATGTAGAAAAAAGCTACAACTGTAGGCCTATATTGTGTGAACATCCCAGTAACATTGTCATACGTTGCTATGTCTCGTAATGAATGTAGAATCATAGCTACAAGTCATCATTGTGCGGAGCATCACAGTAGTTACTGTATGCCTGGCACTGAATGTGCAAATATAAATACAAGTAACCACTGTAAAGACCATCTGATGGTTCTGTCACACGTTGCTGTGTGTCTGGCAATGATTTTAGAAAATATATGTGAGGACCATGTGATAGTTTTGTCATACGTTGCTGTGTGCCTGGTAATGAATCTGGAAAATGTAAATACAACTGATCATTGTGAGAACCATCTGATGGTTCTGTCATACGTTGCTGTATGCCTGGTAATGAATCTAGAAAATACAAATACAACTGACCACTGTGAGGACCATTCAGTGTTCTGTCACACGTTGCTGTGTGCCTGGTAATGAAATGAATCTAGTAAATGTAAATACAACTGACCATTGTAAAAACCATTCAGTGGTTCTGTCATACGTTGCTGTGTGCCTGGTAATGAATCTTCACATAAAACCTACAACTGTTCGTTGTGCGGACCATCGTAGCAGTTTTTGTCATATGTTGCTGTGTGCGTGGTAATGAATGTAAATGTATAGATACAACGGATCATTCCGCGGACTCTCCCAGATGTTCTGTTATACGTCGCCGTGTGCCTGGTAATGAAAGAAGTAACAGAGGCAAGAACACACAAATACACGTACACAACAAATGAACACACCATGTCTAAAAGCACTGCACAACAAATACGTTGAAAAATTCAAACTTTTAGAATTTTTTTACCATCTGTATCTACACGACAAGTTGTATGTAGTAGTAGTAGTAGTAGTAGTAGTAGTAATAGGGACAGGCTATTTGCCTAGGCCTCACGGCCTATATACATCCCCTCTTTGACATCATAATGTGTTGTGCGCATTTTATCTCATATTTAGCTTCAAATGGGCCTCAGTCGTCATAATCCACAAATAATTCTTTAAATTTGGGTATTTCATCCAAAAAATTCTTGAAATAGTTAGTATTTTGTGCAAATTTTATGTTAGTACGAAGTGCACTCCACAAGGGGGCAACTCGGTGTGAGTAAATGTTTTTCCTTTTGTTAGTGCGGCAGTATTGTATAAAAATCTTGCCTTCAGTATTCCTTGTGTTGTTGTTTCTTGAAGGAATAAACAATGAGTCAATGCTTATGTCATCAATACCATTAAATATCTTATATGTCTGGATAAGATCCCCCCTTGTCCTTCTACCTTTCAAAGAGTATAAATTCAAATATTTCAATCTTTGTGCATATGACATATCTTTGCATTCTTTTAATAGCTTTGTTGCACGTCTTTGAACACTTTCTATTTGTTTAGACTGTCTTTTCAATTGAGGACTCCATATTGCATTTGCATATTCCAAATGAGGTCTAACAAAGGATTTATATAGTTTTAAGAATATTTCCTTGTCTAAATAGGAGAAACTTCTTTTAACTATTCCCAACATTTGATTTGCCTTGTTTACTATTTTATTTATGTGTAAGTCAAAAGACAACATAGTATCAAAAGTCACTCCCAAATCTTTTTCTTCTTTTAGTGCAGTTATTTCCTGTAAGCCATCATTATACCTCATATAGTAAGTGTGCTCTTGATTATTTTTACCAATGTGTAGAACACCACATTTTGATACATTAAAATACAGATTCCATACTTCTGACCAGTCTTGGAGTTTATAAATATCATTTTGTAAATCTACAGAATGGGATGTATCGTCATAAAGTTTCGTATCGTCAGCAAATATTTTACAAGTACTATTTAATGATAATGGCATGTCATTTATAAAGACCGTAAATAGTATTGGGCCTAAGATACTCCCTTGAGGTATACCACTTAGAACCTTAACTTTACCTGATCTTTCCTCACCCACTCTTACATACTGAACTCTGTCATATAGAAAACCTTGTATCCATTTTAGTAGATTTCCTGTTATGCCATAAGCAGCCAGTTTAACTAGTAACCTTTCATGTGGTACAGTATCAAAAGCTTTTTTAAAATCTAGATACAAAACATCAACATTATGACCATCATCTAATAACTTTGTCATGTTGTCTATTACCTCAAGTAATTGTGTTACACAAGAACGTTTCTTACGGAATCCATGTTGGCATTTTGCATACAAGTTATTATCTGTAAAATGAGTTACCACTTGATCTCTAATTATACTCTCCAATACTTTACAAGTGACACACGTTAGGCTGACCGGTCTATAGTTTCCTGGTTCAGCCCTTGATCCCTTCTTAAATATGGCTGTTACTTCCGCTAATTTCCAGTCCTGAGGTAAGATACCCGTCTCTAACGTTTTATTAAATAGTATACATAGGGGAAGTGATAATTCTATATTTAGTTCTTTTAAGACTTTTGGAGGAATTTGATCTGGTCCTTGCGCCTTTTTTGGGTTCAAATTGATTAATTTATCTCTGACCGCTTTGGGGGTTACTATTACTTCTGCCAAAGATATACCATCTGAATATGTACATTCCTCTAATTTTGGTATATTAGACCTGTCTTCCCGTGTAAATACACTAGAAAAGAATTTATTTAGAGTTTCTGTTTTTTCTTTATCACTTGTTGCTAAAGAGCCATCAGGATTATTTAGAGCACCAATATTAGTATTTATCTTTAACTTGTTTTGAATATATTTCCAAAATAATTTAGGATTGTCCTTGCACTCCTTTGCAATCATTTTTTCATATTCTCTTTTCGTTATTTTCAGTAATTTTGTACATTTATTTCTCTCACATATGTACTTCCTATAATTAATTCCTGATTTAGTAGTTAGGTACCTTTTATATAAGTTATATTTCTTTTTAATACTTCTCATTGCTTTCTTATTCATCCAAGTTGTATGTTTTCATTTGTCTGTAAAGAGTCATATATTGCGCAAGGCCATATGCGTCTTCTTCGCCCTTAATTCGGTGAAAAGTTCCTGTGGGGATGCCGTGCGCTATTTCTGTTTACATAGCTCCCCCGCCTTCAGGAAGCTCAACGCTAGTAGCTCTCTCTTTCATGTCACCGTCTATGACTGCCTTTTGCTAAATCTATTTGTCTCTTTCCATACTGTCGTCTACCGTTTATATGCCTTCTGTTCAGGACGTGGCATTTTTGTCTGCATGGATTTCACAACCCTGAAAAGGCTCTGTGTGGAACACTCTTTTGTCTTAGTTCTGGAAACTACCATTCATTATCGTTTCTATGAGGTAATTAATAACATGCCAACCTTTTGGTTGTGTTCTGTCGACTGAGTAGTGCACAGTGGACAATAAAGATTCATTTGGCAGGGTTTGTTTGTACGTATGGCTCTTTGTGCATTTTTGTGGCATTTAAAAGTGTTTTTTTTTTTTTTTTTTTTTTTTTTTTTTTTAAATTCTGCGATGTTTTTAAATCTAGGACTGAAAACCCAAGCGTGGTATCTGGCGCTCATGGCACAACCTATTTCTATTTGCAAAAGATGTCAATAGTTCAGCTATCATGTCATTACCTGTTTTTATTGTTCGTTTCTTTTTTTAGAATAGTTTTTATATTCTAATTTGTTCAGGATGTGGTGGATTCTTTTCTGTATGGGTTTGACAATCCTGAAAAGGTTCTATGTTGTCGGCTAGGCTGAAATGATAAAACCTTGTAACTTACTCGGTGAAGAGTCATCGAGCTGCGGCAATGGATAATTGTCCATCAGGTTCCTCCAGGTCTATCGATTGTGTGCCAAAGCTCAAGTATCTGCGAATGGTGTTCCTGTCAATTCTGTAATGATGTCGGTCCATTTGTTTCTGCTCATTCATCTCCTTTCCGCAATGATTTCTCGGAGGATTGTTTGCAAGGTCATCAGATCTTATTACATGGCCACACCAACGTGTTTTTCTTTACTTAATCAATGTCAACAATCTTCATGTGGAGAGTATGCTGCTTGACAGTTTGATGCATGAGTTCGTTGGTAATATGATCAGTATATCTGATGTTAAGTATTTTGCAATGGTACGTCTTTTCCGTGATTTGGATTTTCCTTTACACATCCAACTGCCAATTTCGTTCCTGTTGACATTCTAGATGTGTATAAAAGGTAGTAAGTAAGAGTTCTCGCACTGCAAAGAATTACTACAAATCCCAATAAATCAGCAGTTCAGATCACATGCAACTGTGCCATACATTTCAATAAGTAAACACCATAAAGTGATGCCGTGTGTTCTCAGAACAACTCTCAGAACTTGAAAAGCAGACTTGCAGTCATTGAAACGACAGACAGAAAAGAGAAAGGAAATGCCTGTGAAAGAGACTTGTTCAAGAAAGCAAACTTCTTCCAATCTGGATATGTCTCTTTCAAAGGTGGATGGCATAAAGAGAAATTATCTTCAAACGAATCTTCATTAAAAAATGAACAACGTGAACTCTGAACATAGGAAATTTAAAACTGGAAGATCTTTCCAGCGAAAATGTCAACTACCCCTGAACGGCCTACCTTCGATGAAAGACGGAGATCTGTTCACACGGTTTTTGTGTCTTGGACTTGCTGGTTAGGAGGCAGAGTCTGAGGAACCTGACAGCTAAGCATGTCTTTTATAAGTAAGAAATTAATAAGTGCCAGCCAATAAAAAGTCCAAATGAGATACGGTTAAAAAAAATCTTCTGGCCGTCAGTGTTTATCATTTCTTCACCATTGTTGAAATAGTCTTTCGTCATCTGACAGGTCAAAGGAGGGGAAGGGGAATTGGGGGTGGGGGTGGTGTCGCGTACTGGTAATCTAGGCCAGATAGTGGCAGGTGCTGTTATTTTCCAGGCCAGGTATGGTATGAAAAAGAGTGGTTCTTAATTAATGGCTCCTTGACAGGGGGACTCAAAGCTCAAAGGACTAGGGATACAATGGGTGGCGGTAAAATGGGATGAAGAGTCGATTATAGATTAACCAACACCCCCCTCCTCAACACCTCCCGTCTTTCTTTTCTTTTCTCCGTTACACGTGTCTCATCATACTTTCTGTGTGAATAACGGAGGTCGTAAACTTGTGCATACACTCGCGCGTGACAAGGTGCGTGTATGCATGTATGTGTGTGTATGTGTGGATGCACGTGCACATGCGTGTGTGCACGTGTATGCGTGTGCATGCGGAGGCGTGTGTGCGTGCAAAAGCGACCCTCCCTTTCTGCTTCCAACAAATATCCGTGTCTAATGAGTTACAATTACTACATACTAATTGTTCAATACGACAGATTCGTTGAGTGTTGGCAAAATCACACACACACACACACACACACACACACACACACACACACACACACACACACACGCACACACACACACACACACACACACACACACACACACGCATACACACACACACACACACACACACACAGACACGCACGCACGCACACGCACATACACACACACACACACACACGCACGCACGCACGCACGCACGCACGCACGCACGCACACACACACACACACACACACACACACACACACACACACACACACACACCCGCTACGTAGTACAGAATATCCCTGCGCGGAAAGAGGACATACAAGCATCATACGGCACACTAATATCATCAGCATAGCCTGACAAGGAATAAACTTTGATATATGAAGCAATCATGTTCAAGTACACCAGCCGCAGCACATATTCATATTCAACATTCTTGATCTTAGAGCAAGACTGGTTTTCGAGGCAATGACGAAAAGGTGGCAATGTTGCTGTTGATGGCGGAGAGAGAGAGAGAGAGAGAGAGAGAGAGAGAGAGAGAGAGAGAGAGAGAGAGAGAGTGAGAGAGAGACAGACAGATAGACAGAGACAGAGACAGACAGACAGACAGAATTTGAATCATGCGTTAATATTATGAAAAAAGTAGAAAACAAAAACACAAAAAGAGAAAGAATGAAAGACAGACAGATAGAAAGAAAAAAAAACGTTGTCCAATACCACCACCACCACCCCCCCCCCCTAAAAAAAGGAAGAAAGAACAAGTACATTTAATTATATGAGCAGTGCGGGGGTTCAGACAAATACACTGCATGAGTACACTATAAATCTTTTACATGTTGACATTTGCATGCATGGCATTGCGTGTCCAATAAATTACAATACATTATTTTGAAACAGCGGTACTTGTAGACAGCAATAATCACTTCAGGAAAGTCAGTAAACTGTATGTTAGTGATGATATAGTAATACAATTCATGTAGACAGGCATCAGTAGTGTGAATTACACTGCACATCGACATAACTGGTGAGAGTGTGCGAAATATGTAAACAATTTTATCCCGTAAGATTTTGTGTTTGGACGACATTTTACCTCAGGTGGAAGTAAGTTCCAGCATAGTGGAGGCAATGGAAGCCAAAATCAACAAGTTCACAAGGAAATGGCTTGGTGTCCCACCCTGTCTGACTGACATAGCGCTGTACTGTCGCCAAGCAAAGCTGAAACTACCACTGAAATCCATCCTGGAGGAATACAAAGCAGGGAAGATCAGACTTCAAAGCATGCTGGAGGACTCAGGAGACCAGGTGGTAGAAGCAATCAAGCCCCAGCTGAAGACAGGCAGAAAATGGAAAGTTCAAGTGGCGATGGATTCTGCAAAAGAAAGTCTCAAGATCAGAGAAATAACAGGACACACAGAGACCAACAGACAAGGACTGGGGGTAACCAAAACTGAATGGGGGTCAAAGGCCAATGGAAAAGCCAAAAGGGACATGATGATTCAGGAGATGAGAAAAGAAGACAAAAAAGACCCAGAAAGCAGTCCAGCAGAGCCAGCAAGGGCAATAGACAACGTGGGAGAATGCACTCCAAAGAAGTCTCACTTGGAATGACACTTGGCACATGGCCCCCCTCAGGATCAGCTTCATTCTCAGATCTGCATATGACCTTCTGCCCTCATATGCAAACCTGGTGAAGTGGGGAAAAACAGACGATCCTGCATGCCCCCTCTGCCATGAAAAACAAACAGTGGAGCATGTCCTAAGCTAATGTAAAATAGCCATGGCTCAAGGAAGGTACACATGGAGGTACAACCAAGTGCTCAAAGAGATTGTACAAGTAGTCTGGGCTAGTACCAACACCACAAAAGGGAAAATCAGGACTCCAAAAGCACCTACAACATTCTTCACGGCAGGAGGCAGCAAATCATGGCCAAGAACAACAGTGCCACTCGGAACATGCAGACAGAGTCTGCTGGACGGGGCAGATGACTGGGAGTGCACTGCAGACCTCCCAGAATGGAAGAGTCACCCAGAGATCATCAGCAAGAGTGGCATGAGACCAGACATAGTAGTCCACTCTCAGTCAACCAAGCAGCTGATCATGATCGAGCTCACGGTGCCATATGAGAACAGAATGGAGGCAGCTCAAATCTACAAGACTGAAAAGTATGCTGATCTGGCAAACAGCCTGAGGAAAGAAGGCTATCAGGTCAAAGTCCTCACTGCAGAAATTGGAGCTAGGGATTTGTAGGAACGTCTGCATACAGCCTCATGAAACAGCTCTCAGTTGCAGGGAGGGAAAAAACCAGAGCTCTGAAAGCAATGGCAGAAGCGGCAGAGAGGTGTTCAAGCTGGATCTGGTCAAGGAGGAACAAAAGTGAACTTCATAAGGCTTAACTTTCCTACAAATATCAGGTGTCCCAGTGGCTCAGTGGTTAGAGTGCGAATCATTAAGTGGAAAATGAGCATGTCCAGAGGGTCATGGGTTCGAATCCCAGCCATGGCTTGTCCCAAGATGGGAAAAAAAGGGGCAGCTGAGGGACATCCGGAGGCGTGTGGCCCAGCCCCCCTAGAGTGTCAGGAGATAAGGGCCGAAACACTTGCTTGAAGGGGGCTTCTCTTCTGAGGACTCTCTGCTGCCACGCTCTCCACGAGTTTCTTTCTACAGAGACGAGGACCAGAATAACGTTCTAGGTGTGGGAACCCGGAGTTTTGTACAATTTCTAGAATTCATGCTGAATTTGGACTGAATAGTTTGCGGAGCTAATACAGATGATATGTTTTGCATGAACATTCCTTTACCAAAAACAGATATATCCTTTAATGGTAGAACTTCAACTTGAATATAATCTGATTTCGTAGGGCTCAAGGATTTCAGAATTGTTTTAATGGCAGGTTTACAGATAATGTTTACAGGTTTCATTATATCTGTGTAATAGTAATTGATTGAAGACAGTATATATGCAGTAAGGAATAATTTTCTGGCGGATTATACCTACTGAGCGCAGGATGAAGATCCACAGAACAAAAAAGGACTGTATGAAGACTGATGAATGAACAGCAGCACACTGTAAAAGGACTGTATGAAGACTGATGAATGAACAGCAGCACACTGTAAAAGGACTGTATGAAGACTGATGAATGAACAGCAGCACACTGTAAAAGGACTGTATGAAGACTGATGAATGGACAGCAGCACACTGTAAAAGGACTGTATGAAGACTGATGAATGGACAGCAGCACACTGTAAAAGGACTGTATGAAGACTGATGAATGGACAGCAGCACACTGTAAAAGGACTGTATGAAGACTGATGAATGAACAGCAGCACACTGTAAAAGGACTGTATGAAGACTGATGAATGAACAGCACACTGTAAAAGGACTGTATGAAGACTGATGAATGGACAGCAGCACACTGTAAAAGGACTGTATGAAGATTGATGAATGGACAGCAGCACACTGTAAAAGGACTGTATGAAGACTGATGAATGGACAGCAGCACACTGTAATAGGACTGTATGAAGACTGATGAATGGACAGCAGCACACTGTAAAAGGACTGTATGAAGACTGATGAACGAACATCAGCGCACTGTGCCAGCAGTTAAGACATCAGAAAACCAGGGCCAGGATTCAAACCAAAGCGCCAAAGACATTCACTAATTCAGACAGGGACTTGGTACAGGCTCCCGATGCCAGATGCCAGAAACTCCGCCACCCGCATGTGCAAAAGTGGAATGGGAGAAATAAGATGAAAGAATAGTCCCAAAACTAGATGCGCTGAAAGGATAGAGCACACTGGAGCAAAAACTAGCTACATTTGAAGACATTGTGTACAGAATCTCTAGGGACACCTATAGAGTAAAACAACCAAAACGGAAGACACCACCTCAAAAATCTAGACGAAGAAAGAGTTGGAGACGCTCTGGGAAGACCTGAAAGCACAACATGGTGCACTCAGCAATGCAGAATCAGCAAGAAAGAGAAGGATCAAAAAGAAGAAAACCCAAGATTCCTTTATCGAAAACCCCTTCTAGTTTTCCAGAAAACTATTCTATTCAAGCATCCAAAATCTGGGACACTCACAGTGGACAAAGAAACTTTCGAGCAGCATCTCAGGAAAACATATTCTGATCCTCAGAGCGAAGCAAAATCCAGGGCTTAATACTGCCTGCAGTTCCAGAGAAAAAGTTCAATGACAAACCAACCCTGATGAGGTAAAGAAAATGGTTGAGAAAGCCAGAGCCAAATCTTCGCCCAGGCAAAACGGTATATCACATCTGCTTTATAAAAATGTCCCAACGTTCGTGGCTCCATAATATGATAAGCGTGGAGGGAGTTGAAGATCAGCGACCAAAGGATGATGGCTGATAGAGTGTATATTCCCAAAGAGCAAAACTCGAATGACAACTAGTTTAGACCGATATTACTTCTGAACGTTGGCAGAAAATGTCTTATCTGTCACGGCAGCCAGATGAGTAAATACTTGACAGAAAACAAGCACTTGGATTTGTCAGTTCAGAAAAGAGACCTCCCGGGCGTCTCTGGTTTTGTAGAACATGCCACTATGATTTGGGAAGCAATCCAAAGAGCTAGGGCAGAGAAACGGGTACCTCGATCTGGCAAATGTTTATGGATCAGTCCCACACAAGATGATTTAACTGGCCCTCACTGTGTATGATGTCCCAAAGAACATAAGAGACATGCTGCGGAAGTACTTCCATGGCTTCTCATTGAAGTTCTCTACAAAAGAATACACAACAGACTGGATCAATCTTGAGACTGGTATAGCAATGGGCTGTGCAATATCTCCACTACTGTTTGTGTTGGCAATGGTCATCTTGAAAGCTGTCATGAGCTGTACAGGTCTGGCAGATCTCGGTAATGAATACCAAATGTCCGACTAAAGGTCTTCATGGACAATACAACAGTACTATCCACCAAGGAAGACGCCACATGCAAAATACTGATGCAGTTAGACAAATTAGTTGCTTAATCCAGGGTGAATTACAAGCCAAAGAAAATCACAAAACCTTTCCCTGCGGAAAGGAAAAATAACAAAAACAACCAAGCCATTTTTCACTGTAACAGAAGAGCCAGTCAAGAGCCTTGGGAGGTGGCATGACGACTCCTTGATAGACACAAAGAGGGGAGAGGAAACCAAGCAAATTGTAGAAGAAAGCCTGCAGATAATAAACCAGTGGGGGCTCTTTGGCAAGAATAAAGTCTGATGTTTGCAGTTCATGCTGATCCCGAAGCTTCTGTGGTCCCTCTGATAAAAGACATCAGCACTAGCACTGCAGGTTCAATGGAGGCCAAAATCAACAAGTATACAATGAAATGGCTAGGTGTCCCACCAGGTCTCGTTGACGTCGCACTCTACTGCCACAAAGCAAAGTTGATGCTAATAAAATCCATCCTCGAGGAATACAGAGTGCGTAAAGCAAGGTTACTAACCATGCTTGAGGACTCCGAAGACAAACATGTGGGATCAGTTCTGCCAGAGCAAAAGACTGGCAGAAAATGGAAACTTTGGGAGGCAGCAGACGTGACAAAGGAAAACCTCAAGATCAGAGAAATAACAGGCCACACACAGACCAACAGTCAGGAGCTGGGATCAACAGAAATGAAATGGTGGTCAAAAGCAAAAGGGAAAGCAAAGACAGACATCGTAATAGAGGAACTGAAGAAAGAAGAGAACACTATGAGAATCCAGAAGGCAGTCTAGCAAGGCCAACAAGGACAGTGGACTACGTAGGAAAACGCGCTTCAAAGAAATCTGGAATGATATATGGCACATGGCACCTCTTAGAATTAGCTTCATCCTCAGACCTGTATATGACCTCCTGCTCTCGAATTCAGTCTGATCAAATGGGGAAATCAGATGACATTACGTGTCCACTCTGTCACGGGAAACAAATAGCGGAACACGTCCTGAGTTCATGCTATGCAGCGCTAATCCAGGGAAGGGACACCGTTACCCACGACAGTTCGTGCGTTGCTCGTAACTGGTTTTACACACAATATTTCAGACAAAAAATATAGACACAACTTAAATTACAAGCTTTACACTACTACCACATACAAGGAAAATCACACACACACACACACACACACACACACACACACACACACACACACACACACACACACACCGCATTTACAACACTCAATCACACACACGGCATTTTTTACTCCATACCCGCGCATCTACTCCATTTATCCAAAGAAGAGACTGGGGAGACAAGAATTCACTTTTTTTTTAAACTCTCTTTACCAAATCTGTTAACACAAACAAAAAAAAAGTCATAAAACATACTCAACATAGTTGTTTTGTTTGTAAACGTTATCCCTCTATTAGTGGCTGCATGACACCATAGAGGCAGCTTTCCTTTAAACAAAAATCACACATAGATATTACACTTTTCGTTCTCCATCCACACTTTATATTTCTCATCGTTTCTACTTTTAAATAATATAAAAGAAATAATCGAAAGCTTTTTCGTGAAAAATTCCCCCGACAGGAATTAAGTTTACAGGAGGGTGGAAGTCATTGCCAATGGTTGGACAGAGGTTTTCTGAAAAGAAACCCCATGTCCTCGCGTTAACTTTGGAATATGTAAGTTTGAACTGATAATATTTTTGAAGACATTCTACATAAAACGCAATACAAAAAATATACTTAACGCATTCGTTCTGCTTCGAACACATCCTACCTACAGTTGGGGATACAAAGTGAAATCTTTACAAAAATATTAACCTAAAAGAAAAAAAAAAAGGATTTGCATTATTTTCAATTAAACTAATTATGCTTTTTCACAAAATGTTTCATGTTACACGATGTCGTTTATTTTCCCTCTTTTTTATCAACCACATCAACCGTTTACATTTGCTTATGGATAATTTTTCTTTTCTCTTTATGTATTTATTATTCCCAACTGGCAACTTACCCATAGGGAATAAATATTCTAACCAACAGAATCCCTGGCAGACTTCTGTCTGCGCTACATCAAAAATCGACCACTCCCTGGCCGCAAGGAAAACTAGGTTTTCCTTTTACAACCCCCAAGGTTGAAAATAAGCAAACGACTCGGCCCAAGCCAAGCGCCCTTTCCTCCCGTCTGGCAACTTGTGGTCTATCCTATGTATCGGGAACACATCCGTCCTACGAAACAGTGAGCTTCTCTCACCAATCTCGTGCCTCAGCGTCCAACCAACGACAAGAAAAAGTTAGGGATTCAAACACTGTTTACCTGTGTTTTCGCTTTCGTGTCACAAGTTCAAAACATCACCCGCGCTTATACACTGTCATGACATAAGTGTGTGTGTGTGTGTGTGTGTGTGTGTGTGTGTGTGTGTCATTCGGAAGGTTTATTCATTAATAGGCCTTGGCCTCTTGTAAAGGGGTGTGTGAATTTTATACAAAAGTACAAAAAAGCAAAAAACTAAATAAATCAATACATGTTACAATCATGAAATAGGTCATTAAGGGTACTATTAATCTGTGATTAATCTCGTGAGACATGTATTTCTCTAAACTTAAATGTCTTATATAAAAACAATGAGAAATTTCAAACGTTTTCAGCAGAAGATGAAAACATCAACAGGACTAATTTAAATGAAGAAGGTTGCTTACAATATTCTTGCTTGATAAATCTATCCCGAATGTTCCTAAGAGCAGGGCAATGGAGAACAAAATGTAAGTCAGTCTCTTGAGATTTGTTGCATGATGGACAAAGTAAATCATTGTTATTAACAGTTTTGTATCTATAATGATGGACAGCCATTTCTGAAATATCAAATCTAAATTTGGCTGTGATGACCTTTAAATGTCTATTCATATCAAGGGTTACATTGGGTTTCAGTTCATGCAGATTACAATAATGCCCATAAATGAAAATCTTTCACTATTCTGCATATGGCCAGACCATCTTTGTCATCAACAGTCATCAATCGTTGACGAGAAAGAAATATAAATTCATGCACAATTGCAACACTTATTCAAACAAAACAAAGAAGAACTTCAGTTACCCAGTTGCTTTTTCCTCTAGCATCTAGGCCGTAAGGCATAGTGTAATCTTTGCAGGGTATTCTATCATATTCCATATGTAACAATTTAAGCCAATAGCAGATACATCTTCTGCTGAAACAAGATATACAGAGAATCTATTGGTTTCATCATATACAAGATTGCTAGGCGTCTGTCTGTCCTTACCAAGGAACTTCTTTAAAGCAAACAGATGTACTGATCCACAGTGGATGGCAGCATTGTCGTTACCCCATATTTCAGAACCATATTGCACAAAAGAGTGGACTTGACTATCAAATAGACTGCTCAAAACAATTTAGGAGCCACCTGCATTTTTCATATGGTTTAGATAACGCATCGTAGTGTATAGAATTCAAAGCTTTTGTCCAATTTTTGCACTGAAAGTGTGACAACTGCTTCAATGCAAAACTAGTTTTGGCATGTGTTCAGTTGAATCTGAGTCTAGTGGGTTGAACGAGTTCGCAATAGAAACACCGAAATCACGAAAACATGGTCGCGGTTTGCGAGCGCATAGCTGAGGCAGCAGAGTTGGGCTGACTGCACACCACATTGCACGTGCAAGTCGTGCCTTTGCTGAACACATGGCAACCAGTTTTACTGACCAGTGGGTATAAAAACGCCGCTTTTGGGGGTGTTTTTAACGATGCCACCAAGACGGAGATTAAATGACACTGACCGGGGAAGGGCTGTTGCTTGGCTTCAAGAAGGTGTAGGCGTCAGAGAAGTTGGTCGTCGCCTTCAAGTGCATCATGCTGTCATCCAAAGACTTCCTGACTGCTTCAACGCCACCGGTAGTACTGCTGAACGAAGACGGTTTGGCCAGCCTAGGTCCACCACCAGACAGCAGGACAGACTGCTGGTTCTGACGGCGCTGAGACAAAGAACTGCAACTGCAAACAACCTCAGGTGACAACTGCGTGCTGCAGCGAACGTCAACATTTCCGACCAAACTGTTCGGAACCGCCTGAGAGAAGTTAACCTCTGAGCAAGACGGCCAGCTGTTCGACCTGTGCTGATGGTGGCTCACGATAGGGCGCGACTGACCTGGTGCCGAGCTCATGTGGCCTGGACGAGGCAGCATTGGGCCTGGGTGATGTTTTCTAATGAGTTGCGTTTTGCTCAGCTCTTCCATGATGGTCGCATACGTGTCTGGAGGCAGACGGGGGAACGCTACCAAGAAGCCAACGTAATCGAACGGGACCGGTATGGCAGGGGATCTATCATGGTGTGGGGTGGCATAGGAAGGAACTTCAGAACCCCCCTGTACCGAGTTGAAGGCAGCTTAACTGGTGTGGGGTACAGGGACAACATTCTTCAGCCTCTGGTCCTGCCTGCCCTGCAAGTCCTAGGCCCTGACACCATCCTCCAGGACGACAACGCTCGTCCCCACTGTGCCAGGGTGGTAAACGTCTTCTCGGAGGAGCAGCAGGTCAACCGCCTCGACTGGCCAGCGTCCTCGCCCGACCTTAACCTGATAGAGCACGCCTGGGACGTCCTGGGGCGCCTGCTTCACGAGAACCACCCTCCAGCAGTGAACCTAGGCCAGCTCTTCGACTTCTTGCAGCAAGAGTGGAACAACATCCCCCAACTGACTCTCAGGAGGCTTGTGGACTGTATGAGACAGAGATGTCTAGCTTGTATCCACGCTAATGGGGGCCATACTGAGTATTGACATTGATTGTCATTTGATTTGACTGTTCTGATTTCTGAAATGAAAGTGTTCATCAATTAAGCCCATGAAGTTGTTTTTGAGCAGGTGTTATTCGTTTATTTCTGATGTCATTGTATCGTTCCATAGATGAATTTTCAAATAAATTGTTTGAAGAAGCTGTTTTGTTTTTCGGTTGAATTGTGTGTGAATGTTTTCAACTGGCTCTTAAATTGTTTTGAGCAGTATAACTTAAAAAAAATATACTGAAAGAGGAGTTACTGAGTGCGTATATGTTTTTCATGATGCAAAGCGAAGCATTTTTAGCCCTGCATGCAATATCTTTACATGCCCCTGCAAAATTCAAACGAGTGGAGAAAATCATCCCCAAATGTGTATAAGCATTAGCCACAGGCATTATGTCACCGTCATAGAACCACCTGTCTCTTGCACTTAAGTAGCCTCCCTTGTGAAACACTATAATAATATTACACTTAAGTAAATTAATTTTCAGTTTGATAGATGCAGCAGCCCGTTGTAGGCTATCAGCTTGTATTTGTAAGCCCACTACAGTCTCCGACATCAAGATCACATCATCTGCCATTAAAAGAATAAAGAGTTCAAAAGCGTCAAGTGACAGTAAGGCACCATGTGTTCCATTATTAATTACATCAATTGTCAGCTCGGTAAGTTAAACGGGGAAAATACCACTGGACTGCATACCTCCGCCCTTTCGTCTCCACTTGTGCCATTAATATAGTCTGTCAAACTAGCACCACAGCGAACTCCAGTTCCTCTAACATCATATCGTAATACATCTGTAAAGTTTCCCTTTTATACCGTTTTTAGTCAGAATAAGCCACAGAATATTTCTGTTTACAGAGACGAACGCTTTTTCAAAGTCCATGAAGGCAGCATAAAATTTTCTGTTGTATGAAGATTGTTTTGGTACAAGCACTAATAGGGTGAACATGTGGTTGATAGTTGAACAGCTTTTTTGTAAAAACCGGCTTGATAATCACCTGTAATGTTGGTCTCCTCTACTCATTCTTGCAATCTATTGTTTATAAATGTCCCAAACAGTTTACTACATACATTGCTGAGAGAAATTCTCCTATATCTGTTAGGATTGTTGACGTCACCCTTCCTATACAGAGGCAAAATTATTGATTCAGTCGATCTGTCAGTATAGACACCATCACCAAAAAGTTTATTAAACAACTTTAGAAGAAAATACATGACCTGTTCAGAAAAAAAAAATTTTTAAAACGTTCGCCAGTAATTCCATCTGGACCAGCTGCTTTGCGTTTTCGCCTTTCTACATGCTGGTAATATATCTTCTTCAGTGATAGGACGGTTCATATAACTATCATTATCATCATCAACGATGTCACTTATCTGCTCACTTTCAACATTAGATTGTAGTAAAACTGGAAAACGTTTAGTTGCAAACTGAGTCAACAGCAGGCGGCAATCTAAACAAATCTTAAATAAATGTTAGCGAACCGCCAAGAGAAACGTAGACAAACGAGTCACAAGACAGAACAAAATGTGTCTTGTGACTCGTTTGTCCACGTTTCTCTTGGCGGTTCGCTAACATTTATTTAAGATTTGAAAAAAGTTTATACCATTCATCAACTTTAATATTACATTGCGTTGTTTTCGTTTCAATGATATCTTATCAACCGTTTATCACATTTTTTGGGACATCTTACAGATGCAACAAGCATGCCCAATAAAGATTTGTTGAAATCCTTTTCCTTTCTCTTTATAAATGTTTATATTCACGCTCAGCAATTGAATAGGTGTTCTTGTCTGCTTTGCTGTATGCACGATAACTAATTCGTAACAACCTTCTTGCCTTTCTTGTACTAATCACGCACTCGTGATCCGTGATCAAACCAGCCTTGACCCTTTCTCTAACCATTCACACATGTATTTCTTTCATAGAGTCGGCGTTTTCTTTTAAACATTTATTGAACAGTCTAATGCTTCATCCACATGAGCCTCTAATAAACATACTACATTATCAATTTTTGTATGAACATGTTCACTACATATTGTGCAATAAAAGAGACTGGCATATTCATCATTCCACACAAATGTTTCCCACACAAAATTAGACTCTTGTGTGCTGGTATCGACAAAATTTTCATTTGTAAATGCAATTCGTAATGAAACTGGTAGATGGTGTGTGTGCGTGTGTAAAAGAGAGAGAGAGAGAGAGAGAGAGAGAGAGAGAGAGAGAGAGCAGACAGACAGACAGACAGACAGACAGACAGACAGACAGACAGACAGAGGGAGGGAGGGAAGGAAGGGGGTGGGGGAGGATGTGCATGTTCGCGTCAGTGTGTGTTCATGCATCCCTGTCTATCACCGAATAGTGTGCGAGCGTAATAACGTACATGTGCGTAAATATGTTTATACGCCCGTGTGTGTGTGTGTGTGTGTGTGTGTGTGTGTGTGTGAGAGAGAGAGGAGAGAGAGAGAGAGAGAGAGAGAGAGAGAGAGAGAGAGAGAGAGAGAACACGATTGTATCATCCATGAAGGCCTTTAAAGGGGGCATTGGGTATTCATTACCGAGATTTGTCGGATCTGCACAGCTCATGGCAGCTTTCAAGATGACCTCCATAGCTAACACAAACAGTATTGGGAAAAATTGCACAGCCCATTGCTATACCAATATCCAGACTGATCCAGTCTGTTGTGTATTCTTTTGTGCAGAACTTCACGGAGAAGCCATGGAAGGACTTCCTCGGAATTTCTCTGATGTTCTTTGGGACATCATACACATCGAGGGCCAGTTGAATCATCTTGTTTGGAACTGATCTATACGCCAGATGGAGCCACACCACGTCGAGGTCCAGTTTCTCTGCTCGAGCTCTTTGTATTGCTTTCCAGGTCATAGTGGCATGTTCTACACAGCCAGACGTCGCCTGGGAGGCCTCCTTTCCGGACTGGCAAATCCAAGTACTAATTTTCTGTCAGGTATTTAGTCAGTCTGGCTGCCATGACAGAGATGAGTTTCCGCTCGGCGTTTAGAAGTGATATCGGTCTAAACTGGCTGTCTCTCAAGTTGTGCTCTTTGGGAATGTACACCCATCATCCATTGGTCGCAGATCTTCAAGTTCCTGCATGCTGATCTTATCATTTTATGGAACCACTCAGAGACGTTGAGGCATTTCTTATGCAGCAGAAATGGTATTCCTTTTGGTCCAGGCTTGGTCTTAATAAACTATGTTCTCTTTATTTCAAAAGAGCCTTTTTGAGTATAGGTCATTGTATTACATCTGTGGCCCGTCATAGCAATTGACACAGATGTGCTCAGGCGCTCACACACACACACACACACACACACACACACACACACACACACACACACACACACACACACACACACACTGGATCCAATCTCATAGTAATTTATACATAAAAGGAGAGGGAGGGAGTAGGTTAGAGAAAGAGAATGTGGGTTGAGATGGTGCGTGTAACAGCAGTGGTGATGGGTGTGTTGATAATGATCCATGATCAATAACTCAGATACCATCTGACATCTGTTACAGAGACTCTATTCATTCAAGATGGCGGCGTGTGTGTGTGTGTGTGTGTGTGTGTGTGTGTGCGTACGTGCGTGAGCGCGCGCGTGTGAGTGTGTGTGTATGGATAGTCAGATAAACAGACAAACAGGCTGTGAACAGATAAATAGACACGCAGGTAGATAGAGAGAGAGAGAGATACATAGATATATACATTGATAGATAGGTAGATAGAGAGATAGATAGACACGCAGGTAGATAGAGAGAGAGAGATACATAGATATATACATTGATAGATAGGTAGATAGAGAGATAGATCTTGTTTAGTGGTTTTCTGGCGACAAAAGATTTTACTCTAACTTTGGTGGTCGAAGTCAGAGAACAAAGTATGCATGTCTATTCTGAAATGTATCTTAAAGGAACACTATGAGTTTTACTGCCCAACCCAAAATATTGCATAACTGAAAGACTTCAGACATTTACATTTAAGTTTGTATGACATAGAAAGAAACCAAATAGGAAAACATATGTGGAAAAGATCAAGCACTGGAGAATCAGAATACCACACGCAAGGAAGAAAGTAAACGCATTGAAAGTAACCTTGATAAGTTACACGCCGTGAAGTAATCAGAGACAGAAGTAAGTACTTTTGAAAATAATATTACAAAGTGGAAATTATTTATAAATTAGGTTCCAGTGTGTCCTGAGGCAACATAATAGTAAAACTGTGTTACACTTTCAGAGGAACTCTGGTCAGAATCTTGTTTTGTAATGTTCATCGAAAAGAACTGGAGCAGATCTACTATTTATTTTTTTTTTAAAGTATCAGTTTTTGTTCAGAATTATAACATCAATACAGATTGTGTGAATTCTCATGGCTTCTTTAGCGCTGTGACAAAAGTATTCTACAGATGCTGAAATACAAATGAAAAAATGTGTTAAAGGAGAGCCAAGTTTATTAATAACTGCGATTCTTCGGTTTCAAAGGGAGATTAATTTTTCATTGCATTTTACTCAAGAAACATACAACATACAACAGAATCAGTTTTGTGTGTGTGTGTGTGTGTGTGTGTGTGTGTGTGTGTGTGTGTGTGTGTGTGTGTGTGTGTGTGTGTGTATGTGTGTGTGTGTGTGTGTGTTTGTGTTTGTGTGTGTGTTTGTGTGTGTGTGTGTGTGTGTGTGTGTGTGTGTGTGTGTGTGTGCGTGCGCGCGCGCGCGCGCGCGCGTGTGTGTGTGGGTAGACAGATAAACATACAGACATATGGATAAACAGATAGGCAGACAGACACTCAGATAGACGAACAGGCAGACAGATAGACAGACAGGTGGATAGGTAGACAGACAGATAGAGAGAGAGATAAATAGATAGATAGATAAACAGATACATAGGTAGATAGACTGACAGACAGACGGATCTCTTTGGTGGTTTTCTGGCGGAAAAAGATGTCATTTTGACTTTGGTCGTCGAAGTCACTGAGAACAAACTATGCATTTCTATGCTGATATATATTTAAAAAAAAACTGCATCGGTGTGTATGTACAATCTTCTAGCAAGTCATTGTCAAAACTATTTACAGAGTAATAAGGTGAATGTTCTGGTAGAACGTTTGTACAAGCCATTAAAGTCGTTATATAAAGACCAGCAAATTCTTTATCAAGCAAAAATTAATCAAACAGGGATTTTCACAATCAATAAGACGCACATGAGGACTTAAGCTTTTAGGTACCAAGCAAATTATTACCCCCGATCATCTTCCATGTCTTGTAAGCTCAACAGTTGTCTTGGACATGAATTATGATTTAAAAAAAAATGATCGATTCAAATTGTTCTGTAAACGTCTTCACCAAACAAACAACATAAACGAGGAAACAAAATGAATACAAACATTCGTCATCTAATTTGTTAGACAATCCACATATGTGCCAATGAAGAACAGCTATGTAAAACCTTACATACTCGCCATATTCAGACCAAAGTAGGAACCGCCACCAGGTTGTAATGCCATACAACCATCTTTCTCTTCTAATGATCCTTGTGTAAAATTCGTTTTTTTTGTTTACCTGACTTCAGCCAAGTCTCAAATGATTTAAAGGAGTCAATCACCCAGCTGTTATTGTCTTTTCCATCCACTTTTACATCACCACCGTCCTCGTTAGTCCAGTTTCTACATTCACCTCTGCTGATTTGACTTATACTGTCATTAACATTCTTACAGGCAGGATGAGTGACGTAGTCTGCTTTAGTCCAACAGTTGTCTTTGATGTCTATACCTTTCAAATCCTCAGAGTCATCACCGCTCTTTATTAGACGGATTCAGACATTCACCCATACCACCAGTTTCTTTCATCATCATGCCGCCCCCTTTACAATTTTCCCCATACTCTTCCCGTGCAACATTACAATCCATTTCATCCACAAAGTCATCATTGCAGGGTGGACAAACATCAGCATGCGGTTGATTGACAGAGTGATCACTGATCTCATACTTCCCTTCTTTCACACACAGCACATCAACAAAGCTATACACACATTCATCCTTTTGGTTGCAAAAATCCGTGCACCTTCACTGATATCAAGCACGGGATTTATATTACACATTTCTTGCAAACGAACACAATTCACAATATTGCTCAGCGCGACCCCTCGTGCGACGGAAACACACTTAGTGACCGGTGTCAGCTTGTTTTTGAAACCTGTTGGGTTTCGAGACTGGGACATCGTCATGTTTTGGAGCTGGCCACACCATTATCCAAGCAGAACAAAATTATCACTGACATCCAGCCCATATTTTTGCCGTCAGTGACGAGGTGGTCATGTATCATAGATGCATTTTTGTCCTTTGACCTGGCGGACTTCAAACGAGTGGAGAGCTTTTTCCGGATTTCCCTTACTCTCAGAGAAACGTCTTCCCCGATGAAAATGTTGCCTCCCTTCAAATACCGCTTGGCATGCAAAATCCTGTCTTTATCCTTGAAAAACGTGCAACAGGCAACAATGGGAGGGTATGGCTTTGAATGAAGGCGATAGATCCTGTCAAACAAAACATCATCAGAAAACTCAAGTTTATCAGTTATGTCCTTCAACATATCCTCACAGTCTGGCCAGCTCTCATTCTTCTTTAGGTGAAGACCATGAATGATTAAATTATTTCTGTTTAACCTACCCTCTAAATCATCCACTTTCCTATCCAAAAATTCTACTTCGGACTGAGTTTATCATTTCACACATTAATTTTATATTTTTTGCTCGAGATCAGAAATGTCTTTTATCAAACCAGAAATATCTCCCTGCAAAGAGCCACACATTCCTTTCAGGTTTTTCATTTCATCACACATATGATCAAATTTACAGTTCAGACAATTTAATGAATCCATCTCCTTACTCAAAGAAGCCATTCGTCCTTCATGGAGGGGTCTGACGGAAGTGCATACGAACTCGGGACAATGTGAAATAATTTAACCTGTGAATTTCAAGCAGGGTTTAAACAGAATTATTCAACAATTGATTATATGTTCCCTTTAATGTCGTTTGTTGAAAAGCAGTTTGGATTGAATCGTAACTTATATGTAGTCTTAACAGGTTTTTTTTGTTTTAGAAAGCCTTTGATTCTGTTAATAAAAGTATCTTTCGGCTTATTTTGCTTCAAAATGGTGTTAATGGAAAATTGTGTATGATGTATGACTCTATAAAGTCAAGAGTACGAAGTGGAGCATCCCTTACAGATTACATGTACTGTACATCTGGAGTAAAACAAGGTAATGTTTGTTGCCTTATTCTATTCTCATTATTCACTAATGAATTGATGTTGGAAGTTATTAATTCTAGAAGACATGTCATTCGCTTTATAAGTGATGGTTTAGAAATATCCATCGTCCTTTTAGCTGATGATGCGGTATTGTTATCCGAAACTATTGTTGGTCTACAAACACAGCTGAACAGTTTAGCAAGGGTTTCTGTGTCACTTCAGTTAAAAATAAACATGACAAAAAGAATGGGAGGTTATCTTTTTGCCAGGGAAAGATGGAGATATGGGAGGTTATCTTTTTGCCAGGGAAAGATGGAGATATAATGGAAATATTTCGCCTGTAGTAAATGTATACAAATATACTCAGAGGCATAAAAAACGCGAAAACAAACTGTATAGAAATTTTGATGTAATTTGGCCAACGATTCCTTTGAACTGGTAATAGAAAGTGAGAAAAAGCAATCAAACACCGCAAAAGTGTCCTTTCAAAGTTCATTCTGGTAAAAAATAAGGTCACATGAACTTGACCTTGACCCTGTGTTAACAGCAGAATGTCAGTATCTGGTGTGACCACCTCGAGCATTGATCACAGCTGTGCACCTGCGGTACATCGAGCGCACCAGAGTGTTGGTCTGCCTCTGGGGGACTTGCCACCACACCAGGCCCACAGCGACAGCAAGCTGAGCTGTTGTCTGGGGTCTGGGGTTGAGCTGGTTCAACTGCCTCTGAAGGGCATCCCAGAAATGCTCTATTGGGTTAAGGTCGGGAGAACGGGCTGGGTGAGGCAGCAGATTGATGTTGTTCTGCCTCAGGAAGTTCTGCGTAGCGCGGGCAGTGTGCGGCCTTGCTTTGTCCTGCTGAAACAGGTTCTGTGGATGCCGCTGGAAATGCGGCAGGATGTGGGGCCTCAGAACTTGGTCGATGTAATGAACAGCAGTGACCCCGTTACCACGTCCTGGACCCACATTCTGGAAGACGACTGGCCCAATACGGCGATTCATGCCGATAGCCCCCCATATCATGATGCTTTCACCACCCCATGGGTCCCTTTCGGTGATGTTGGCATCCGTGAAGCGTTCCCCCGCTCTTCTCCAGATCGGGATGCGGCCATCGCCTGGGTCGACGCAGAACCGGCTTTCATCACTGAAGAGGACTCGGCCCCAGTCCCGATGGCGCCAATGCACGTGGATCTGTGCCCACTGCAGACGGTTCTGGCGATGCTTGAGTGTCAGGATAGGTCGCCGGGCTGGACGCCTGCATTGGAGACCAACTGTGTTCAGTCGGCGACGCACGGTCCTGCTGCTGATTGGCCTGCCATGGTTGCCGATGGTGTTCCTGGCTGTGTTGACAGCGGTTTGGTAAGGCTCCCGTCGATGCTGACGCAGAAGATGGCGGTCTTGGGCTGCTGTGGTGACCCTCGGTCTGCCGCTCCTCGGTCTGTCATCAGTGGTGTTTCTTGCTTGAAAGCGGTCCAGAAGGCGATAGACGGTGGAAATGTGGACTCCGAATGCGATAGCGACCTGCCTCATTGGAACCCCGGCCTGCAGTTGCCCCATTGCTATGCAACGATCTTGACGAGAAAGTCTCGGCATTATGTTGGCGCCGCTGGAAGGGATAATTTGAACTTTTTGGGGTTTGGAAATTTATAGCCCCACAATCGGGGCCACATTGAGTTGCAATTCACATTGATGCACGTGGCGTAGGTAGTCCACATGGCAAATGCACTCCTCGTGCCAAAAACGCTGACCCGGCAACATTCACCCACTGTTACGAGGTTACAACCGGCCAAGACACCACGTACTGCTAATGTTGCACGTGCCAACGACATTGCTTACGTCATGTTCACAATGTGAACAATCGTGCACTGTCTCTATTTTTCGCGTTTTTTATGCCTCTGAGTATATTTCGGTATATTCTTTTCAACATGCTTGAGATTTACATTTGCTTATAAAGATCTTGTGAGCAGAACTAAATATAACTTATTATGTATTATGAAGAAAATGACGATTTTGAATAACAGTTCTTCAACACTATTTTTAAAAGTTGTTTGATTCTTAGATCCAACCAAATGTACAACATGGTGCTGATCTGTGGGGTGTCAGCAACGCTGCTTATGAGGTGGAGAACATTCATTTATATGCATTGAAGAAGTTTCTGGGAGTATCTATGCATATACCTAATGATTTAGTGTATGGGGAGACAAATAGGTATCCTATACTAAGCATCTGTAGTCAGTTACATTCGTTATTGGTTAAAGGTAACGACAATGCAGGCACATAGATTCCCCCACAGAGCTTAAAACATGTTAGTTGAGTATGATTCCAGAGGCAAGATAAGATGGGCCTCGCGGGTAAGATTAAAATTGTAAGAATATGGATTTGGCTTTGTATGGGAAAGTCAGGATGTTGGGAACATTAGTAGCTTTATTCCAGAATTTCGTCAGTAATTAACGGATTGTAGATGGCAAAGCTGGTATTCTCATGTTCAGGAGTGGGATAGATTTGATATCTATCGTGTGTTAAAACGCAGTGCATAGCGTTACAATCTATTTTTCTGTGAACTTCAACAAACATTTGGATTATAGATTAACAAAATTCAGAGTTGGTATCACCGATGTATGTGGTCATTTTAATCGTTAAAGGGAAATCAATGATGATAATCTCCTCTGCACATTATATCACGAAACATTTGATAATGAAGTTCATTTTGTCTTCTCTTGTCAGGAACTTGGTAAAGGTAGGCAAGAGTTTATTCCAGAGAAATACTGAAGGCAACCATGCTTATGTAAACTAATTATTCTAATGACATCAAGGAATGAAAAAAACCTGTAAAGCAGGTCGCATTACATTTGCGCAAAGCATTTAAGATTCTGAGTTTTGTTACAGCCTAAGTTTATTTTTCATCAGTGTGTCCTTAAATTGTGTTTCTGTGTGTAAGTATTCGCAAATAACACACTATGTGTGAAATAGTATGCAGAATAATTATTTAGTACATCGCAGGTTTGAAAACCATAACAACATGATCTTTGTAATGCCATCTTATTTTGTCTATTCGTTTGTTTGCAGTCACATCAATATTAGAATATAGTTTCTATCATTGGAAGCCGCCTTCCGAGGGGCTATGGCCCAACAAAATAAAGATCTGAATCTGAATCTAAGTTTGAATCTCCCCCCCCCCCCCTCTGTCTCTGTCTCTGTCTCTGTCTCTCTCTCTCTCTCTCTCTCTCTCTCTCTCTCTTTCAGTGTGTATGTATGTAGGTGTGTTTGTGTGGGGTGGGGTGGGATGGGCCTGTGTGTGTGTGTGTGTGTGTGTGTGTGTGTGTGTGTGTGTGTGTGTGTGTGTGTGTGCGCGCGCGCGCGCGCGCGTGCGTGCGTGTGAATGATAATAACAATAACGATAATAATACTAATTATAATAATGATCAGTAATATAATAATAATAATAGAGGTGAGTTTTAAAAAAATATGCCAAACAAATAAGAAGCACACGGCAAAAGTTCATGTACATGACAGATTTACCTTATGAATCAGCTGTAGACAGAGGTTTCATTTGAAGGATTCATTTATGTGTACTGTAACTTTAAAGAACAATTTATTTGACATGTTTCTATCTAATAACGACATTTCACATTCGGACGGAAAACGAAAATAGTAAACGGGTCTGAGTTTTCTGTTAAGTGTGGAGTATTTACGACAGATTGACATGAAATGACATAATACAATGTCCGTCACACTGTTTACAAAATGGATTAATGATTTGTTGAGTCGAGTGACGTATACTATTTAGAGCTAACCAATAGCGTCTGAACAGACACAAACCACGATTACGTTCGCGAGCAGTCAGCTGACTCACGCAACTGGCCATCACTATCTCTGGGTAATACACGCAATAGTCAGGGTATGATGAAGGCGAAGAACGCCAGTCTTGATAACGCGAATCCTTCAGTCGTTGTTTGAACAGATTTATAGGGCAAGAAGCATTCCCAACATTCTGCATCTGCCATGCAAAGCCGTGAAACCCAGTTGTTTTTTAATATACCAGGATGATCATGCATTTGCAGTATTTTGCAGCATTGTGTTAGATATCTGTTGTCAGACATCTACAGAAATGATTTCACATGTCGAATGCATGTACTAATGTAGAGAGGATATCTACCACACTCCCCAGCAGCAGTATTGTTTTTCACATCCCTTCCAACCCCCGAAAGCATCTTGCAGACTTTAATCTGGATTTATTCAATAGCATCATATTTTTGAAACCTCAAAAACTCAGAACCCTACGACAGAATTGGTTTTACTTGTGTGTCAAAAAAATTGAATGACGTAACAGCTGGATTCAATGAAGTTTAAGACGACAGATATTCGATACACCTGCAATTGTTTAATGTGGCTAAGAATATAACGCCAGGATAATTGTAGGATCTGCTTACCATCATACCACCATTTCTCAGCTGATTTAATGAAACCATAATTTTGAAACACTAACACTGGTTTTGTCCATATTCACTGTCAGAACCCACTTATGACAGTAAATTTTCAGACATTTTATCTTTTTTTTTTTGCAAGTCTGTCACAGAGTCAGACACTAAAGCAATGTCACTCTGCGTACATCAACAGAAAAACACCAGTGGATCTGCAAAAAATGTCAATACATCTCGCACCAAATCCAGATGAATCAGCTTCTCTCTCTCTCTCTCTCTCTCTCTCTCTCTCTCTCTCTCTCTCTCTCTCTCTCTCTCTCCTGAAAGTTAAATCTGATGACTAGGGCTACGCAGTATAACATAAAGAACAGGGATGAAAGCTGAGGACAGTAGAAGCATGGTTGAGATATAAACTGAGACGATTTGGATGGAAATGTTTTAATAACAATAAGACATCCAAGCACATGTTTGAATATGTATGAATAATAGTTATGTTTAACGTTAAGGGTAAATAAAGGTGTAAGGTAGATTAAAAGGAACAGGGTATAAGATGAAAAGAACACGATATATATATATATATATATATAATATTTTTTAATTGAAATGAACAGATTCTTTGATTAAACTGATAGATGGTTGACACTGAAATATTATTGTCATACTTTGTCTTGCGTTTGTAGAGTGGTTTATTTTTGTTCTATAAAATTGAAACTGACGCTGCGAACTCTTTGTGAATGGACCTTTGGCCCCACAATAAATGGCACGGCGTTTAACACGCGTCAAGTGTCAAGGTCTCTCTCTCTCTCTCTCTCTCTCTCTCTCTCTCTCTCTCTCTCTCTGTGTGCGCGCGCGCGCGCGCGCATGCGTAAGTATATACATAAGTGGATAGGAAGAAAAATGACAATCGACTCAGCCAGCTGTTGCTTCCAACATATCAAAACTGGAGAGGTCTCTAGGACAGCCCCAGTAGTCACGTTCCATCACCAAATCACACAACTGTTGCTCTATATAACGCCATAAAATCAACCCCATTCATTGGCTCCCATTCCTGTATTGTCCTAGATTGTCGTAATGTTTCATTATTTTTCCATTCCTTCGCGAAATCAGGAAAGAAGTACCGACGTTCATTAAAACTTCACAATAACCAAGAGATATATGTCACCATTCTTAAAAAAAAAGAAAGATCTTTTGGTTGTTCTCGTTCTTTCCCAAACAACCATCATTTTTCTTCTTTTTCTTTCTTCTTTTCTACCTTCTTTCTTTTCTTTGCCCCCCCACCCTCCTCCCTCCCTGAAACCGATGGATTATGAAGACGAGTGTTTTTAATAACCCACAGTAATTTCACAAGCAGCGCGGTATTAAGAAGCATAAATCTCTGTCTGTCTGTCTGTCTGTCTGTCTGTCTTCTTCTCTCTCTCTCTCTCTCTCTCTCTCTCTCTATATATATATATATATATATATATATACATACATATGGAGCTGAACTTTGGGGCCTTTATGGTTTTGCTGTTTATTGTAAATATATTCATTTATATGCGCTGAAGAAGTTTTTACGAGTGAGCATGCGAACACCTAACGATTTAATCTATGGCGAAATAAACAGACATCCAATATATTTGAATTCTGCGACCAAGAATATACACTACTGGTTAAAAATACCACAAATGGAAATATCAAGGTTGCCAAGGAAAGCATATAATATGTTATATGATTTGGACGCGAGAGGAAGAGTGAACTGGGTTTCAAATCTTAGGCTTAAAGCATATGAACTTGGTTTTGGTTTCGTGTGGTTACAACAGGGTGTCGGAGATATGAACGATTTCCTTCGGATATTTCGGAATAGACTAATCGATTGCAGATGGCAAGAATGGTCATGTCATGTTCAAGAAAGCGACCGTTTGCTTTTTACATACTGTTCAGAAGTATGCATTGTGTTCCATCATATCTATCAATTAAAATGGACTATCATTTAAGGTATATTATGACAAAGTTCAGATTAGGTATTTCTGATCTTTTTGTTCATTATTATTGTTAAAGGAAGCATTGCAAATGTGATCTTATCTGTCTGCTGTGGAAAGGTGCCGAAGAAGATGAGGTTCACTTTGTGTTCTGCTGTCCTATGTTAATTGATCTGAGGACAATTAATGGATCAAAAATATTGTAAGCATCCTTGCTTATTTCGACTTTCATTACTCATGGCATCCACAAACGGAGCTACCATAAAACGTTTTGCTGTTTTCTTGTACAAGGCATCTAGGATTAGAAGTATAGTATGCAGTTAAGAATTAATTGTGTACTGTTTGATATTTAGTTAGTCGATTGCCTGTTGCATTTTGATGAATATTTGATTCATTTGTTCCTGTTTCTTTTTTGAAAAGATTTGTTTACATTATCCCCTTCATTATGGGCTAGGGCCTATGAATAAAACATCCGTATCCGTATTCGTATCCGTATCTCTCTCTCTCTCTTTCTCTCTCTCTCTCTCTCTCTCTTTTTCTCTCTCTCTCTCTCTCTCTGTCTCTCTCTGTCTCTGTCTGTCTGTCTGTCTGTCTGTCTGTCTGTCTCTCTCTCTCTCTCTCTCTCTCTCTCGTTTGCATGGTTGTGAACGAAGCAGTCATAGCTTTATGGTGGATAATTTATGTGTGAAGGTGACCTAGGAGAAAGCTACCTAAGGAGGTGCCGGGAGTTTTTGATATCCATTTTGGCGAAAAGATCGTTTGTTAAGCTAAAGTGTAGAAAATGTGTGCAAATGTTGGTGTGTGGAAGAACATAGAGAGATTCACTGTGAACATGGCTGTAGAGAGGCCCAATACACATATGGACGTCTCACAAGGGAGATTGGGCAACTAAAGTGAGAACAAGATCTCTAACGCAAGAGAAAGCATAAAAGAGCAAACTATGAAAATTAGGCGCGGATGGAGGCGTGGGGGTGGGGATTGGGGATGGGGGCGGGGAGGAGGGGAGGGACGGAGGAGGGGGCAGGAGAGGGAGGAAGGGTGTGGCTATTTCTCGACAGGCCCGACACCAGAGCTGTACAAAAGGTACATAGTTGACGGGCTGGGAGCCACATCCATGCCAGAAAAAGACCCCACAACTTTTGCAACATTGTTCAGACCCTTCATCCGTCCACCAAATTTACATACACCACTTTTCAGCCAGTCAACTTCCTGGACATCTCCATCTTTCTTAAAGATTGACCGCTCAAAGCCTCAGTTTTCTAAAAATTCGACCGATGCTTGTTCATACCTGGACTACACATTTTCCCGTCACCCATCCACAAAACAGAGTGTTCCATACCCTGCATTCCTCCGCCTGTGCTGACTTTGCTCCAACGTACATTTCAGACTACAAGCAGCCAAAATGTTTGAGCTTTTCACCCACTATAGATATCCTAGTGGATACTTTACCACAGCTGTATCAAGAAAGATACAGAAAGACACTCCGCCTGCGTCTACTTCCAGATTCAAAGACTGATCTCAGTTGACATGTGTTTGGTCATTTTCGTCTGTCATTAGAAAGGCCCAGTATGTGTCTGCCTCATTCTTCAAGCCAAGCAGTGCTTCTAATTCCGCTCTTCACTTTCTGAAGCAGTTCAGGGAGTCAGTCAGTATCATGGCTTGTTGAATTCTAAGCTAGTCTGTGGATGAAAGCCAGTGGAGTGCCTATGTCATTACTTCTACTTCCATTGCTAGAATTGAAGCTGTTAAGCTGTATATATCATTGTCTTCTTGGAAAGTTCGGCCATTTTGCTTCACTGTGTATCCCAAGCCTTGCGTTGGTTTTGCCTTCTGGACATTCTCGACAAACTCTGGAGCAATGGCAGTCTGGTAAAGGTGTTTGAAGTGGTCTCGATCGATGCTTTCACCATTCTTTCGTTTCTTTGAGTTCTGCTAAGTGGCACACAAACTGTATATTGTCTTCTACCTGTCCTATTCATGATTTTTCACGTCATAGTGAGTGCCTTTGTGGGCTTTGGGGATTTTCAAGCTATCTAAAATATGCCTTTACCTATTCTAGCTTGCGTCTTGCCAGGACAGAGGAAAGTTCAAGCAGGTATTGCATAGTTTCAATTGGCGTGTCTTTCGTAGTTCCCAAGATCAGTCTCATTGAGTCTTTTTGAATTCTTTTTGAATTTCAGAAGATTGCTTGTCCGTTAATTCAATTTGTATTTCATTGAAGGAACCTGATGAGGGTAATTGTCCAGATGTCTTGATGAGAATGCCGACCACTGTCTGGGCTTTTGTAGTGCTGATGGACGATCCGATTTCTTGATGCCACTGAGCAATGTTGTTCAACTGCTGCTGAACTGCTTTCGTTCTTTCTTGAGCGTTCTTTGATGTTTTGTAGATCAGACCGTCATCTGCTGGTGTAACACTGGAGCAGTGCCTTTTCTATTCAGGTCTGCTAAGTCTATAGTGTAAACATTGTATAAAACAGGGGGCACAGGAGAATCTTGAGGTAATCCCAAGAAGAGGTTATGGGGTTCAGACGTCCAGTCTCCAGATCGTAGGATGATAGTTCACCCCTGAAGTGCTGATGCAATCTGTTGTGTTAATGTCCTGCTGACTCCATAGTCAAAGAGTAACTCCATTTGAAACGAGAACTGGACTTTGTTGTCTGCAACTTCTCGGTCTATTAGAACTGCCAGTGATTCTGTATTTCTTTGGAACCCTTCGTATACTTCATAGGCAAAGGCGGCAGCATTTACCCATGTACCTTTACCTGTTCTGTAGCCTCCTTGACTAGGACGGAAGATTTGTCTATTTCCAAAGTCTGTTGCAAATTTGTTTTTGCTCTGCTTCGTTCCATGAGCTCTCCTACTATATTTTGCATTGTGAGTATGCGGTAGCCATTTAGCCGACGCGACGATGATCTTTTCCTGGTTTTGGTAAAGTCTTCGGGTAACTGTGTCCAGTCTTCTGGGACACAACCTACATCAAAACTATCCTGGCAGAGACATAAAAGATGCTTTCTGTCCTCTTCTGAGAGCTGTATGATATCTGGATAACGTGCTTTGGTGCTGTGTCTGGACCTCGAGCAGATAACGTGCTTTGTCTGGATCTGGAGTACAATCTTTTGTGCATTTAGCTATTACTTCATTCTGTTCCGGTGTCGTGGTTTCATCATTAATGCTAATCTGAGCTAGATGTTAACTTAACGTGGTCAAATATTTCTTCTTGTGCCTTTTCTAGCACTAATCATAGCAGTGAAATCAAACCGTAAACAACAATGACTATTTACCACCTCTAGTCTTGTACCATCCTCGAACCATTCTTAATGCCTTCCCAAGAATCGCGCTTTTCGGAATACCATAACTTTTGTCTTTTCGATGTTTACATATGTTGTTGTACCATGTTTATAACATATTTGACTGATTCTGCAGACCATTCATGGTCGATGACAACAGTACTACATAATCTGCAAACAATATTATAGATAACTCCATAATACCCGGTGATAGCTGCCACACCATGTTTACCGTTTTCTTCAACATGCTTTTCCAACTGGTTCATAAACATTAGCAATCAGACATCGAAGAAAATTCATGGTTTGATCGAAAACACGACAATAATGAATTGTACATTGCTTCGAGAAACGCCCAAAATTTACCTTTCACATTTGTTTTTTTTTATACACTCCAAACGTTTGTGATGGCGCACAGTGTCAAAAGCCTTTCTAAAATCAACGGAAGCAACACATAGTTTTGTACCTTTCCTATTCACACATTACTGGACAGCAGCATACAATGTAAAGATATGATCAACGGTAGAATAGTTTCTTCGTAAACCTGCTTGATTTTCTGAAATAAAGTTACTGTTTTCTAACCAGGTTTACAGTCTTGTGTTTGATATTGATGTTTAACACTTAGATATGAAGTTTAGCAAAAAAAATACTCCTCTATAATTATCAGCATTATCGGGGTTACTTTTCTTTAATGCTTGTATGATAATAAATTTCGTCCATTCACAAGGATAAAAACTCCTTTATCAAAAATGGCATTAAACAGTTTTGTCATAAATTTCTGAATATCTGTACCTCCAGATTTTAACATTTCCGCAGAAATATTGTCTCTTCCACTAGTTTTATTTTTCTTACGTATAGAAATGGCTTGAATGACTTCATCCTCTCAAATAAACTGATTCGAAAGATGATCCGATTCTTTGAACAGGTAGACTTCAATTTGAAACTGCTAATCGTATTCTTTGCCGCTGTTAAAACACTCTTGAAATGCTTGAACCAGTCATATATGCTACTATTGCTATCATTTTTGTCATTCTGCCGGCATCCCATTTTCATTAAATTTCTCCAAAACTGCGATGAGTTGCCAGTTTCATTCGCTAACATATCTGCTTGTTGCTTTCTAAACGCTTGTTTTTCCCCTTTTAGTAAGTAGCTGTACCTCTTCCTTTTTTTTTTGCTGTATTACATTCTTCATCCGTGGGCAGGGGTGGTTGGGTCTGTGGGGTGTGCTCGGCAGCTGGAGGGTGGTGTTTTTTGCCGGCGGGCTCTGCAGTCATGAAATACGGGCTGGTACACCCATGGGGATGCTACTTTAAGGCTGTTATGAGCTGCATCCTGTAGTCTGATTTACCTCTGATCAGGAGCAGTTATGTCCCTTGATATCTTAATGGAGTGTCCTGCGCGTGCCTGTACCCATCGTCAACACAGCGCAGGCCTCCAAGGGTGGTACAGGACTGCTCTAAAGGCGGATGAAGACAGTGCTTCTCTGGGTCCTCCCCAGCACCTTCGGGTGTTTCTTTTTCTTCTTTGCCTTAACTAGGCTGACCCTGGAGAAAGGTCCAGTGACGGTGAGGAAAGACCCACTGACCACAGGGAAAGTCCTGTTGACAGTGGGAAAGACTACAACTTTGGATTCTCTCTTGAGGGCACATAAGACCGTATGGCGAAAGCTTGGCTGTGTCTGGAGTGACACTGTCTTCATCTGTCCGTGGGCAGGGGTGGTTGGGTCTGTGGGGTGTGCTCGGCAGCTGGAGGGTGGTGTTTTTCGCCGGTGGGCTCTGCAGTCATAAAATACGGGCTGGTACACCCATGGGGATGCTACTTTAAGGCTGTTATGAGCTGCATCCTGTAGTCTGATTTACCTCTGATCAGGAGCAGTTATGTCCCTTGATATCTTAATGGAGTGTCCTGCGCGTGCCTGTACCCATCGTCAACACAGCGCAGGCCTCCAAGGGTGATACAGGACTGCTCTACAGGCAGGTGAAGACAGTGCTTCTCTGGGTCCTCCCCAGCACCTTCGGGCGTTTCTTTTTCTTCTGTACCTCTTCCTTTTTTTTGCTGTATTACATTCTTCATCAAACCATTCTGACCTTTTCTTTCTATTGACAGTGAACGATTTTAAAATGCACTGACTGGCATCTTTTAAGCACGTTCAAAACTGTGAAGAGCGCTGTCCATGTCTATAGCCAAAGTTTGCATAGCCAGCATTAATTGGTTTTGAATGACGTCAGTTTTATCAAATCCCCCTTGCATTCTTCACACACACACACACACACACACACACACACACACACACACACACACACACACACACACACACACATACACACACCCGCACGCACACACTTTTTGGCATTCTTAACAAAGTAATTGTTGAGTGCGTAAAAGACACATCTTTATTTAACAAGTTGTGTTTGTGGGTATTTTTCTTTTGTAAATTTGCGGATGGCATTCCAAAAAGATCTTGAGTCTCTTCTTTAAATCCAGTTCTTGATAATACTTGTACTTTCCTTTCCGCTTCATTGACGTAACAGTACCCTCTGTTCTGCAAATCCTTCATCCTTTTTAAAAAATATATTTTAAAAGTTCTCCGATGTTTATTCTTCATCTCTTTCATTTGAAATCCATTGTGATTTTAGATGCTGTTTTCCTCGTTTGGCTCTGATGGGTGCATATTTTTAATAAATACATTTTGGGAAAGACATCAGTTCAAAAACTTACTGTTTATAAGGATCGGTATACTAATAAACTTGACGTAAAACTAATGTAGCAAATCAGCTAAAACAAAACCCCGTCTTCATTAAAATTTTTGGAACATCTATATGTATTGGATTTATAATCTGCTTTCGGAGTTGTTACCCTTTTTTGGCCCAACTGACACACACTGGAGAGTAAGTGGAGAGTGGAGAAGAGACTTCCACAACGTTATCTTCAATTCATTATGACGTCAAGATGTGCCGGAAATGGCTGTGGGTCGTGTTGGTCGGTCCAGCGCCTTGTGTAAACAAGTGATGTACAGCTTTCTGTCCATAGGTTTTGAAGTTTTAATGAATCGAAATGGAAGTCACCGAGCATGAACATTTCTTCGTTTTCAAACGGAGCAGCATCCATCATTCCACTAGAGTCATCAAACGAATTTGATTTTTCAGATGGATTTCGATTGATGAATCCAACGAGTATCGGCCATTGATGTTTTATTTATTAATTTTTTAAGCCATATCTAAATGATCGAGGTTATTGTTTAAGAATTACTTAATAAACAAACAGACCTATTTTTCTTTTAGTATCTAATCGAAGTTTATGGCCAGGCATAGCTTTATTACAATCTGATATGCAGTCTGTTAATTGTGAAATTGGAAAAGACAGCAGATAAAAGTGAATCACTGGAAGCCCTAGCAATGGGGTTTGTAGGCTCATCAGCCATCTGTTGAGACAGCACTATAATTCTTGTCAGAAGAGCAGAATCCTGAAGGAAATGGCAGAGGCAGCAGAAAAGAGCTTCAGCTGGATGTGGGCGAGTGGAACTACATTACATTTCATAAGGCTTAAATCTCCTGACTTAGAATGGGTGTCAGATGGCTGTATGGGGGTGAGATAACCGTCAAAGAGGCAAATCGCCAAGATGCCCAAATATCCAGGTGATGCGGGTTTGAATCCTGACAGAGCCAAAAATATATGTGACCGCAGAAAAGTATCCCAGAATCATGACCCAGACGTGGCCCGACTCCGTGAGAGTAAACGTTCAGAGCTGAAAGACTTGTCTGAATGGGGCTTCTCTCAAGAGTTTATCTATCAAACTCTTCCTAATTTTTATGATTGTTTATTTATACATTATCATTCTCTTCATGCCCTCCATTTCTTAGTTTTTTCAGTTCCATTCCGTAGTTTTGGTCGAGCCAAGAACACATTTCCCACCTACATTGAAAAGAGCTAGTCTCTATTTCCTCGTTTTCGTTCCTTTGTGTACGTCTAACTTGCCTGTCCTGTCCTATCTGAAGATCGGTGGGTCAAAACGTATTGTGTCTGTTTTGCAACATGTTTGTTACATTCATTTCGCGGTCGAGTAACCTTACTTTTGCTGGCTCAGGAGACACGTGGTTCCTACACCACTAAACTTTTGGACAAATGGGAGACCTGAAGGCACAAGATTATCTAATTTATTAAACTTTTGACAAATGGAGATAGGAAGACACGTTGTAATATTTACCATTCGACCTTTAGATGAGCTGTGGAGTTGAAGACACATGGTTATAGTCAACATTAAACGCTTTAGGACCGTTGGACGCTTGAAGACACATGGTTATTTTCACCATTCAACTTTAACGTAAGTATGAAACTAGGAGACACACAGGTATCTTCACCATTAAACTTTTAAACCAGTGGGGAAAAGTAGAAACGTTGCAATCTTCACCATTAAAGTTCCAGACATGTGGAGACAGTGAACAACATGGTTACCTTCACCATTAAACAACTTTTGAACATTTGGAGACAGGGAGACGCATTGTTTTCTTCTCCATGGAACTTTCTGAAGTATATTCAGGGAGACACATGATTGTCTTCATCATTAGTTTGTGAGGCAAGTTGAGGACTAGGAGACATATGATTATCTTCACCATTGATTATCTTCACTATCGAATTCTGAAATAAATCGCAGACACGTGATTTCCTTCACTGTCCAACTCTTCGACAAGATAGAAACATGGACACACCACCAAGCCCTTTTTCTGTCCGAGTCGAAGGGTCCTCCGAGCCAAATGTTATAACGGCTCATGCAATGGACCTTCACACGTTTAGTCTGCTAACGTAACAGCATACGCGTGTGTTGGCACCCCCGCCAAGCCCATGTCTCGAAGCGGATGGTGCAACAGACACTTTAGATGTTCTACATATTAACCCACTGGCCAATGAGCTCGTCCGCTCCCGTTTTACATCCCGTCCGCGTTGCCCTGTTCATTTATTGTTTTTCCCCTTCTTCCATTCATAAGATTACCATCACAGCTGCTCTCTTCACCGTTCTCGTTACCCCTCTCGCTTCATTAAATTGCATCCCCAGTGTCCAGATCACGTCATTCTCCCCCCCCCCCCCCTCTCCTCTTCCATTATGTTCTCTCCCGTGTCTTATCGATATTGTTATTCAGAAATGAAACTGCTGTAGCGTCAAGTCGAGGTAATTCTCAAAGCGGATGGTAATGTTTCTGGCGCATGTCCATTTTCAATATTCTCAACATATGTGCGTGTAGAATCCAAAGACACTGCTTTCCCGTACTGGCTTCATTTATTCCGATTTCTATGCACATTCACGATTCTTGTCTTTTTGCCTTTCCATACTTACCACACCTCATGCCCTCTTTGTTTGAGTGCGCAGCCCCCCCTTCTCTCTGCATGCATGCGTCCGTATGTGTGTGTGTGTGTGTGTGTGTGTGTGTGTGTGGGTGTGAGTGTGTGTGTGGGGTGGGGGGGGAGAGGGTCTATATGTGTGCATATCTGTGTGTGTATGCATGTATATGGCTGTGTATGCGTGCGTGCATGCGCTCGCAAGAACGCACACAGGCGCTCTCTCTCTCTCTCTCTCTCTCTCTCACACACACACACACACACACACACACACACACACACACACACACACACACACACACACACACGACGTGACAAGATGGTGGAGAAGGCAAGTCTCTGAGTTTCAGCTGTCAGGGTTAAACGCAATCCTACAAAGAAATGACAAGGACGAGAAGTATGGGAAGTGTCCACACTCCTCACAAAATAACACCAAAGAAATCGGAGAGCAGCAATGCTAAAAAAAGCTGGGCAACAAAAGTGAGGACGGCCAAGATCTGACAAAAGGCGTCGAAAGAGCTTCGGAAGTACAGAGACCAAATCAGTCAAATAAAGCAAGCTATTGAATCGATAATTGATGTCCTACGGACTCTGACCTGGGCATTTTGTCACAGCTAAAACAAATGGCTGAAGTTGTTTCGTCTCTATGTGTGAGAATTTCAGCGCTTGAAATGACTGTTCGGGCGCAAAGAGAGATGCAGGCAACGAAAGCAACTGCAACTCAAGATTCATTGATAACATTGCAGGCTCAAATTTGTATTTGTTAAATGATGGAAATGTTACTCGCATTCCTGATATGGCAACTCATAGACCCTCAGCTATAGATTTCACTTTCATGTCTCCTTCACTTGCAACAGACTGTTCATGGAATCCTATATATGACTTGCTAGGATCTGACCACACTCCCATTAAAGTATATATCAACAAAGAGTTGGAACAAGGAGAAACAAAACCAGATACACTACCACAATATAATCATAAATATGCAGGTTGGTCAGCTTTTAAAGCCTTTCTTCAAACTGTGATCATAGATATTACAACCACATTTGGCATAGACGATCTTTACAATTTACTTCATTCTTCGCTTTAACCAGCTGCAGATAATTCTATTTCAAGCGTTCATCTATCTAAAACAGGGAAGCACGAAGGAAATGTATGGTGGAATGGTGACTGCAAGCGTGCTTTTGATAAAAAGAAAGAAAAATGTGATATATATCAGGGACAAAGGATCAGACCAAAAAGATAGAAAACAGAGATATAAAAATGGTTAGTCAGCATACTGACAAAATAATCCAAGATGCAAAGCAGTACAACTGGTCCACATTTTGCAAAACTGAAATAACAGAACACAAGGATATAGGAAAAGCATTGGCAGGAGATAAATGTGATGAAAAATGACATTAAGTTACCAATGCGAATGCGAATGCGAATGTTTATTCGGATGTAAGGCCAAGGCCCCATTCTGAAGGGGCATACATACAATCAAACAAAACACATTACGGTACACGTAGGGGAAAAAATGTACATAAATTCACAACAATCATTAAAGCACATCAATAATTGGGATATTAGGTATTCGCTCGCAGTTTTTTTCTGAGCTTCATAAATATATACAGCCAAATTTGAAAGGAGGCGTTCGTTTCTTGTTGACAACAGTAGTATTACCTTGAAATGACATGGTTCAAAGAAATACTTTGACTGGATAAGTTTTGTTCTGAGGTTATGCAGTGCAGGACAACATAACAAGAAATGAACTTCGTCTTCCCTTGCTGAACCACACAGACGGCAAACCAATTCAACTTCGGAAGGGTTGGAATATCTTAAACGATGGCATGCAATGTCAGAAACACCAAATCTAAATTTAGCCAATGTGCTCATAATCTATCTATTCATTTTTATATTAATATATGGTTCTAACTCATGAGTATTCTTAAAATATCTGTACTGTATGAATCTATCACTGTGATGGACATGATCATGCCAATCCTGCCATCTGCAGTCAATAATCCTTTCTTTAAAACATTTCAAAAACCCAGATAAACTCTGTACACCCTGGTTATCCCAAACAAATCCAAACCCATAAGAATTTAAACACTGTCGTACCCTGGAAGCCCATGTCTTCTTACCCTTTTCATCTAGAAACAACAACATTCTGTACGCTTTAAAAGGTATCCTATATTCATCCATTCCATTAAGTTACCAACATATCCAATAAAACAAAAGGATAATTCCTTACCACGTGCCCAACAGAATTCAGAAGCCTTTGCTGACATGTTTACTGTTAGCTGTGGAAATGGTTTATCAAAGATGTGTAATGGGTATAGAGACCAAGAAAAGCAAAACGAAATTTACAAAGATCCTATTCCTGATAATACAAACTATATTAATGCGCCCCTAACACTTCAGGAACTCTAAGATGCGATGAATTCCATCCCAAGCAAAAAAGCCTCCGTTGGATTGGACGCAATTTCAAAAAAGATGTTAAAAAACTGCCAGAAAAATTTATCATTCCCTTTGTGAAATATTCAAAAATGCTGGTGTGATGGTGATATGCCAAAAATTTGGAAAGAATCAACTGTCGTTCCCATTCACAAACATGGCAAAAGCTGCATTTACATAAAAGAATTATAGACCTATAGCTTTAACATCCCATGTATGCAGACTTTTGGAAATAATCGTTTTAAACAGACTTACACACTTTTTGTGAGAAGAACGAAATAATACCCATAAGTCAGGCTGGATTCAGAAAGAGTGGGTCGACAACAGAACACTTAGCGAAACTTAAAACAAACATAAAGAAGAAATTTTCTAGACGTAGATGTATATTAGCGACATTTTTTTTTACATAAATAAGGGTTACGATCCAGTCTGGCATTCTCGACTTTTACTTAAAAATATTGGTCTGTCCGATCATATTTTATGATTATATCAAATGTGTTTTCTAAAGAATCGAAAAATTCAAACTTGAATAGGGAACACGCATTCAACTAAAAGAACTCTTACACTGGGTATTCCTCAAGGATTAATAAATGCTCCTATCCTTTTTTTTTATCACTAATGCATGATGTACCCAGTAAAATATCTAAAAATGTTATCTTAGTTCAATATGCTGACGATGTATGCATGTGGATGGAAGTAACTTTAAAAAAGAAAACTCGTTTACGTCATATGGACCATATAAAAAGTGTATCAAAAAGAGCTCAACATTATAGCAGAGTATTTAAATGGACTAAGTTTGTCTATAGAAAAAACAAACATTGTTTTATTCAACAGTGGCTCGAACACCGACAAAATGCCTATTTTCAAAAGGAATGGTGTAGTTCTTAATCATGATTCACAAATCAAGTTTTTAGGCGTTTACCTCACATCGAAAATGTCTTGGAATTAACATAGAGATTATTTGCTAACAGAAACAAGGAACTTTAAATTTTCTCAAAATTGTGAGTGCACAGATATGGAGATAAGACACGTCCACTCTACTACTTTATTTATGTAAATCTCTAACAAGATCAAAAGTAACATACGCGCAAAAAGTGTTTTTAGTGCACCAAAATATTCATTAAAGAAGCTTTAAAGTATAGAATTCAAAACGCTCAAATTTGCACTGGGTCTTCCCACCCATGCATCTTGTCTTCGAACAAATAATAAAGCTCAGATTTTACCCTTAGATGATCAGAGGGAAGTGGCTGCCACAAAATATATGATAAGAAGCATTCCAGTTAAGAAAGATGTGAAAAATGAGATCAAGCTTAGATCAGATATCGACCTTCCTACACGTGCAAAAACAATATCCTATCATATTACCTTGACAAGTTAGCTTAGACAAACCACGGGCATTACTCTTGATGAAAAGTCTGTATCTGCTAGGCCGTCCTTCTTCCCTATACCACCTTGGGATCTTCCAAGGGCCCATTTTGATATTGACCACACTGATTTTAAAAAGAAGGATAATATGAATATATTAGCAAGCAATGTTAAATCTCATATCGAAGAGAAGTATCCAAATCATTTAAAAGTGTATACAGATCAGTCGTTATTTAAAAAAATGCGGGCTTTGCTTATTTCATACCTCATTTAAAAGTAGAAACATGGTTTTCACTGGGGAAAAATAAGTCTTTTTTTTTTTTTACTGCGGAACTTACTGCAATACTGATGGCGTAAATTTATCTTCTAAATTTTCCACGATCTATAGTTCAAGTACGTTTTTGTGTCGATTCTAAGTCTATGCTTCAGGCACTGAAATAATTACAATTGCAGAATGGATCAGAAATGATTATTGAAAATAGCAATTTAATTCATGCTCTCTCTTTACAAGGCACTGGAATTAAATTCTGCTGGATACCGTCACATTGTTAGATTTATTATAACGATAAAGTAGATAGAGCTGCAAAACAAGGTGCGAAATGTAGTTCAGAGTCTCTCAAGATGAATTTTCCACTTTCGGTTCAAGAACAATATAGCGTACTGGAATCATTTACACGGAACCATCCAGAATTCTTTCAAAAATCTCGCAATAAGCCTATTTACACAGATTTTAGTATTGCAAACATTAAAACACACTCCCACATCAGCAGAAAGTTATAGTCCGCTATGTTTAGGTGGAAAGTCGATGTTTTTACAACAAAATTCAGTAAAAATGCCTCATGTGTTTGCGGACAGAACTTAAAAGCTGATCATATTCTCTCTTGTGCCACTATCAAACAATTTATACCCATGCTTTCTACGTATACTATTAGAAGTATTTTTGAATCACCGGTATTAACCTACGAATTCCTTCTTTCTTTATCAGCGAGTCCAACTAGTAAATACTTATAGCTTCTCACATTTACGATCTCATACATATGAGGTTACTTTTAAGTGAGTCAGTCATATAGCTATTGCTTAATCTATATAAAATATACGAAAGGACCAACTTCATCCGTCCCCTACCCCTCACTCTTCTCTCCCACATTAAAACCATCTGTAGTTTCCTAGTTTCATCGTTAGGGCTTGGTTTGTTTGCTTTTGGGTTGATGGGGTTTTTGTTTGTTGTTTGTATGTTTTTTCTTCGTCTAATATCACCTAGAGTGAATAGATGTTAAATTTACCACACACACACACACACACACACACACACACACACACACACACACACACACACACACAAGCACAGAGAGAGAGAGAGAGAGAGAGAGAGAGAGAGAGAGAGAGAGAGAGAGAGAGAGAGAGAGAGAACGGTAAAATCAGGCAGAATTTTACGAGGGGGAGTGTACTTAAATGGAGGTAAAGACATAAAAAGAGTCATGAAAGTAAACTCTCTTTCTGCCAGAAACTCGCTCTCTCACACACACACACACACACACACACACACACACACACACACACACACACACACACACACACACACACACACTTCCCGCATACATAAAAAAGCTAAATGTAACACTTAGACAAAAAAAAAAAATCAAAGTGTTGCACTTTCGCTAAGACAAAATACAAACAAAGTGTCACACTTCCCGCTAAGATCGAAAATGTGACACTGCCAGCTAAAGTTAAAAAAAAAAGAAAGAAAAAAATTAGTGTGACTCTTCTCGGTAAGATTGAAAAAAAAAAAAAACACAACAACTTAGTGTGACACTTTCCGCTAAGAAAAGAAAAAGCTTACGGTGACATTTCCTGCTAAAATAAAAACAAAAACCTTGGTGTGCCACTTCCCACTAAGATCGAAAATTTGGCACTTCCCGCTAAGATGAAAAAACCCCTTAGTGTGACACTTCCCGCTAAGATAGAAAAAAAATACACGCCTTGGTGTGACACATCCTGCTAAGATAAAAACAAAATAACCTTGGTGTGACACTTCCCACTCAGATAAAAAAAAACACTTTCTCCGAAGAAAAAAAACACCTTAGTGTGACACTTCCCGCTTAGATAAAAAAAAACCCACACTTCAGTGTGACACTTCCCGCTAAGATTAAAAAAAAAACACCTTAGTGTGACACTTTCCGCTTAGATAAAAAAAAACAAACAAAAACCAAACAAAAAAAACCACTTTGGTGTGACACTTCCCGCTAAGAGTAAAAAAAAGACAACCAACCGTACTGTGACATTTCTCGCTAAGAAATTAAAAACACCCACCTAAGTGTGACACTTCTTGCTACGATTAAAAAAAACACACACCTGAGTGTGATACTTCCTGCTTAGATTATTAAAAAAAAGATTAGTGCAACACATCCCGCCAAGATAAAAAAAAACAAAAAAACTTAGTGTGACACTTCCCGCTAAGATTTCAAAACAAAAAAAAAAAAGAAGAAAAAAAAGAAAAAGACAGCTCTCGTGTTACACTTCCCGCTAAGATAAAAAAAAAACCTTATTGTGACACTTTCCGCTTAGATCAAACCTGAGTGTGACACTTCCTGCGAAGGTAAAAACAAACACCTGAGTGTAACACTTCCCGCTAAGATTAAAAAAAAAACAAAAACAAAAAAAAATCCCTCACCTGAGTGTGACACTCCTCGCTAAGATAAAAAAAACAAAAACACCTTAATGTGACACTTCCTGCGAAGATAAAAAAATCATCTTAGTACGACAGTTCCCGCTAATAGAAAAAAAAAGACCTTAGTGTGACACTTCCCGCTAAGATTTAAAAAAACCCAACACCTTAGTGTGACACTTCCCGCTAAGATTAACAAACGAAAAAAAAATTAGAGTGACAATTCCCGCTAAAAAACAAAAACCAAAAAATCCAACAATCTTAGTGTGACAATTCCAGCTAAGATTAAAAAAAAAATCCAAACCTTAGTGTGACACTTCTCGCTAAGGCCATGAAAGCGATGTTTGACGCTTTCCACTTCGACTGAAACAGTTAAGATCGAAAAAGTTATGTATAACATTTCACGCTGAGATCGAAAGCACAAAATCTTGACCGTTCCATTCCTTAAGCGGTCTAGTAACTTTACTTTTGCTTAGAATCGTACCTATTCCCCCCAGTTGTATGCTTTGAATACGTGTCATCATAACTCATTTAATTATCGCTCACACACGGATCAGAACCTAATTTAGTAATAATTTTGTCTCTGTGATATAATGAGGAAATTCTTTTTTTCCATCTATGATTCCATATTTTTTTCCTTCTTTTTCTCCTTTAACTCCAGTGGGAATCATTGGGGCACCACACTGAAGAATAGTTCACCAGGTGTGCCAAGGTCCCAAGAGATTCAGACATCGGCTGTGTTGTTCAGGATATTTTAGCAACATTCTCAGAGACGCATTCATGAACAGGATGATACTGAAATCAGTAGCTCAAGTTTTCCCATTTGACCCGATAGCTGATGCAACTCTGGACAGGCGACGGTCAGGATGGACAAATCCCACAAACAGACGATTCTGATGGAAATCGAACCAACGATATCACAGCCCGCAATCCGCAATGGTAATCGTTGCACTACGGTGGCTGGCACAAAAACATGATCCTGTGTGTGTCCGTACACGAGGCAGCCAGAAATGGCAGACGGAAGTTAGGTCCTAAGAATCCTCGGAATATGTCTATTAAAAACAACAACAACAACAACAACAACAACAAAAAACAAACACTTATGACCAGTATTCTACATGTTACTGAACAGTTAACGCGAGCAGACAAAGGGGGACAAGCCATCAGCAACATGCTTTCAGAAGTTGCGACCCTTTGCTGCACGGTTCACGCTACGTAGAGCAAGTCTACTTTTTCAGCAAGCTGTAGCCGCAGTGAATTCCAGCAGGGATCCAAACTGGACATAACAAACCACCCTGACGCATTGTTCTTCTCGGCAGCCTCATAATACATGCGCTGAAAAACGTTGATAATTTCTTGTACCAAAGTCCCCTATGAAACAGCACTGGTTTGTAGTTTCTTCCTGCTCACCTTTTTAATACGAAATTCAGGCCCAACTCCTGTTTGAATCTTAGTCTGCTGCCGTCACAGTTAACGCCATGAGGTTCTATCTTTCTGAGATTTGGATTTTTACCGTGCTTCGTCATTTATCCACTGATTCGTGTTTCATGGGCCTCGAAGACCCATACAGATTAAAGCGACAATTCAACACCATGCCCCTTGTTGTGTTTCGTGGATCTCACAGACCCACACACATCAAAGCTACAATTCAATACCATGCCCCTGTCTGTGTTTTGTGGAATTCACAAACTCAAGCATGTTAAAAAAAAAAGGCCATTCGAATGCAACGTAGCTGGAAAACAGGCTGAAACACACACACACACACACACACACACACACACACACACACACACACACACACACACACACACACACACACACACACACAAAATCACGCTGATTTTAAGAACAATACAAAGCATGCAGGTAAAGTTTTGACAAACATGCTTTCTTCAGACGTTACAAGCAGTGAACACAAATGCACAAACAGCACTCCCCTGGTAGCAGGCTACATGAGAATGACTGCGTGAAAAGTGAAGGGGAAAAAGGCACAATTCAAAAACAGATGGTAGGAAGAGGATGAGAGAGAAACAGAATGAGAGTAGAGTTGGAGGAAGGTAGGAGGGTAAGAAGTCAGCTGGAATTGTGTGTGTGTGTGTGTGTGTGTGTGTGTGTGTGTGTGTGTGTGTGTGTGTGTGTGTGTGTGGTGTGTGCGTGAGAGGGGAAGAGGAGCGTGGGAAGCGCGAGGGAAGGGATAGGATAGCGGGATCGGAGTGGGCGGATGAAGAAAGGAAGAAAGAGTAGCATGGGATGTCAAATTCTTTAGCGTGAACATGTGACGTGATTAAAAAAAACAAGATGCAAAGCATATAAACGTACTCCCAGTTTATCCTGAATACGCGTGAGATATTCCATAAAGAGGAAAAAACCGTTTTGGACTGGTGTAACCGTTAGTAATGGCTATTCTGGTAAACATCGGCCATCGTCTGTGACCTATAATGAACATACTTACAAATTTTCAGAAAGATCGGCCAAGAACTTTCTAAGATTTTCCATAAAGAAGGAAACCATAATGGGCCGTTAGTAATGGCTATAACGGTACACTTAAACATCGGGCATCATCCGTGACCCATAATGAACATACCTACAAATGTTCAGAAATATCGGCCACGTACTTTCTGTGATATTCCATAAAGAAAAAAAAAAGTTACAGGCCGTTACAGCCGATAGTAACGGTTATAACGGTAAACTAAAACATCGGACATCCTGCGTAACCCATAATGAACATACATGCTAATTTTCACAAAGATCAACCAAGTACATTCTGAGATATTCTATAAAGAAGAAAAAGCGTTACAGGCCGTTACAGCCGTTAGTAACGGTATAACGGTAAACTAAAACATCGGGCATCATCCGTGACCTATAGTGAACACACTTGCTAATGTTCACAAAGATCAGCCAAGTACTTTCTGAGATATTCCATAAAGAAAAAAAAATGTTACAGGCCGTTACAGCCGTTAGTAATGGCAATAACGGCAATCTAAAACATCGGGCATCATCCGTGACCCATAATGAGCATACCTGCTAATTTTCACAAATATCGGCCAAGTACTTTCTGAGATATTCCATGAAGAAAAACAACCGTTACAGGCCGTTACACCCGTTAGTAACGGCTATAACGGTAAACTAAAACATCGGGCATTATTCGTGACCCATAATGAACATACCTGCTAATGTTAACAAAGATCAGCCAAATACTTTCTGAGATATTAAATGAAGAAGAAAAACCGTTACAGGCCGTTACAGTCGTTAGTAACAGCATATATGCTAAACTAAAACATCGGGCATTATTTGTGACCCATAATGAACATACCTACAAATTTTCAGAAAGATCGGCCGAGTGCTTTCTGAGATATTCCATAAAGAAGAAAACCGTTACAGGCCGTTACAGCCGTTAGTAACGGCTATAACGGGATAAACTAAAACATCGGGCATCATCCAAGGCCCATAATTAACATACCTGCTAATTTTCACAAAGATCGGCCAAGTACTTTCTGAGATATTCCATGGAGAAGAAAAACCGTTACGGGCCGTTACAGCCGATAGTAACGGCTGTAATGGTAAACTAAAACATCGGGCATCATCCGTGACCCATAATGAACATACCTACAAATTTTCACAAAGATCGACCAAGTGCTTTCTGATATATTCTATAAAGAAGAAAAACCGCTACAGACCGTTACAACCGTTACTAACGGCTATAACGGTAAACTAAAACATCGGGCATTATTCGTGACGCATAATGAACATATCTACAAATTTTCAGAAAGATCGGCCAGTTACCTTTTGAGATACTCTATAAAGAAGAAAAATCGTTACAGGCCGTTGCAGCCGTTAGTAACGGCTGTAACGGTAAACTGAAACATCGGGCATCATTCGTGACCCATAATGAACATACCTACAAAATTTCAGAAAGATCGGCCAAGTACTTTTTGAGATATTCTATAAAGAAGAAAAATTGTTACAGGCCGTTACAGCCATTAGTAAAAGGGGGGGGGGGGGGGGGGGGCAGCAGAGGGACATCCGGAGTCATGAACCGGGTGTGGCCCAACCCCCCTAGAGTGTCAGGAGATAAGGGCCGAAACACTTGCTTGAAGGGGGCTTCTCTTCTGAGGACTCTCTGGTGCCAGGCTCTCTACGAGTTTCTTTCTACTGATCCCATCTCCTGTGTTGCCACACCCCAGTAGTTTATTGTGCAAAATGTGTAGTTGAAGAGAATTATGCATATGTTTTTGTACTCCCAGTTCTTAAAGAACAGGGAGTACTTTAGAATGGGAACGAAGAAATGCTGTGTGTGTGTGTGTGTGTGTGTGTGTGTGTGTGTGTGTGTGTGTGTGTGTGTGTGTGTGTGTTGTCCGTGGTCAAAATGTGTTCCACTCGCTCCAGACAAAACTACTGGGCCGATCTTTCTGAAAATTTGTAGGTATGTTCACTATGGGACAAGGATGATGCCCGATGTTTTAATTTACCGTTACAGCCGTTACTAACGGCTGTAACGGTCTGTAACGCCTTTTCTTCTTTATACAATATCTCAAAAACTAGTTGGCCGATCTTTCTGAAAATTTGTAGGTATGTTCATTATGGGTCACAAATAATGCCTGATGTTTTAGTTCACCATTACAGCCGTTACTAACGGCTGTTACGGCCTGTAACGATTTTTCTTCTTTATAGAATATCTCAAAAAGTTCTTGGCCGATCTTTCTGAAAATGTGCAGGTATGTTCATTATGGGTCACGGATGATACCCGATGTTTTAGTTTACCGTTACAGTCGTTACTAACGGCTGCAACGGCCTGTAACGGTTTTTCTTCTTTATAGAGTATCTCAAAAAGTACTTGGCCGATCTTTCTGAAAATTTGTAGGTATGTTCATTATGCGTCACGAATAATGTCTGATGTTTTAGTTTACCGTTATAGCCGTTACTAACGGCTGTAACGGCCTGTAACGGTTTTCTTCTTTATAGAATATCTCAGAAAGCACTTGGCCGATCTTTCTGAAAATGTGTAGGTATGTTCATTATGGATCACGGATGATGCCCGATGTTTTAGTTTACCATTACAGCCGTTACTAACGGCTGTAACGGCCTGTAACGGTTTTTCTTCTCCATGAAATATCTCAGAAAGTACTTGGCCGATCTTTGTGAAAATTAGCAGGTATGTTAATTATGGGTCTTGGATGATGCCCGATGTTTTACTTTTCCGTTATAGCCATTACTAACGACTGTAACGGCCTGTAACATTTTTTTCTTTATGGAATATGTCAGAAAGTACTTGGCTGATCTTTGTGAACATTAGCAAGTATGTTCACTATGGGTTATGGATGATGCCCGATGTTTTAGTTTACCGTTATACCGTTACTAACGGTTGTAATGGCCTGTAACAGTTTTTCTTCTTTATGGAATATCTCAGAAAGTACTTGGCCGATCTTTGTGAAAATTAGCATGTATGTTCATTATGGGTTACGGATGATGCCCGATGTTTTAGTTTACCGTTACAGCCGTTACTAACGGCTGTAACGGCCTGTAACAGTTTTTCTTCTTTATGGAATATCTCAGAAAGCACTTGGCCGATCTTTCTGAAAATGTGTAGGTATGTTCATTATGGGTCACAAATAATGCCCGATATTTTAGTTTACCGTTATAACCGTTACTAACGGTTGTAACGGCCTGTAACGCTTTTTCTTCTTCATGGAATATCTCAGAAAGTACTTGGCTGATCTTTGTTAACATTGGCAGGTATGTTCATTATGGGTCACGAATAATGCCCGATGTTTTAGTTTACCATTATAACCGTTACTAACGGGTGTAACGGCCTGTAACGGTTGTTTTTCTTCATGGAATATCTCAGAAAGTACTTGGCCGATCTTTGTGAAAATTAGCAGGTATGTTCATTATGGATCACGGATGATGGCCGATGTTTTAGATTACCGTTATTGCCATTACTAACGACTGTAACAGCCTGTAACATTTTTTTTCTTTATGGAATATCTCAGAAAGTACTTGGCTGACCTTTGTGAACATTAGCAAGTATGTTCACTATGGGTTATGGATGATGTCCGATGTTTTAGTTTACCGTTATACCGTTACTAACGGCTGTAACGGCCTGTAACGCTTTTTCTTCTTTATAGAATATCTCAGAATGTACTTGGTTGATCTTTGTGAAAATTAGCATGTATGTTCATTATGGGTTACGGATGATGCCCGATGTTTTAGTTTACCGCTATAGCCGTAACTAACGGCTGTAACGGCCTGTAACGGTTTTTCTTCTTTATGGAATATCTCAGAAAGTATGTGGCCGATATTTCTGAACATTTGTAGGTATGTTCATTACGGGTCACGGATGATGCCCGATGTTTAAGTGTACCGCTATAGCCATTACTAACGGCCCATAATGGTTTCCTTCTTTATGGAAAATCTTAGAAAGGTCTTGGCCGATCTTTCTGAAAATTTGTAAGTATGTTCATCACAGGTCACAGACGATGGCCGATGTTTACCAGAATAGCCATTACTAACGGTTACACCAGTCCAAGACGGTTTTTTTCTCTTTATGGAATATCTCACGCGTATTCAGGATAAACTGGGAGTACGCTTATATGCTTTGCATCTTGTTATTTTTAATTGCATCCTGCCCCTGTTCTTGTATTGTTTCCTGTCTCTTTCCATGCTGCTTCTCTTCCTGCGTTGTTGTTTGCTTCTATTCCTACACCACTGCTTTCTTCTCTTTCTGCATTTACTCCCTGCCTCTCTTCCTGTATTCATCCATGATTCCTCTTCTATATTGCTGCCTGCACTCTTCATATATTGCTGCCTGTACTCTTCATATATTGCTGCCTGTACTCTTCTATATTGCTGCCTGCACTCTTCATATACTGCTGCCTGCACTCTTCATATATTGCTGCCTGTACACTTCAAATATTGCTGCATGCACTCTTTATATATTGCTGCATGCACTCTTCATATATTGCTGCCTGCACTCTTCATATATTGCTGCCTGCACTCTTCATATATTGCTGCCTGCACTCTTCATATACTGCTGCCTGCACTCTTCATATATTGCTGCCTGTACACTTCAAATATTGCTGCCTGCACTCTTTATATATTGCTGCCTGCACTCTTCATATATTGCTGCCTGTACTCTTCATATACTGCTGCCTGTACTCTTCATATATTGTTACCTGCACTCTTCATATATTGCTGCCTGCACTCTTCATAGATTGCTGTATGCACTCTTCATATATTGCTGCCTGCACTCTTCATATATATTGCTGCCTGCACTCTTCATATATTGCTGCACGCACTCTTCATATATTGTTTCCTGCAATCAGCACATATTGCTGCATGCACTCTTCATATATTGTTTCCTGCATTCTTCATATATTGCTGCATGCACTCTTCATATATTGCTGCCTGCACTCTTCATAGATTGTTGTATGCACTCTTCATAGATTGTTGTATGCACTCTTCGTATATTGCTGCACGCACTCACTCTTCATACATCGCTGTCTGCACTCTTCATATATTGCTGCCTGCACTCTTCATATATTGCTGGGCCCAGACGTACTCTCGGGAGTCATTCTGGTGCAGAGGGTGGGGGGTGGGGGGGTAGGGGGTGGGGTGGGGGGGGTGGGGGTCGGGGGTCAGTTTGGGACCGGTACCAAAAGTACTCCCCTGTCTAAAGGAATCATCGTTATAAGATAGTTACATAAAACAAACATTTATTTGCAAAGTTGTCAAAAGGGGGGAGTACTTCTGAGACCAAGGGGAGGTACTGTCCCAGAAGTAGTCCCGGGAGTCATTCTGGCACGCGGGCCCAGAAGTACTCCCGGGAGTACTTCTGGGCGGGGAGTACTTTTGGGGTGTTACACCGGGTCAAGCTAACACTCCAGGAGGGCTGTTCTGGGCTGTGCCAGATTAACTCCCCAGGTGTGGGGCTGTTTTGGGGCAGGTCCAGTTTAACTCTCCAGGGGGCTGTTCTGGGCTGGTGCCAGATTAACTCCTCAGGTGGGGGGCTTTTTTGCAGTAGGTCCAGTTTAACTCTCTTGGGGGCTTGTTTCAAAATGGAGCGGCTGATGGCGGAGAACGAAGCAAAATTTAGAAAGAGAGGGTGTTAGTTACCGCCAGTGACACTGACAAAGCACAGGACAAGACACGATGCATTTCGACCTCTTGGGTCTTCTTCAGGCAAAAAAAAAAAAAATAAAAAAAAAATCACATTTCACATGTAGGACAGTACAAACAAAGAACGAAGAGTGACTCATCTGTTGTCCATGTGGCCGGGCGGCCATTCTCCCTACCACATGGACAACAGATGAATCACTCTTCGTTCTTTGTTTGTACTGTCCTAAATGTTAAATGTGATCTTTTTTTCTTTTCTTTTTTTGCCTGAAGAAGACCCAAGAGGTCGAAATGCATCGTGTCTTGTCCTGTGCTTTGTTTGTCAATGTCATTGGCGGTAACTAACACCCTCTCTTTCTAAATTCTCTAGGGGGCTGTTTTCGGCTAGTACCAGATTCACTGCCCAGGAGGGGGGCTGTTCTGGGCCGGGTCCAGATTAACTCTCTAGGGGGCCTGTTCTGGGCTAGTACCAGATTAACTCCCCAGGTAGGGGGCTATTTTTGGCCAGGTCCAGTTTAACTCTCTAGGGGGCTGTTTTGGTGCAGGTCCAGTTTAACTCTCTGGGGGGGGGGGGGGGAGGGGGGTGTTTTGGGCCGGTGCCAGATTATCTCTTCAAGGGGGGGGGGGGGGGGGGGGCTGTTCTGAGCCAGATCCAGTTTAACTTTCCAGGGGAAATATTCTAGGCTGTTGCAATATTAACTCCCCAGCAGGAGGTTTGTTCTGGGCCAGGTCCAGTCTTACTCTCCAGGAGGCTGTTCTGTGCTGGTGCCAGATAAACTCTCCAGTAGGGGGCTGTTCTGGGCCGGGTCCAGTTTAACTCACCAGGGGGGCTGTTCTGGGCTGGTGCCAGATTTACTCTCCAGGATGGGGGTGGGATGTTCTAGATTAGGTTCAGTTTAACGCTCGAGTAGGGCTGTTCTGGTTTAGTGCCAGATTAACTCCCCAAGATGGAGGGCTGTTCTGGGCCTTGTCTAGTTTAACTCTCCAGGGGGCTGTTCCATGACGGTGCCAGATTAACTCCCTGGAGGGGGGCTGTTCTAGGACAGGTGCAGTTTAACTCTCCAGAGGGGCTGTTCTGGACTGGTGCCAGATTAACTCCCAGGAGAGGGGGGTGGGGGGGTGGGGTGGGGGGGAGGCTGTTTTGTGCCAGGGCCAGTTCTACTCTCCATGGAGGCCTGTACCAGGCTGAAGCCAGATTAACTACCCAGGAGAGGGGGGGGGGGGGGGGGCTGCTCTAGGCCAGGTCCAGTTTAACTCTCTAGGGGGGCTGTTTTGGGCTGGTGCCAGATTAACTCACAGGAGGGGGAGGGGGCTGTTCTGGACCTTGTCTAGTTTAACTCTCCGGGGGAGGGGGGGGGGGAGGGCTGTTCCATGACGGTGTCAGATTAACTCCCCTGGAGGGGGGCTGTGCTGGGACAGGTGCAGTTTAACTCTCCAGAGGGGCTGTTCTGGGCTGGTGCCAGATTAACTCCCCAGTAGAGGGGGGGGGGGGGGGCTGTTTCGTGCCAGGGCCAGTTTAACTCTCCATGGAGGCCTGTACCAGGCTGGAGCCAGATTAACTCCCCAGGAGAAGGGGGGGGGGGGGTTCTAGGTCACGTCCAGTTTAACTCTCTCGGGGGCTGTTTTGGGCCAGTGCCAGATTAACTCCACAGGAGGCGGAGGGGGCTGTTCTGGGTCTTGTCTAGTTTAACTTTCCAGGGGGGAGGGGGGGGGGGGCGGGGGCTGTTCCATGACGGTGCCAGATTAACTCCCCTGCAGGGGGGCTGTTCTGGGACAGGTGCAGTTTAACTCTCCAGCGGGGCTGTTCTGGGCTGGTGCCAGATTAATTCCCCAGGAGAGTGGGGAGGGGGGGGGGGGCTGTTTTGTGCCAGGGCCAGTTTAACTCTCCAGGAGAGGGATGGGGGGCAGCTGTAGGCCAGGTCCAGTTAAACGCTCCAGGGGGCCCTGTTTTTGGCCGGTGCCAGATTAACTCCCCAGGAGGGGAGGGGGCTGTTCTGGGCCTTGTCTAGTTTAACTCTCCGGTGGGGTGGCTGTTCCATGACGGTGCCAGATTAACTCCCTGGAGGGGGGCTGTTCTAGGACAGGTCCAGTTTAACTCTCCAGAGGGGCTGTTCTGGGCTGGTGCCAGATTAACTCCCAAGGAAGGGAGGAGAGGGGGGGGCGGGGGATCCTGTTTTGTGCCAGGGCCAGTTTACCCCCAAGGGAGGCCTGTACCAGGCTGGAGCCAGATTAACTCCCCAGGAGAGGGGGGTGGTGGGCTGTTCTAGGCCAAGTCCAATTTAACTCTCTAGGGGGACTGTTTTGGGCCAGTACCAGATTAACTCCCAGGAGGGGGAGGGGACTGTACTGGGCCTTGTCTAGTTTAACTCTCCAGAGGGAGGGCTGTTCCATGACGGTGCCAGTTTAACTCCCTTGGAGGGGGCTGTTCTAGGACAGGTGCAGTTTAACTCTCCAGAGGGGCTGTTCTGGGCTGGTGCCAGATTAACTCCCCAGGAGAGGGGGGGGGGGGGCTGTTTTGTGCCAGGGCCAGTTTAACTCTCCAGGGGGGCCTGTACCAGGTTGGAACCAGATTAACTCCCCCGGAGAGAGAGAGAGAGGGGGGGGGGGGCTGCTCTAAGCCAGGTCCAGTTTAACTCTCTTGGAGGGCAGATTTGGGCCAGTGTCAGATTAACTCCCAGGAGGGGGAGGGGACTGTTCTGGGCCTTGTCTAGTTTAACTCTCCGGGGGGCTGTTTCATTACGGTGCCAGATTAACTCCCCTGGAGGGGGGTGTTCTGGGACAGGTCCAGTTTAACTCTCCAGAGGGGCTGTTCTGGGCTGGTGCCAGATTAACTCCCCAGGAGAGGGGGGGGGGGGGGGATTGTTTTGTGCTAGGGCCAGTTTACCCCAAGGGAGGCCTGTACCAGGCTGGAGGCAGATTAACTCACCAGGGGAAGGGGGGGGGGGGCTGCTCTAGTAGGCCAGGTCCAGTTTAACTCTCTAGGGGGGGGGGGGCTGTTTTGGGCCAGTGCCAGATCAACTCCCCAGGAGGGGGAGGCGGCTGTTCTGGGCCTTGTCTAGTTTAACTCTCCGGGGGTGGGGGTGGGGGGGGCTGTTCCATAACGGTGCCAGATTAACTCCCCTGGAGAGAGAGCCCTACGAGAAGAACAGGCAGGGTTCAGAAGCGGGAGAAGCTGCACAGACCAGATCTTTGTTTTACGAACAATTGTGGAACAGTCCATCGAATGGAATTCATCACTCTACATCAACTATATCGATTTCCAAAAGGCTTTCGATAGCATCCATCATCCTTCGCTGTGGAAGATCTTGGAAGCCCTACGGATTTCCTCTTAAAGTCATCAACATCCTACAGGACATGTATGCAGACAATCAGTGCTGTGTACGACATGATGGCCAGCAGAGCGAGTGGTTCCACGTGCAGACCGGGGTCAGGCAAGGCTGCGTGATCTCACCGACAATTTTCCTTGTCATCATTGACTGGATGATGAGGAAGGCCACCAGCGATAGGGCGAGAGGGCTTGTATGGGGACTGACAGCCAGGCTTGAAGACTGCGACTTTGCCGACGATATTGCACTGCTGTCGCACGCCCAGAAAGACATCCAGGAAAAAACATCAAGATAGGACCTAATAGCCAGCAGTGTGGAACTCAAGATTCACCCCGACAAGACCAAGATCATGAAGGTGAAGACGAAGAGCGCAGAGAAGACCAGTGTGCGAGGCTCAGCTCTAGAGGAGGTGGAACACTTCAAGTACCTCGGCAGCTATATCTCGGCCGACAGCAACATCGAGAAGGAGATCTCAACCAGGATAGGACTCGCAGCCCGGGCATTCAGCGGGTTGAAAAACATCTGGAAGTCAACTGTCCTGCAAACCAAAAACCAAGTTGAAGATCTACAGGTCCAACGTACGCTCAGTACTCCTATATGCCTCAGAGACCTGGAGAACCAACAAGAAGATTGAGAGTAGGCTCAGAGGCTGTTTTATGCCAGGGCAAGTTTAACTCTCCAGGGAGGCCTGTACCAGGCTGGAGCCACATTAACTCCCTAGGAGACCGGGGGGGGGGGGGGGGGGGAAGGGGGGGCGGATTGTTCTAGGCCAGGTCTAGTTCAACTCTCTAGGGGGCTGTTTTGGGCCGGTGCCAGATTAACTCCACAGGAGGGGGAGGGGGCTGTTCTGGGCCTTGTCTAGTTTAACTCTCCAGGGGTGGGGGGGGGGGCTGTTCCATGACGGTGCCAGATTAACTCCCCTGGAGGGGCTATTCTGGGACAGATGCAGTTTAACTCTCCAGAGGGGCTGTTCTGGGCTGGTGCCAAATTAACTCCCCAGAAGAGGGGGGCGGGGGGGGGGGGGGGGCTGTTTTGTGCCAGGGCCAGTTTAACTCTCCGAGGGGGGGGGGGGGGGAGGGGGAAGCTGTACCAGGCCGGACCCAGATTAACTTCCCAGTAGATGGGGGGGGGGGGGGGGGGGGCTGCGGCTGCTCTAGGCCAGGTCCAGTTTAACTCTCTACGGGGGCTGTTTTGGGCCAGTGCCAGATAATCTCCCCAGGAGGGGGAGGGGGGCTGTTCTGGTACTTGTCTAGTTTAACTCTCCTGGGGGACTGTTCCATGACGGTTCCAGATTAACTCCCCTGGAGGGGGGGGGGGGTGCTGTTCTAGGACAGGTGCAGTTTCACTCTCCAGAGGGGCTGTTCTGGGCTGGTGTCAGATTAACTCCCCAGGAGAGGGGGGAACTGGGGGGGGGGGCTGTTTTGTGCCAGGGCCAGTTTAACTCTAAAGGGAGGCCTTACCAGGCTGGAGCCAGATTAACTCCGCAGGAGGGGGGTGGGGGTGGG
>CM065717.1:14439182-14454182 GCA_033310375.1 Conus canariensis | reverse complement strand
GACGAGAGACAGCCGAGGAGACAGAAGAAAAAGTTGTAGATTTTTTAAAAAGAAAACTGGAACTGACATCGTTTCAACACAGCTACATCAGTGTTGCCCATCGAGTGGGCAAATACACCACCGGTAAAAACAGGCCTGTCATCGTACGTCTTGTAAACAGAAAAATAAAATCCGAAATTTTCAAAAAGAGGCGACTGCTAAAACAAAATAAGTGTAACATCTACGTAACGGAAGAGTTGACCAAACTAAATGCACAGAGACTGTACGATATCAAACACCATCCAGCCGTCATGTCAGCTTGGTCATTCCAAGGAAAACTTTACTGTAGACTGATAGATCTCAAAATTATTCAAATTGAAAATGGGGACACGAGCAAGATTGATAGAGTGCTCCTCGAGACCAACAGAACAGCTGACCGAAGCCAAGTTTCTTCCCAACAAACAACCGGTGGGAGGTCGATTGGACACCGCAGACAACGGGAGGACAACAGGGCGGACAGGGCCAGCAGAAGGAGCAGTCACACACCAGTCCAGTCCAGGCTGCAGGTCCACAGCCCCCGACGGCGGCTACAGCAGACGGGTGACAAACGCCACAGGGACAGGTGTAGCCGGCCGTTTTGTCCGACCTGGCCGTTTTGTCCGTGGTTGGACAAAACGGCCGGATCGGACAAAACGGCCGGCTAAAACCCGGCTGTTTTGTCCGACTTTCAATTTTTTGTCGGACAAAACGGCCTGGTTGGACAAAACGGCCGGCTCTAAGTAAGCGGCCGTTTTGTCCGATATTTCAATGGCAAAGAAGTATAAATTCGTGGCGTTCTATTTTTTTTTTTTTTTTTTCTGTCTGTTTACCCCCAAGTAAAGAAATCACGTGGAAAAAAACCCATTCGGCCGTCATGCCCCCAGGTGGTCAGTTTGGCATCTTAAGCTGACCATTGGCCGTCAGGGGCCATGACTATCGAGTGGGTCTTATTCTCGTGATTTCTTTACGTGGCTGCAGGAGAGAGAGAGAGAGAGAGAGAGAGAGAGAGGTGGCACATCACGATACAACATTTGAGGTGACTGTGTCAAACCGTTGGGGTCTTGGGACAAACAATTGACTCACCCTCAATTTTGAGAGTCTGACGTTGTCTGTGACCTTTACCTTGACCTTAATTGCTTTGACATATTTGGAGAGCAATAAACCAAACAACCTTCATACCAAGTTTTAGCTTCCTATGGGAAGCTGCCCGAGATATGGCTAAACATAAATTTTCGGTTTTGAATGTCACACGTCAAGGTCATAAAGAGAACTATAAAATAGGCATTCTGGCTCACCCAGCTCCGCCCAGCTCCAGCCGGCTAAAGCCGGTTTCGCTGTTGCTCCGCCGGCTTACCCAGAATGCCTATTTTATAGTTCTCTAATAGTAAACACTTTACAAACATACATAATGTGTAGGATTATCTGTTTTTAACACTAATTTAGAAAACTTTTGAGATTTTAATTTTTGCTTAATCCTTCGTTTTTCTTGATCGTCTTCAATAACATCATTTTCCCGCATACATTCATCAAATGCGTCTCTATCTTTCATGTGAAATAAAACTACAGTCTTTAATTGTTCTCTAAAGTCTTTTAAAACTGAGTTATATTTTTGACATAAAATCCACACACTTATCCCAGCATGTCTTCCACTGAAAGCTAGTTTTGATAAAGTATTTCTTTTTCTAACTATGTCTCTTTCTGCTGAACAGTCATCTATAATAAATAGTGTCTGAGTTCCTTCAAACTGTCTATAAAAGTGTTCTAAGCACTCGCTAAGTTTATTGCTGGGATCAATCAAATAGATTTCATCATCCGTCCATATAAACCTTCTGTCGTGATATGCTTTGTTCCACTTTAATGTTGGACAGAAAATTACAATATGATCAAAATTATAACTATAAACTGTTTGTAATAGGTCGAGGACAAATATTGTTTTTCCACAACCAGTCTGTCCACAAATCAATGAACAATGAGGGGTTTTTGTCATAAAGTTTAACATCGGCATTGACACCAAAGTCGTCTGCTCCATAGTTTTAAAACATAATTTTGATCTAATCCAGTTATTGTTTTTATCATACTCTCTGTCAAAACTTGTTCAGTATAATAAAACCCTATAAGGCCCAAATGTGTAAGATTAATCCAGTTCAGTTCTGTAAGATCGTTTCTATTTAGACTAATATCAATTTTGTTGCTTGTTGTTATGACCTTAATATCCTCGCCATTGTAAAGAACAACGACAGTAACTTTAAGTTTGTCAACGTCTAAGTTTTGCCAGCTAATAAGAATTCCTTTCATAAGATTGTCACTGACGCCCAGAGCTCCATTTCTCGCCTCATCTTTTAAGACAGAAATTTTAAATATCATTGTGAACGTGTCTCCTAATTTTGTGCGTGGAATGAACTGTAATTTTGTAGAAGCTTTCTTTAAAACCGATTCTCTTCTGTGGAGGATGTACTGTTTGTCCCCAAACGGCTTTATTTCGATCTCTTTCCGACTGTTGTCCTCTGGCATAAGACTTACATGTAAAGGGCCAGAGTTCAATGCTTTTCTGAAACTTTTTTGACGGTCAAAAAATGTAAATGGGCTTAAGAATTCAAATTTTATGTCCCATTCTAAATATGGTTCTAAGTGCCATTTGTTGTCAGTTGTTCGAACTATTTTATATTCATACTGACCCGCATTATTTGCTTCTACATTGCGTAGTTGTTCTAGTTTAGGAAACCTTTTGTTGTCGTCAACCTCTTTGCGTTTATAATAACCATCTTTAGTGTACTCAAAACCATATAAAGTGCCTATCTCACCGTTTTGTTCAAAGTCCTCAACGTCTGCAAGGTCTTTTAATTCTAAAGTTACACACCTCTCAGGCGCTAATGTAACTCCTGATTCTTCTGGCCCACGAGACATTATTTTTAGTACACCTTATTATTTTATTTCTAAAACAATGTGCAGGTTATCACATTTCACGACTTTCCCTGTTTTATCTGTGATCTTTATATTAAATGATCTGACCCTCCCACAAGCTAATCTTTTAAACTGTAAATTAGGGAATTGTATAATTTCATAATCGCAATATGCAGCTTTCCCTGATGGAAGAGCTCTTAAAACAGTTGAGGGCCTTCCATCATATAAGTTTTCATCAGTGCTCAGCTCGTCCAAATGAACATAGAGTAATGAATGTAATGCAAGATCGAGCGGATATTCTCCCTCATAAGTAGTTTCGTCTGATGTAACTCTAAAACCATGATTGTCAGTTGCAAAGCCTAACATTTTAGCTAGCTCTACATCAAAAAGGTAATGGTCTACTTCTTCTTCAGGTTTGAATGTCAACATTATTTTCAAATTTGCATTGTTAAGTTTGAGAGTAATGTCGAAGTTACTCATTGCTTCTTTTAGCGAGCAAAACCCGTAGTAACCATCAGGTATGGTTAACTGGCTAACTAAGTTTCCTCTATTATCAAATTTTTTAATCTTATTATTCTCCTTGGATTCAGTTATATTAAACCATACGACTTTGTAAAAAATTTCATGGAGTGCGACCCTTTGGGTTCCGCAGTTATTATCAATAGCATATTCTAAAAACGAAGGACTGTCTTGAGTTGTTATTGTTACAAACATTTTTAAAACAAATTTAAAAATGAGTGCATTCAAATATACTAATGCAAAATATTCTGTTGGGCCGCTCTACAATCTTAAAAATATAACAACTGACACCCTTGACATTTCTGTGACTCAGTCTGACGCCTTTCAAGTAAAGGTTAGTACTCCATTGAACAGATATCTTAACCCTCCTATTAAAAACGACTACATCCCGAAAGTGTGGTTCAGTCATCCGATGCAGTTTTATCAGAACCAGTTAAACTTTGCTGTGTTTTGTGCATCAACTGGGTGTGGAGTATCGTATGCTGATCATTTAAATCATCCTGATCCTTTGGTGAGGTCAGTGTATAGATTTCATTTTTATTACACCTTCAGACGTATTTTATCTGAACTGCAAGCACCATTACCAAATGACAAAACGTTTAATCCATTCAGCAACAGAATAGATTACAAGGCTTTTGAAAGGATCTGTAACGAATTTGATATTGACCCAAAGACAGACTTTAGACAAAAGTTGGATCGCAATCATGGTTTAGGCACCCTTTATTTTTGGGGCGTGCACAGAAAGTATAACTATGATTGGAATCCTCCTTACACATCTTTTTCTTCAGGCACAACTGTTCACCTCGGGTCCATAGAGCAAGAGCATAAAACAGCATGGACAACATTTATTTTGGATACTTCTAAGGGCCTAACAAAAGCAGGAATAGAACGAATAAACGACTCTATTCGTACTTATGTTTGGTGTTTGCTAGGTTCGCAAGCACAAACGAGATCAAACATAATTGATCCTTCTACTGGCTTTGACGCCCAAAAACAGTATTTAGCAAATTTAGAGGATTCTATTAATTCTGCAATTGATTTGCCTTCAAGTATTAAAAGGTACCAAAATGTTTTGCAATACGCAAGATCGAAAGTAGACTTTGCTGTCGGCACTGGTTTATACATGCTGCCTTCCGACCTCAGACTCCAGATAGGAACAATAATAAACTATAATAATGAAATCCTTGTGGCTGGTAAAGAAGAGAAGGTCGGAAAAAACGACATAAATTCTAAGCCAGCAATAGCAATAAAAAAGAAGTCCCACCAATCACCCAAAACCCCATCCAATACCCCCCCATCCAATCCCCCCTCAAAACCCCATCCAATCCCCCCAAGAAATAATGACCATGAATATGAAAAGACAGCACTTGTTATTGGATTAACTGCCCTAGGATTACTTGGTCTTTATCTTACTATAAAGTAACCCAACTATTAAGACAACTAATGCCCATAAGTGCTCAGCCATAAAGCCAACTACTTTACTTGCGGCAGACAAAAGCCAGCTAACGATCCCTCCTATTATACCAGGCAAAGAATCTATTGCCTTACTGGCTAATTGTTTTAATAAACTTGCAAGATGATCAAGTTGTTTTTTTACCCATGATTTATCTGATGGTGGTGATGGTGGCGGAGGCACTAACCCTTGCCCACCGCCGCCTGTAATAGCCAACACCAGTGTACTTATTGCAAATCCTAAGGCTGTTATAACACTTGCTAATGTGACACCTTGCTCTCTAAACAGTGTTCTTATTCGTTCTGCTAACGTTGTGTCTTCATATAAAATTCTGTTGATGGTTTCTCTTATTCTGCTCACTTGAGTTCGTAATTGTTCTCGGTTATTAGACAACACTTCTAGTCTTGCTGATCTCTCTTGTTCAAGATCTTTTAGTCTTTGTGTTATTCTTTCTTTAACACCAGGTCCTAAGTTGTGGTCATCAGCCTCAACTAGTTTTTCTTTTTCTTTTTTATATGCTCATCTAGTTCACCCAGTTTTGCTAAATTGTTTGTTAACTCACCCCTGATGCTTCTTAAAGCATGATCAAGGGCCGTTATTTCTCTCATAGGTAGCGGCGGATCGTGCATAGTTTTTAATACTGTTTCTTCTGAAAAACTGGTTTCTGCTTCTATTATTTCGTCTGCTGTTGGGCTTAAATCTTTAAGGGGTATGTTTTGAATTTGGTTTTCTGTTGGGAGTTTCTGTAGTGTGTTTTGAAGTTTAGCAACTGCTTCCCTATCTAATTTTGGTTTAGTAATGCCAAGGCGATTTTGATCGCGCACACTGAGTCTTTGTCTAATTGTACTCTTAGCTAAAAACTTTAATGGGTCTGGTTTAGTTGTAAGCTGAACAAGTTGCCCTTGGTCGTTTCTCACAGACAAATGGCCATCTTTTAATTCAAAATCAGGGTCTATAAATTCGGGAGGTTCTAGGCCTAAACTTTTGTAAAATGCTTCGGCCCTTTCTTCTGTTAATTCACGCTGCACTGAGCGCGATGGTTGTGTCAAAGGAGTCATTTCACTCATGTCGTCTCCAGGATCAAAAACATCATAATCTTCTTCACCTTCAATGCCTGCCATGTTTTTAAATAATTAACTTTTTATTTTGTTTTATAAAAAAATGTCACAAGCATATGGCTCGATTCTTGACCCGCATAGAAGACTGAAAGAGCCCTTTGGCGTGAAGGGAAATAAACAGAATATTATTGTTCCAAATAATCCATCTACTATTGATTCAGATCAAATTCTTACTGTTAAATTTCCAGACCTAGGAGCAGATGAAGTGATTGTGCCGGGATCTGCACGGCTTACTTTCAAAATAGAACTTGATTCAGCAACAGACGCAAACAGGACAGTTGTACAGAATCTGGGACGGGCAATCGTTAAGAAAATTTCTATAAAACTTGAGGGGCAAGAAATATTTTCTTTACACAATGCAGACATATTTCTAATCTATTCTGATCTATGGCTAACCGCGAATGAAAGGGCCGATCTTGCGTTTCAAGGAATCGAAAATAACGAAGCACTAAAACACAGAATAGACGCCGAAGATGCTAAAGCCGGCAACAAGTATGAAGCTGTAAGTTTTGCTTATGGAAATCGCTTTTCTATACCCTTAGATTTTGAGTTGTTAAAAGCGCATGCGCCATACTTTCAAGAAGCATTAAAAGACAGATTGTCATATGAACTAACTTTTAATGAATACAAACGTGTCATTAAATCTACAGACACTGACGCAAAGTACAGCATTTTCGACATCTCGTTAGAGTTTGACATTGTTAGCAACCCTAACTTAGCAAGGCTGATTGAGCAACAATATCAGTCAAAATTAGCAATGTATTACGAAAGAGTGATTCATCATTCAAAATATCCTAAAAGCAGAGCAGACACTATATGGAATTTTAGGTTTAGCGCCGCAGCACGATCACTTAAAGGTATTTTATTGCTGTGTGAAGATGATAAAGAACCATACCAAAGACAAAGTGAAAAGTTTATCAATCCTAAAATAACGAAAGTACAATGTTCAATTGAGGGTAGTCCTAACCAAGTCTACGGTAGTGGGCTTAAACCTTATCATCATTTTGATGAAATAAGAAAATTGTTTGGAGGCGGGAGGTCTAGAAGTCCAACAGTAGACCTTGTGTCTAAAGATCTACACCTTCACAGTGTTAGACTTGATGAATATTTAACAACGAAATACGGTTTATGGATTGACCTAAGGTCAACAGAGGATAATCAGTTGCATGGGAGTGGGAGAACAGTTAAAGACGTAATAAACATTCAAATTGATAAAGAAAAAGAGAGTGATAAACCACTTAATGTACATTTGTTTTTAATATATGATGCGCAGCTGAATATTCAAGATAACAGATTAAAAGATATCCAATACTAAATTATTTTTATTTTTAAAAAGCATGTCTGTTCAGGTTTATCCAAAAGTGCCCAAAGAAGAGAACTCTGTTGCTGTAGACATAAAAACTTTCAGATTAACAAACATAACACAAATGCAAACCCAACTAGAGCAGGACCTTTCAAAATACAGTAAAACCAAACGAAGGTATTCTGCTGTCTTTAATGCTGTTACATATGTTAATACTGGAGCATCGATCACTAGTGCTCTATCAGCAGGAACAAGTGTAGGTCTCTTAGCAACAGGCGTAGGTGCACCGGCAGCTTTACCTCTAGGTGGTTTGTCTTTAACTCTTGGCCTGTGTTCATTGGCTGTAAGTGCTGTCAGCAAAAAAATAAAAGCTAAACTCCAAAAGCACACAGCTATGGTTCAACTAATAACAGCTAAACTTAGTTCCTTCAAACTGATAATTGATAAAGCACTTGCTGACTCGAACATCACGGATGAAGAATTTAGTCGCCTACAGGCTGATTTTGAGGACTACAAAAGACAAAAGTTTGATCTTCAAAGAAAGGCAAGGGCAACTTTTTCTCAACAGCCAGACACCGACCAGATAAAAAAAGAATGCTTAAAAAAAGTAAACGAAACATTAAACTCTGTTCTAAACAGCTCACATTAACAACACCAAAGGGCGTTTATACTTTAGTTTATGAGTCTAAGCACAAAAAGACCTCTGATATTGATTAATTAATTTAAATAAATATTTTGAGTTAGAAAAGAAGCTCAACATGGATAAGATATATGACAGTTTTGACTCTTGGTTAGATGCAATGGAAGAGGAAGAGCGTTTGTCAAAAGCTTTAAATGAGGTCGTTTTAGAAGTTATTGATCCAACAAACGTACAGGCAAGCGTTGTACATGCTATTTCTCAAGTTCCAAGTAAACTAACAATAAACCCTCCAGTTAAAGTAAGGTTAGTTGTTTTAATCGACTATATAACAATAAACGAAGAAAATCTAGAAGTCTGGGTCTCAACTAAACAGCAGACTATTCTTTCTTATAATGACTTAACACCCGGTTGGGCAGATCAACTTCTTACACAGTTTAATGAAGCCTCTGAAGCAGCTAAAATGAGAGGCTCTGGTTGGTCAGAGGGTGAAGTCCTAGACATCAGATTAAGACAGGCTAAGTATGAGCCGATTGTAGGCAAGTCTTACATTCCACTGCCTCCAACATTAGTTGCAAAGAGAGCAGTTCTGAACATAAAGAATTCAGACGACAAATGTTTTATGTGGTGCGTTCTTGCTAGGCTGCATCACGTTGCCAAAAATGCAGAGAGAGTATCTAACTATTTACAGTGGGCCAATGATCTTAACTTTAACGGCCTTGAATTTCCTATGGCTGTAGACAAAATTGATCAGTTTGAAAAACAAAATCCACCAATAACTGTTAATGTCTACACATGGTCTGAAGAAACCAACCTTCTGCCAATTAGAGTATCAAAGAACAGTCCAACAATAGGCGAACCAACCAAACACCATGTAGACTTACTCCTAATGCAAAGCCTTAATGGGTTGCACTACACTCTAATACGCACAATGAGTAGATTACTAGTGCATACTACAAAACAACATAGCAAACAAGAATTTTGTAGAAAATGTTTAACAAGAATTCCGTCCGTTCAAGCTGCGAGCGAACATGTAAAACATTGTCTCAGTCCAGTTGACTGCAATACAGAACTAATTATGCCAAGAGAAGGCAGTAAGGTTAGTTTTAAGAATTACAAAAAACTCCAGAGGTCTCCATACGTTGTTTACGCAGACTTTGAATCGCTTATTGTTCCTTATGAAGGGCCAGCTCCAAAAAATTTACCAAAAACAGTCTTAATGAATAACCACCAGATTTGTTCATATGCTTTCATTGTTGTTAGGTCAGATGGTGAACATTCAAAGCCAGAATTATACAGAGGACCACATGCAGCAAAACATTTTTTAAAACGCATGCAAGAAGTTCGTAATGTCTGTTCTAATAATCTAGACCTATCCGATCTTAGGATGACCCCAGAAGACCAAGATCGCTATGACTCAGCCACTCACTGTTGGATTTGTGGATTAGAGCTAACCCCTGAAAGTTTAAATCCAACAGTAAAGGACCATGATCACATTAGCGGAGAATTCAGAGGAGCAGCACATAACAATTGCAATCTTCAACTAAAGTTTGATCCTAGGACTTGGAAGCTGCCTATATTCTTTCATAACTTGCGAGGTTACGACTCTCATCTTATATTGCAAGCAGTAACTAGCGCCTTTAGGGTGTCATGCATTGCGCAGTCATCAGAAAAGTACATGTGTTTCACTTTAAATAATTTATCTTTTTATGACTCTATGCAACACCTGATGGGGAGTTTAGAGTCACTAGCAGGATCTTTAAAGTCCTGCCCAATAACAGAACACTATTTTGACCCAACACTTGTTAGAAAAGGCGTTTATCCTTATGAGTACATGAACAGTTGGGAAAGGTTTGATGAAGACTCACTTCCTCCTAAAGGTGCGTTCTTTAGTAGTCTTAGAGGAAAGGACATTAGCGACTGCGATTACCAGCATGCTCAAGAAGCGTGGCAGAAGTTGGAGTGTGAAACAATGGGAGACTATCATGATGCCTATTTAATGGCGGATACCTGTTTGTTGGCGGATATCTTTGAAAATTACAGAAAGACCTGCATGAAACATTATAGTCTAGATCCTGCGCATTATATTTCTGCGCCTGGGATGAGTTGGGATTCCTTTTTAAAATTTACTGGTGTACAGATTGACCTGTTGTCTGACCTACCAATGCTTCAGATGATTGAAAACGGATTGCGTGGCGGAATTAGTATGGCGTCTCACCATTACTGTAAAGCAAACAACAAATACTTGGATGACTATAATCCAAGTAGGAAGTCTAACTATCTTATGTATTTAGATGCAAACAATCTGTATGGTTGGGCTATGAGTCAATCACTTCCATTACGTAACTTTAAAATGTACACAGGAGGTGTAAAAGACATTCAAAAGTTTTTAAAATGGCTGCATACTCTAGAAGCTGATCAACAACGGGGCTTTATTCTAGAAGTTGATTTAGAATATCCTCATGAACTTCATGACCTTCATAACGACTATCCATTAGCAGCAGAAACCCTAAAGGTGTCAATGACAGAACCGCCTAAACTTGTGCCTAATCTTCGTGACAAAAAAAATTATGTCTGTCATTACAGACTTCTCCAATTTTATTTAAGACATGGTTTAAAGTTAACAGCAGTTCATCGTATAATTGCATTTGATCAAGAACAGTTCATGAAACCATACATCATGAAGAACACTGATCTCAGAACTAAATCCACAGATGCTTCAGAAAAAGACTTTTTCAAGCTGATGAACAACAGCTGTTTTGGAAAGACTATGGAGAATCCGCACAAGCGTAAAGATGTTAGATTGGTCACTAGAGAAAACGATGCAATTAAGTTGACATCAAAACCAAATTATCAAGACTTTAGAAAATTTCATGATCAGCTTTTTGGAATAATGATGAAAAAAAAGAAAGTCAAATTGGACAAACCTGTTTTTATTGGGTTTACTGTTTTAGAGCTGTCAAAGCTTTTGATGTTAGAATTTCTTTACGACTACTTTAAACCCTTGTATCCAGAGTCCAGAGTTCTGTACACAGATACAGATTCCTTTGTAATCGACATCCCTACTGAAGATTTTTACAAAGACATGGAATTAGAAGTAGCAAAAGAGCATGCGGGATGGTACGACACATCTGATTACCCTAAAGATTCACCTTTGCATTCAGTTATTAATAAGAAGGTTTTAGGTAAGATGAAGGATGAATTATCTGGAGGTGTGATCAAGGAGTTTATTGGTTTAAGGTCGAAAATGTACAGTCTTGCTAGCCAAACAAAAACTGTTAAAAAAGCAAAGGGAATATCTCGCAGTGTTGTGCAGTCAAATATATCGCATGATAACTACAAAGAAGCATTGTTCAATAAAAAGACTTTTCATCATGACAATTACAAGCTGCGATCTAATCTGCATGAGATTAACACAACTGTTGTAACAAAGAAGTCATTAGATAGAACAAACACTAAACGAGTATTTGTTAATCCAGAGTATTCATATGCAATTGGGCACTGGAGGACATTTGGTCAAGCGCAATTAGATACTCAGTAATTTCTTTATCCAGTATAGCTGGATTATTTGTGGTTGTTGTTTCAAGATTTTTGATTTTTTCATAAATATTAGGATCAATGGGTAGTTTATTCTTTATCATTGTTTTAATAATAAATCTATACGCAAATAATTTTTTTTGAGCTTCCATTTTAACTCAGAAATGTATTTGCCTAAATTAACTAAGCGACTGGAACTGTGTCTGGCGGGATTATCTGCAGTTCTTCCTTCACAAAAGATCTTCGGGGGGCTGGTCGTTTTGTTGTGTCAGTTTCTCGTAAATAATACACTGGCGGATTCATTTTCACAATTTTTTTTATCTCATATGGATCAACACTCCAAACTGGATCTGTTGCCCTGATGCGAGTGTCCCCTTCCGCTTCTCCCGGTGAATAAAGGTACCTTACTTTCAAACCAAATGGCAATAGTTTGCTGGATGAACTGGAGTCTCCTTCAACAACATTTATTGTTTGTTTTCTGATTGCTTGTACTGGTTTTAGCCCTTTAAATTCTTCATTATTCATTGCGCGCAAAACTGAGGGCAGTCTTCTAACCCATTCTGTGTTGCGAGAATTGTCAATCAGCTCTCTGTGATACTGGTAGGAGAAAAGTCTTTCAGATAACTGTTTGTTAAAGTTTTCAACCAAAGCCTGTGATCTGTGAACTCCTGGAATGCCTCTTTTAATAGTAACTCTATGTTTTAACAATAATTGATTCACTTGACCTTTAAATTCTTTTCCGTCATCGACTTGAATCATGCGAGGATAAGTTAAAGGGCCTCGTTGATATATCAGTTGTATAGCGACAGCAACAGCAGAAGCACTTTTTTGTGTTAATGGTTCCGCATCTTTGTATCTTGAAGCTATGTCAATGACTGTAAGTGCGTACTTAAATCTTTTTCGTCTAATCGTATCATGGGGTAAATATAGAAGATCCATTTGATGGGTGTCGTTTGGAGTTATATTCACAAAGTGTGGTCTCTGTATTCGTTTAGGCGCAGGTAAATAAATTTGCCAAATCGCTTGTTTAGATAACCATTCTTTTGCTGTTTGTTCACTAACTCCTGCTGCTTGGCTAAGCTTTTTAATTGCCGTTATTCCCTTCCAGTATCCTTTTGGAGAATAATAGATTTTGTACATTTTTATTCAGCCAATACTTTGTGCAACAAAATACACAGCGGTCATGCCAAAGACAATAAACAATATTTCTTGCATCTTTTGTTTTTCTGATGGTTGATAGTAATCGCTAAATTTTGGTGGGGGCAATGTTTCAACTTGTTTGCCTGTTACTAGAAAATATTCTTTTATTGCCTGGTCAACATCTTTAAATGTGTAAGCTGCATGTCCCTGTTGTTTAAGTCTGTCGTTAATAAAATCTAACTGCTCCATTCTTTGCTTTTCATAGGTGTCTTGTGCAGCGGCTAGTTGCTCCATAGCTCTGTTATGTCTTTTTCTCTCATCGTTATTTTGTAGTTTACTAAACGCGTAATTACTTCCGCTGAAAGCAAGCGCATTAACCACAGCGCCACCAATCATCATTACGAGTGAAGCCATTTTTATAAATGTATTTTTTTAATTTTACATATTGATACTGTCTGGAATTATTCCTTGCTTAACTAGAAAATCTTTCGTAGCAAATGAAGCTGTAATAACAGCAATCAGTTTTGCTGAGTCTTCAAAGTCTAGTTTGCCAAGATCTGCTGGTTTTATTTTTAACAGGCTTTTACCAAGCATTGTGTATCCTACACTTAGGCCCCCAGTAACAGCAGAATGGTATACAAGGTTAGTAATAGTTTTTTCGGTGCTCATTTTTAAAAAATAAAATAATATTTATTATTATTAATAAAACATGAACTGCGATGATTTACTTCCTGAACTTATGATTACAAATGATCAAGTTGATGACCAAGCTATTATGCGCAAAAAGGAAGGGCTGTATTCTTTGGCGGCGTGTGGAAAAACAAAACAGTACCTCGGAAATGAATTCAGCATAGAACAGATTCAACAGATGTCGCCACAAGACATTGTAAAGTATCACAACAGGTATGAAGCGCAACTGGGGTCAAGAATGGTAAAAAGTGTTGGGCAAACGGTTCTTAGTTTGTACACTAAACTAGTTAGTAGATTTGCTCCCATTGATTCTGAACAAGATTTTATGTATGATTTAACGCAGGATCCAGTTTTAACAAAGTCATTAGAGTCTCTAGGATGTGATCTATATTACAGATTTGGAACATTGTTATCGCCATTAATCATGGGATTAATTACTTTTAATCATATAGATTTTGTTTCCCTTCAAAATGACCGAGCCAGAAAATCAGCAGAATCAGAAAACATTGAATCAGGTGGAGAAAGTGACCAGTAAAAAGCCTCCTCATCCTGGGCGCGTTGCAGCAGGAAAAAAATTAGCAGAGTGGAACAAACAAAAAAAATTAATGTTGCAATCACAGAATATAACTCATAATGAAAACATAACACCGCCAACGCCAACAGTTGTTTCAATGCCAGCTGTAAATACACCAGAACAAGTTGATTCAAGGCCTGCAACACCAAAGTCTTTATGGAATATTGAACTTAAAACAATTGTCATTTTTGGCGGCAGTGCTGCTGGGGGTGGTTATTACGGTTATAAAATATATAAACAACGCCAGCAAAAACCAAAGCAGTCAAAAAAATCTCAACCACTAAATACAGAAGCCAAACAAAAAAGCATGCCAGAACCGCCAACAACAAAAGATCATTTTGATCCATTTCAGATGGAATAATATTTCAAGAACTTAATAAATAATTATAAAATTGACTTGAATAAGAACTTGGTTGTACATAGAGGATGACTTAAGTAAAAACTTAAAGTAACTTAAGTTAAGAACTTGAGGTAACTTGATTAAAAACTTAAGGTAACTTGATTAAGAACTAGATTAAGAACTTGGGGTAACTTGATTAAGAACTTGGGGTGACTTAATTAAGGACTTGGGGTAACTTAATTAAGGACTTGGGGTGACTTAATTAAGAACTTAATTAAGGACTTGGGGTGACTTAATTAAGGACTTGGGGTGACTTAATTAAGGACTTGGGGTGACTTAATTAAGGACTTGGGGTGAAAAGTGGAACTGGTAGGACCACTTGTCATTTGATATGTCAGCCACTTGCTTTGTGACTGAACAGGATGTGCGTGGGCGCTGTGCAGTGATTCGTTGTCGGGCTGGCCTGCAACTACTAGTTAAGCGCGATGAAGAACAGAGAAAGAGGCAGCTCACGCTATAGCAAAGAACGTGTTAGCGCACGCCCGCTGTGCGGACAGACCTATTGGATTAATAAACTAAGAACTCTCAAATCTGACAATTTCTATTACACAAGCCATCGCGTTGACGCCAAAGATACATGCTGCTCTAAAAACCCACGCCGGTGTGGCAGCTGACTGGATGTGAAGAAGGTATGTACATTGTCAACTAACTGACTGTGTGCTGTGTTCTGTGTAAACAAAGGCCTCTTGTCTGTGTTAAGTCGTAAACCC
>CM065717.1:14416682-14431682 GCA_033310375.1 Conus canariensis | reverse complement strand
GACTTGCAAGTCACTTTTTCCTCATGTTTGATAAACACTTGACACTTTAAAACCTGTGGCAGAATGTCCTTCTCACACTCTGAACTCTTGAAATCTACATTGTCTGTGTTGGATATCTGATGCAGTTGTACACTTTTAGATGGATTTTTTCCAGGTTCGGATTGGGAAAGATAATTGTTTCCTTTCAGCTTTACCTGAAGAGAAAATAATTTGCAGACTCCACAATCATTATGAAGCAAAAACTGTCGGATGTCTTGATGTTTTTATTTCCTTCTTTCTTTCCCTTCTTTCCCTCTTTATTTCGTTTATTCCTTCGTTTCTTTCATGTGTGTGTGTGTGTGTGTGTGTGTGTGTGTGTCTTTCTTTCTTGTTTGTTTGTTGTTGTTTTTTTCGAGGGGGGGGGGGGGGAGGGAGGGAGAGGGGGTGTCACGGTCCGTGAATGAGCTGTGTTAACCATCCGGAGACGGGAAGCATGTATTTTACGGAACTGCCACGTTGTGAGTGTCTCAATTTTGTAAATTTGGTGCTGAGATAGTAAGGAAGAGTGGCCACCCTTTGTCCCCCTTTTCCCCCCGTGACCCCCCCCCCCCCCCCCCCCGGGGAAGAGAAAAGAAAAAGCCATAGAGGAGGTGGGGTGATGGGCCCTTACTACATTCCGGGAGATTCTCTGTCATCTACCCTTTCCCTCCCTGTCGTCGTTGCTATCTGGCTCCCGCCTCTCTCTCCCTCCCTCTCTCTCTCTCTCTCTCTCTCTCTCTCTCTCTCTCTCTCTCTTTATTTATTTGTTTATCATCATCATTACTATTATTGTGATCATAAACATTACTACCAGTGGGCCTGCTGCTGCTGCTGCTACTGCTACAGCTGCTGCCACTATTACTACTACTGCTAGTGCTGCTGCCGCTGCTACTGCTGCTGCTGCTGCTTCTGCTGATACTACCACCACTACTACAACTGCTGCAACTGCTGCTGCTGCTGCTGTCACTACTACTGCTACTGCTGCTGCTGCTGTTACTACTATTGCTGTTTTCGCTACTGTCATGATTATCATTGGCAGTAGTTTGCGTTATCTGCGCAGATTCTCTAAACGGATTGATGTATTCTCAGTATACGGACCTATCAAACAGGTGTATTTTTCGCCTGGCAGATTTTTTTGCTCCAGTTTGTGGATGTTTAGAGAAGAGGAGGTGGTGGGTCGGTGGGCGGTGTGGAGTGGGTGGAGGGGGGTGTATTGCGGACGAGCGGGGGGATGGGATGGGGGGGGGGGGGGAGGGGAGGGATGCGGCACGAATTTGATGATGTTTGATGTTTTGATGATGTTCATTCAGAGAAAGGGGAAGGGCTTCCAGTTCGATAAATCTAATGTTGCTTTTTGTATGCTGTACTTTTTTATGCTCGCGGTTTGCGGGTTTGCTTTGTGTGTGTGTGTGTGTGTGTGTGTGTGTGTGTGTGTGTGTGTGTGTGTGTGTGTGTGTGTGTGTGTGTGTTTTCTTATGTTTTTTGGTTGAATTTTTTTTCTTTTGGTCCGTTTTGGCACATAATATAGAACATTGTATATATTTGAATGTGAATTTTCAAGACTTGAATGGCAACGAACGGCGTTCAAGTGCAGACTTCAAGTGCTGAGCACTTTTAACATTATAATTCTTATTGTTATCATTGGTTTATTTAAGACTTTCTCCACGTTTTGTTTCTTATGTTATACGTATACAGCCCGTGTCAGTACATACATTAGCAATATCGACATCTCGCAAACAATGTTGTCTGGTACAAAGATAGCACGTATAGCTCATAGCCAAATGGACGGTATTAATTCACATCGGGGTAATTACGCAAGCCATGATTACGATGATTGTTCAAATGCATGCTGTTGTAAAGTATACTCCTTTTTGCCTGGCCCTTGTGACATTGAACTGGATTCCTGTTTGTTGCTTTTATTCCTCTTGTGGCACTTGATGGTTTTTTATTTAATGTTTTTGACAACAAGGAAAACACCATGGATTCAGTAGGTAGCAAGGCAAACATGCTAACAATTTCATCATTTAACTGTCAAGGTCTAGGGAATTATCAGAAAAAAAGAGATATAGTTCATTATTTAAGAAAAAAACAATACTCTATATATTGCCTACAAGATACTCATTTTGAAAAAGATACGGAAAGGTGTATTAAAGCGGAATGGGGATATGACTGCTTTTTCTCCTCATACAGATCTAATGCTCGAGGAGTAGCAATACTATTTAACAATAATTTCGAATTCAAAATAAATAAGGTGGAAACAGATATGCAGGGTAACTTTATCATCATATCATTTACAACAAATGAAAAGGAACTGTTGCTAGTAAGTGTTTATGGACTAAACAAAGACGACCCAGCATTCTATGAGGAACTCACAAATAAGATTAAAACGTACAAAAATAACAACGTTATTGTGGTGGGGGACTTTAATATGGTACTAGAACAGGAAATTGATTGTTACAATTATAAACACATAAATAACCCAAAAGCTAAAAAAGCAGTTGAGGATATGATACAAGATTTGTCATTAGCAGATATATGGAGAGAAAACCCGGATTGTAGGAGATACACATGGCGTAGACCTACCCCCTTGCAACAAAGTAGGCTAGACTTCATCCTTCTGTCAGAATATTTAATTTGGTATTTTGAAGATGCTGACATTTTACCAGGCTATAGATCTGACCATTCACTGATTACACTAAAGCTTCAATTCGGAAAGAAGATTAAACACAAAACTCTTTGGAAATTTAATACATCTCTACTAAAAGATAAAGAATATGTAGACGGAATAAATAATCTAATAGAAGAAATAACAGAGGAATACACAGATAAAGATGAGGGGAATGATATTAATGCTAACAATAGCCAAGATGAACACCAGTCGAACAGTGTTGAATGAAAACGAGGCTAACTGCATGAAATCTAACAGCATGAAAACGAGGCTAACAGCATGAAATCTAACAGCATGAAATCTAAAGGCTACATGTCTGTCTCTCTTCATCGTCAGTCTCAAATTCGGACCCAGAGCTGATTTTTTTCTGCATTTCAACGCCTGGCATCCTTGCGCTGAAGAGTGAAGAGATCGAAGCTGAGTACCAAATTCGTTCATTTTCGTTGTATTATTTGTTTTTGTCTTGCCTGAAGAAGACCTAAAAGGTCGAAACGCGTTGTGTTTTGCCTTGTGACTCGTTTGTCCACGATTCTCTTGGCGGTTCGCTAACATTTATTTAAGATTTGTTGAGATTTCCGCCTGCAGTCGTCTCACTTTGCAGCTAGATAATAAATTGTTAGGCACCGCCTAGACACTTTATAACGACAGTCGAAATTCTGCCCCCCCCCCCCTCCCTCCTCCCCCTCCGCCTGGCTGTTTTTCTTCACGGCTACATGTCTGTCTCTCTTCATCGTCAGTCTCAAATTTGGACCCAGAGCTGATTTTTTCTGCATTTCACACAACTCGAGGCAGTGAGAATATCTTTGTGACGACAGGTGATTCTTCAGATCTGAATTTTTTCCGATTTCTCCAGACGTAGTCTTCCTTGCCAACGTCAGAGGTTGCTTGTAGCTTCCAAACAATCTCAAAGGTATTTACTTTTTGGACCTTTAGATTTCATGGCACACAGCATGAAACGACAAGCTACTTAATATTTCTCAGAAAAATGCACCAACACAGCTGTGTACGTACTGTTCTGCGATTCCCAACACACACACACACACACACACACACACACACACACACACACACGCGCGCGCGCGCGCGCGCGCGCCCACATACACAGCACACACACACACACGCGCGCGCGCACACATACTCAGCACACACACACACACACACACACACACACACACACGCACACACACACACACACACACGGCCGCGCACGCGCGCGCGCGCGCGCGCGCGCACACACACACACACACACACACACACACACACACACACACACACACACACACACACACAATGAATGCAGAGAAGGAGAATTTACCACTAGGTAGCTTGATTCATTTAGACGACCAAGGAAAATGTTAAGCACTATGATGAAAAAGGCGTTTTGAAAAAAATTCAAGCTACATGCTAGCAATACTTCAGAATGTGTGGATCTTGAAACCCACAAAATAGGAATGACCAGTATGCACGCTTTCCTTCTTTACCACGTGTGGATCTATCAGACCTACAAGATATGAATACAGAGTGCTGGGGATGTTTAGTTTTCAATAAAACAGATTTTGTGCATGTATGATGAGCAGGTAATACTTCCGACAGATATACAAGTCCAGGTGATTTTGAAGGAAACGTGAAAATAGGTCTGTAAGGCCCACGAGACACAGTAAAGTTAAATAGACATGGTGAACACTTTCGGGGAGTTATCTGAAAATTAAAAAGCACATGATAACAGAAGTATTGCTCAGAAGCAAAAAACAAAATGTACATGTATGTTACGAACACCGAAGACTATCACAAGGGATCTTTTAACAGTCATGAAATGTGCAGACGTTGTTTTGTACTTATTACACGGTTATTTCCCTTACATTACCTATCATGAGTACCTATTACATTACCTATTGTAGGTTCCACCCGGAGAACTAGAAGAGGACTGGACTCTTACTTGGGAAAGCCCAAATGACTGTGAGGAAAGACCCATCGACAGCACGGGAAGTCCTGTTGACACGGGCAAGATTGCAATCTGGGATCCCCTTCAGAGGTATGTAAGAATGTGGCGAAAACTTGGATGTGTCCGGAGTTGTACTGTTTTCGCCTGTTAGCGAAACTGCGAGTAGGGCTGCAGGATACATGCAACAGTTCATGCGGTGGTGCATCTCTCACCGGCGACGTCTATGTCATGAAATACGAGCTAGTACACCCGGGGACCCTTCCATGGAGGTTCTGTAAAATCGCAGCCAGTGGCCATTACACAATGGCATGTGCCATGGAGCAATTATGACCTGTGCGTGCCTGCATCCTATTTCAACACGATACAGGTTTCCAAGGGTGGTAAGGGATTGCTAACGTTGTTTCGGGAGTTGAGGACAGTGCTTTTCTGGGTCTCACTGGCACTTTCGGCGGTACCTATTCCTTCTGGTTTACACTGTAAGCTATGCATATACAGATGTGTGTGTGTGTGTGTGTGTGTGTGTGTGTGTGTGTGTGTGTGTGTGTGTGTGTGTGTGAGTAGGATAGGGGAAAGGATGTGTGTGTGTGTGTGTGTGTGTGTGTGTGTGTGTGTGTGTGTGTGTGTGTGTGTGTGTGTAGGATGGGGAAAAAGACATTCTCAAAAACTTCATAATTTTCATCGAAATGTTCCCTGTCAGAGCTAAGGGGCATATCTTTTTAGTTAACAATCAAAATAACTCAAATACACACGCGCACGCAAACACACTAACTTCATCAATTAAATATTACTACATGAATAAAAAAAGAATAAAATAGAAATTAGAATAAAAGGAAGTACTAACAATAACAGTTTTGGACATACCAAATGCGTTAACATGTGTTTATAAGATACTAAAAGGATCAAAATTACTGTATGAGGTTTTAATGCAAGACAACGTCAAACCTAATTTTTGTTTGGAAATGGACGCAAGAATTAAATGTTGATATTCTTTGGAAAGAGGTATTCCCGTAAATGCATAAAGCTAAAGACATTAGATTAAAGTGTCTACAGACTAGATTTGTTCTCAGAATTTTTGCAAGAAATGTTTTTTTAAAGTGCAATGGGAATACGTACTACGGCAAACCGTTCGCTATGTAATGAATTAAGGGACTCTATTGAACATGTTTTTCAGGAGTTGTAAATATGTTCGATGCTTTTGGACCTCTTTCCAAAAATAAATTTTCAATGAAAAATGTGAAAATGCTTATAATGTAAAGATATCACGTGAGCTAGTACTTTTCAATGTATCATATTAATGCAGATAGTATTTTCAAATTTATTATAGTATTTGCCAAACAGTATATGAATGTATACGAGAAAAATGCTCACGTAACTTAAATGTCTTTGAGAAACAGCTGAATAAAAGATACAAGATTGAAAAATATAATGCAAAAAGTAATCATAAAATGTCTAAGTGTACTATTGAATGGAATTTTTATACATGTATGCGTGTCACTGTATAATAAATATTGTGTCAAATCATCTATTGTAAGATTGAGTCGAAATATTTATGCTCCATGCCCATTTGCAATATTTTTCGCCACTCTCTCTCTCTCTCTCTCTCTCTCTCTCTCTATATATATATATATATACCAGTTTAAAATGAGATTTTAAAACGGGAAAGTAAAACCACCTACAAAATTGTTTCGAGCCAAAGTGCTCTCCTCAGGGTATATATAATCTGGGCACGCCACCGGTGTTATATAGTGTGGTGTGTGTGCGTGTGAGCTCTGCACGTGTGGCACGTGGCCTGTAGATTTTTTTTCTTTTTGGGGGCGCGTTCAGGGGGGACGTGCCAAGGAATGGTGCGCATTGACAAAGATTTCCATTTGTGCCTGCAATTATTAATCATTTCTACTTTGGAGTTCAGGGATGCTAGATGGGGTTTACATAATATCAGCCACTTTTCTGTAGTACATAAGTTGCATTTTTTAGAAATGTTGTTGTATGGTGTTGCTCTTTTTATAATTTTCCATGATATGTTGTAATCTATTTTCTTATCTTTAAGCTTCCAAATATATTTACTTAGTTCTGTTTGGTTTTTATATTTTTCATTTTTGAAGGACTGTTTATGGTTTGCATATCTGGTTTTAAAATGGTTTGCCGTGATCCCTATGTATGTTTCTTTATCACTGTCTGTTGTTACCGTAGCTTGGTACACAATGTTGCTGTAGAGACATTTGTTATTCAGAGGGCACTGGTCTTTTTTTTGTGCAATTACAAGATATCCTTTCGTCACCCTCTTTGGTTGCGTTGTTTTTGGTTTTATTGGAAGAATCAATTATATTTTTAAGGTTGGGCATACACGAGTATGATAGCTTGATGGTGTTTTTATTGAATATTTTAGATAGTACATGTTCTTTTGGGAATGATGTTTTAAGGATTCTGAGGAATTCTTTTCTACGTTAGTTTTTGTTCTTCCATCATATGGAGGGTTATACCATATAATTTTTCTTTTCCTGTTTTTCTTATTGCTGTTCATGTTATCTGGGTTATACTGTAATTTGTAGTTGTAGCCACTTTTTTTCAGCGCCTCTTGGTATTCGGCTGCTGCACTGTTAAATTCTTTCTCATTGCATGACAGTTTAGATAATCTTTTGTTTATGCCATTAGGTATGGATTTTAAAATGGAGGGTGGATGGTTACTTTTGATGTCTACGTAGACAGGTGTGTCATTAGGTTTTTTGTATGGTTTGTATATATGGTCCTTAAGGTCTAATGTTATGTCTAAATAATTTACTATTTTTTTGTTGGCTTCTACTGTGATTTTTAGGTTGTGGCTTTGAAAAATTTTACAAAGTTCTTTTTTCTTGTTTTCAATGATTTTTGGTTTATTGTTTAACGTGGCAAGGCCGTCATCTCTGTATAAGCCAACCTGTTTACCAAGTATTTTCTGTATATGAGACAACATGAAAAGTCCAACTAATTCACAAGTTTCAGCTCCATCATAAGATCCCATCATGACATCGAACGTGGAATTTCTGCTGTTTTTTTTTAAATTTTTTTTATCCAAGTTTCATTGTTGCTATGGAGAAGGGTTTTCTTAGTGTGGAAAATGATTTCCATCTCAGAATCTGTTATATTTGTATATTTGTTGGCGAATCTTAGTGCTTTAGTAAGTAATTCCTCATCGATAGAAGGATAGAAATCCACTATGTCAAAAGTAATGAACACTGTATTTTTCTGTTTGTTCAATTCTTTAAACCATTGGATAACTTCATAACTATTTTTCCAGAGATTGTATTCAGTGTTTGTTTTTATGTCCTCTATTGCTTTTTCCAGGATTTTTTTTTTAATTTTTTTTTTTACTAATTTTACCTAATTCAGATTTTGATGGGTTTATTAGTCTACAAGTAGGGTTGTTGTGGAAGTTAGGTTTGTGGTCTTTGAGAGTTATAAAAGCTTCTTTTATTGCTGTTTCTATCCTATCACCTAAATCCATCTGGTGCACAAGTTCTTTTTCTTTTTTGCAGATGTTGTCATATGTAGTCTTATCAGCTTTTTAAAAAATAATTTCTGAATATTTTTGTTGAGGAGTTGGGAGTACTCATTAGGTTCCATTTTATAGAAATTGCTTGTCTTGTCAGCCTTTATAAATATTTTTTTGTCATTTTGGATTTGTTTTACGTTATTGTTCAATGTTGTTTGGAAGTTATTATGTGATTTTCTAAATTCAATATTAGCTATTAGTTTTTTCATACTTTCTTCAAAAGGTTTCATTTCCTCTATTACAGGTGGCGATCTCCATGAATTAAAACCATAAGTTTTTTTATCTTCCATTTTAGCATCTGGATTCAAAAAGAAAAACGCTTTCCATCTCATATTACACACAAATATTTCAGTCTGCTCTATGAGTTTTTTAATGTAGAGTTGTGGGTTAGAAAACGGTATATTTTTGGTGGACTGCCCAAAGTTAATTTTCTCCATTTTAAGTTTAGATTCTGCTAGGCCACAGTGCTCAACGTGAGGAGCAATCGATAAAATTAGAGTTAAAAAGCCACTCAGAATTCTAAAAGTGCTCAACCAGGTAGGGAGCGACATAACAGTTTAAAATGAGATTTTAAAACGGGAAAATAAAACCACCTACAAAATTGTTTCGAGCCAAAGTGCTCTCCTCAGGGTATATATAATCTGGGCACGCCACCGGTGTTATATAGTGTGGTGTGTGTGCGTGTGAGCTCTGCACGTGTGGCACGTGGCCTGTAGATTTTTTTCTTTTTTGGGGCGCGTTCAGGGGGGACGTGCCAAGGAATGGTGCATTGACAAAGATTTCCATTTGTGCCTGCAATTATGAATCATTACTACTTTGGAGTTCAGGGATGCTAGATGGGGTTTACATAAAATCAGCCACTTTTCTGTAGTACATAAGTTGCATTTTTAAGAAATGTTGTTGTATGGTGTTACTCTTTTTATAATTTTCCATGATATGTTGTAATCTATTTTCTTATCTCTAAGCCTCCAAATATATTTACTTAGTTCTGTTTGGTTTTTATATTTTTTCATTTTTGACGGACTGTTTATGGTTTGCAAACCATTTTAAAACCAGATATGCAAACCATAAACAGTCCTTCAAAAATGAAAAATATCTAGCATCCCTGAACTCCAAAGTAGAAATGATTAATAATTGCAGGCACAAATGGAAATCTTTGTCAATGCACCATTCCTTGGCACGTCCTCCCTGAACGCGCCCCAAAAAAGAAAAAAATCTACAGGCCACGTGCCACACGTGCAGAGCTCACACGCACACACACCACACTATATAACACAGGTGGCGTGCCCAGATTTTATATACCCTGAGGAGAGCACTTTGGCTCGAAACAATTTTGTAGGTGGTTTTACTTTCCCGTTTTAAAATCTCATTTTAAACTGTTATGTCGCTCCCTACCTGGTTGAGCACTTTTAGAATTCTGAGTGGCTTTTTAACTCTAATTTTATTGATTGCTCCTCACGTTGAGCACTGTGGCCTAGCAGAATCTAAACTTAAAATGGAGAAAATTAACTTTGGGCAGTCCACCAGTAGAAAGAAACTCGTGGAGAGCGTGGCAGCAGAGAGTCCTCAGAAGAGAAGCCCCCTTCAAGCAAGTGTTTCGGCCCTTATCTCCTGACACTCTAGGGGGGTTGGGCCACACCCGGTTCATGACTCCGGATGTCCCTCTGCTGCCCCTTTTTTTCCCATCTTGGGACGAGCCATGGCTGGGATTCGAACCCATGACCCTCTGGACATGCTCATTTTCCACTTAATGACTCGCGCTTTAACCACTGAGCCACAGGGACACCTGATATTTGTAGGGAAATTAAGCCTTATGAAGTTCACTTTTGTTCCTCCTTGACCAGATCCAGCTTGAACACCTCTCTGCCGCTTCTGCCATTGCTTTCAGGGCTCTGGTTTTTTCCTTCCCTGCAACTGAGAGCTGTTTCATGAGGCTGTATGCAGACGTTCCTACAAACCCCCTAGCTCCAATTTCTGCAGTGAGGACTTTGACCTGATAGCCTTCTCTCCTCAGGCTGTTTGCCAGATCAGCATACTTTTCAGTCTTGTAGATTTGAGCTGCCTCCATTCTGTTCTCATATGGCACCGTGAGCTCGATCATGATCAGCTGCTTGGTTGACTTAGAGTGGACTACTATGTCTGGTCTCATGCCACTCTTGCTGATGATCTCTGGGTGACTCTTCCATTCTGGGAGGTCTGCAGTGCACTCCCAGTCATCTGCCCCGTCCAGCAGACTCTGCCTGCATGTTTCGAGTGGCACTGTTGTTCTTGGCCATGATTTGCTGCCTCCTGCCGTGAAGAATGTTGCGGGTGCTTTTGGAGTCCTGATTTTCCCTTTTGTGGTGTTGGTACTAGCCCAGACTACTTGTACAATTTCTTTGAGCACTTGGTTGTGCCTCCATGTGTACCTTCCTTGAGCCAGGGCTACTTTACATGAGCTTAGGACATGCTCCACTGTTTGTTTTTCATGGCAGAGGGGGCATGCAGGATCGTCTGTTTTCCCCCACTTCACCAGGTTTGCATTTGAGGGCAGAAGGTCATATGCAGATCTGAGAATGAAGCTGATCCTGAGAGGGGCCATGTGCCAAATGTCATTCCAAGTGAGACTTCTTTGGAGTGCATTCTCCCACGTTGTCCATTGCCCTTGCTGGCTCTGCTGGACTGCTTTTTGGAGTCTTTTTTGGTCTTCTTCTTTTCTCATCTCCTGAATCATCATGTCTCTTTTGGCTTTTCCTTTGGCCTTTGACCACCATTCAGTTTTGGTCACCCCCAGTCCTTGTCTGTTGGTCTGTGTGTGTCCTGTTATTTCTCTGATCTTGAGACTTTCTTTTGCAGAATCCATCGCCTCTTGAACTTTCCATTTTCTGCCTGTCTTCAGCTGGGGCTTAATTGCTTCTACCACCTTGTCTCCTGAGTCCTCCAGCATGCTTTGAAGTCTGATCTTCCCTGCTTTGTATTCCTCCAGGATGGATTTCAGGGGTAGTTTCAGCTTTGCTTGGCGACAGTACAGCGCTATGTCAGTCAGACAGGGTGGGACACCAAGCCATTTCCTTGTGAACTTGTTGATTTTGGCTTCCATTGCCTCCACTATGCTGGTGCAGATGTCGTATATCATCAGAGGCCATAGCAGCTTTGGTATCAGCATGAACTGCAGACACCAGACCTTGTATTTGCCAGGGAGCCCACACTGGTCAATGGTCTCCAAGCCTTCCTCCGCCATCTGCTTGGTTTCTTTTGCTCTTTGTGTGTCTTTCAGCGTATCATCATACCATCTTCCAAGGCTCTTGACTGGTTCTTCTGTGACTGTTGGAATGGCCTGGTTGGCAACACTGAAGACCACAGATCCGGCCACTTTTCCTTTCCTCAGTGAGAGACTCCGTGATTTCTTTGGCTTGAACTTCATTCTGGATGAGGCAACTATGTCGTCCAGCCTCTCCAGCACATGACGTGTCTCGTCTTCTCTGGATGAAATCACTGTAGTGTCATCCATGAAGGCCTTGAGAGGAGGCATCTTGTATCCATCGCCAAGGTCTGTTTGTCTCGCGTTGTTTGTTGCTGCTTTCAAGATGAGTTCCATTGCCAGCACGAACAGTATTGGGGAAATTGCACAGCCCATTGCAATACCCACTTCCAAGTTGATCCAGTCTGTTGTGTACTCCTTGGTAGAGAACCGCATTGAGAAGCCATTGAAGTACTTCTTGAGCATGTCGCGGATGTTCTTTGGCACATGGTACATCTCAAGAGCCAACTGTATCATCTCATGGGGCACAGATCCATATGCGTTTGCCAGATCAAGCCACACTACGTCCAGGTCTCTCTTTTCTGTTTTTGCTTTTTGGATTGCGTCCCAGATCATTGTGGCGTGTTCTACACAGCCCGCCACGCCTGGGATGCCACCTTTCTGGACTGACACATCCAAGTACTTGTTTTCCATCAGGTACTTGGTCAGCCTTGCTGCCATGACAGAGAAGAAGATTTTCCCTTCGACGTTCAGTAGTGATATTGGCCTGAACTGGCTAATGTCACTTGAGTTTTGCTCTTTGGGGATGTACACACCATCTGCCGTCATCCACTGGCCGCTGATCTTCTGGTTTCTCCAAGCCGATCGCAGCAGCCTGTGGAGCCACTCCAGCACCTTGGGACATTTCTTGTAAAGCTGGTAAGGTATTCCGTTTGGCCCTGGTGATGATTTGGCTCTGGCTTTGTCGACCACCTTCTTGATTTCCGCCAACGTTGGAGGCTTGCCATTGAACTGTTCCTCAGGGTTGGTTGGCCACACCAGACCTTGAATGTCGAGTGGTGCTTTGCTCTGTGGGTCAGAGTATGTTTTCCTCAGATGCTGCTCAAGAACTCCTTTGTCCACACTTAGGGTCCCAGATTTTGGCTGCTCAAACAGTGTTCTGGCAAACTGGAAGGGGTCTCTGAAGAAGCGCTCTTGTGTATTCTTCTTTTTGCTCTTCCTCTTCCTCGCAGATTCCGCTTTGCTGAGGGCACTGTGTTTTTCTTTCAGGTCTTTCCACAGTTTTTCCAAGCCTTGTTTTTCAGCTGGCAGTGCGGTCTTCATTTGCATCTTGAGGTTTTTCTTTTGGACCCTGATCTTGTCCATCTTTTCTTGGCGTCTGGATTTCTTTGGAGGTGTTTTCTCTTTGGGCAGTTTTGCTCCATAGGCGTCTCTACATGTGGCATACACAATGTCCCCATATGTGGCTAGTTTATGTTCCAGGGTGCTTTTCCCTATCAGTGCATCGAGTCTTTGGACGATTTTTGCATCCAGTTTCTCCCAATCTTCAGTTTCGTTTGCTCGTGGCAGGTTGAGTTTCAGGCGCCTGGCATCGAGGGCCTGTGCAAATTCCTCATCCGAACCAACAGCGTGGATGTCCTTGGCACTGTGGTTTAAATCCTGGCCTTGGTCTTCCGACGTCTTATCTGCTGATGCAGTGCGCTGCTGCTCATTCAGATGAGTCTTCACACATCCCATCTTTGTTCTGTGGATCTTCATGCCACGGGTGGTAGCGAAACGCTTTCCACAGACACATGGATATTCCATTTGGTCCATGTTCATAGTCCGTTTGGGATTTGCAGTCATGATTGGTTGAGCACCGATGGATTCATCATTCTCTCCCCCTTTCGGTGAATCCTGGGAGCATCTTTTCCTTTTATTTTTAGTAGCCACATGTTTAAGGCAAAGTGGGGAGCCAGCCCACAGAGCCCTTGGTTCTGGTCTTTCCCAGTGTCCTCCGGTCTAAAAATATACCGTTTTCTAACCCACAACTCTACATTAAAAAACTCATAGAGCAGACTGAAATATTTGTGTGTAATATGAGATGGAAAGCGTTTTTCTTTTTGAATCCAGATGCTAAAATGGAAGATAAAAAAACTTATGGTTTTAATTCATGGAGATCGCCACCTGTAATAGAGGAAATGAAACCTTTTGAAGAAAGTATGAAAAAACTAATAGCTAATATTGAATTTAGAAAATCACATAATAACTTCCAAACAACATTGAACAATAACGTAAAACAAATCCAAAATGACAAAAAAATATTTATAAAGGCTGACAAGACAAGCAATTTCTATAAAATGGAACCTAATGAGTACTCCCAACTCCTCAACAAAAATATTCAGAAAAATTATTAAAAAAAGCTGATAAGACTACATATGACAACATCTGCAAAAAAGAAAAAGAACTTGTGCACCAGATGGATTTAGGTGATAGGATAGAAACAACAGCAATAAAAGAAGCTTTTATAACTCTCAAAGACCACAAACCTAACTTCCACAACAACCCTACTTGTAGACTAATAAAACCATCAAAATCTGAATTAGGTAAAATTAGTAAAAAAAAATCCTGGAAAAAGCAATAGAGGACATAAAAACAAACACTGAATACAATCTCTGGAAAAATAGTTATGAAGTTATCCAATGGTTTAAAGAATTGAACAAACAGAAAAATACAGTGTTCATTACTTTTGACATAGTGGATTTCTATCCTTCTATCGATGAGGAATTACTTACTAAAGCACTAAGATTCGCCAACAAATATACAAATATAACAGATTCTGAGATGGAAATCATTTTCCACACTAAGAAAACCCTTCTCCATAGCAACAAAGAAACTTGGATAAAAAAAAAAAAACAGCAGAAATTCCACATTCGATGTCATGATGGGATCTTATGATGGAGCTGAAACTTGTGAATTAGTTGGACTTTTCATGTTGTCTCATATACAGAAAATACTTGGTAAACAGGTTGGCTTGTACAGAGATGACGGCCTTGCCATGTTAAACAATAAACCAAAAATCATTGAAAACAAGAAAAAAGAACTTTGTAAAATTTTTCAAAGCCACAACCTAAAAATCACAGTAGAAGCCAACAAAAAAATAGTAAATTATTTAGACATAACATTAGACCTTAAGGACCATATATACAAACCATACAAAAAACCTAATGACACACCTGTCTACGTAGACATCAAAAGTAACCATCCACCCTCCATTTTAAAATCCATACCTAATGGCATAAACAAAAGATTATCTAAACTGTCATGCAATGAGAAAGAATTTAACAGTGCAGCAGCCGAATACCAAGAGGCGCTGAAAAAGTGGCTACAACTACAAATTACAGTATAACCCAGATAATAACATGAACAGCAATAAGAAAAACAGGAAAAGAAAAATTATATGGTATAACCCTGGAAGAACAAAAACTAACGTAGAAAAGAATTCCTCAGAATCCTTAAAACATCATTCCCAAAAGAACATGTACTATCTAAAATATTCAATAAAAATACCATCAAGCTATCATACTCGTGTATGCCCAACCTTAAAAATATAATTGATTCTT
>CM065717.1:14331682-14414182 GCA_033310375.1 Conus canariensis | reverse complement strand
AGAGAGAGAGAGAGAGAGAGTCCACAACTTTTTTTGTTATTATGGTTATTATTGAAATTCATTTTACTCGTTTGAAAATGAATTGTCACATCAGAGCAATCGCATAAATCGTGCCGACCTTGTTCAGTGCATTTAGAAAATGAAATGTGAAAGGTCATGAACTCTGAACATGAGTGGATTACTTTTCAACAGTCCTCTAAATGTTGCGGCTGAGTCTAAGATGTGGTTGACGTGGCATGTATCTGTCAAGGATATCAAACAGCTGTGAGGATCAGTTGCCTGACTGAAGCAGGACTCTACCAACAGAAATAGTACCGTACAAGAAAGATGCGCTCTCAGCCCGTTCTGGCTTATTAACTGTAAGGTTTAGGAACAGCATCCCCTTATTGTGCCAGCTGATGGCATTTTAATCATCTCAGAACCGCTACGTGGGTGGGAAAGAGGAGAAAGGGGGTAGAGACCAGAAGGAAACTTTTGAAAAGAAGGGATGTTGCGGGGCTCGTTCCATATCTCTCTGCAAGGGCTGGCTGTGGGAGTGAGAGAGCTGGAAGTGTGTTCTCAACAGGTTTAGTGATCCTGCTCATTGAACACTGGTGTGGGAAAGGCAGCGTCCCTGCGGTGACCCTTCAGAACAAAGGCACTGCAGATGGAGGCTGTTCATCCTTCCACTCAGGCTGTTCTGGACAACTAACACAGCCATTGCTCAACTTGGTGACAGAGTGTCAGTACGCTCCAGGGTGAACATTTTGGTCATCTCAGAATCTGAGCACTAGTTACACGTCAGGAACGAGGCAAAGAATGGATGCTTTTTTCGGTATTCTTCACAAGAAACGAAGGAAGAATGGTGAACCAACCTGTGCAGAAGATGAAACGGATCAACTGATCCTCACAGAGAGAGAGAGAGAGAGAGAGAGAGAGAGAGAGAGGGGGAGGAAAGGAGAGGAGAGGAGAGGCTCAAGGGTGGGGTGGCGGTTGGGGGGCCGAAGGACTGGGTAGGTGCGAGGCAGGGAGGTGGAGGATTGCTACTTCAGACAGAGCGCATAATTCATTCATGATTTTCACAGACACAATGAACAAGGCGGGCCATCACAGGTGTCATATCCGCGGGTCGAGGCCGATTCAGTCGATAATGGTGATGTAATCATTGTAGCAGTCGACTGCTTTTATCTTTCCCGTTAAGTTGCCGTCTGGAAAGCTGGCTTTTTTGCAGAAATCAGTGCTGGATGCCACGTTGTCACACAACGTCATATCCGTGTAGCCACCGCATGCCCACTCCAGGCAGTCCTGTTCAGTTGACAACATCAAAGTATCTTCTTACGCTCTGTACATAATGTCACTGGTACCTACTATTCATATACAAATACAGTAATAACTAATAAACAGTGGCTGTCGACTTCTTTTCATTTTCTGTGCAACAACACTTTTAACCAAAACAAAACATTCTTGCTCACAACGAGAGGATGCTTCCAATTTCTCAGAACATCGTAAATAATGGTTTTGTTTGTCTTATATGTAATATAAGTTTACAAAACTTAAGTTGAGTTTTCAAAACCATGCTGCCCGTGGTTCCACGTATTTAATAATAATAATAATAATAATAGTAAATCGAGCTTATATAGCGCTCTTCGATGAGAGAAGAAGACACATCCTCAGAGCGCTTCACAATACAGGAAAAATAAAAGTTTCCATAAACATTGCACAATATTGAGAAAAAGGCATCAAAACAATAGGTCACAAAGCAAGCACTAAAACAGATGCACAAGCCACATCCCCCCCACTCTATCCTCCCCCCCCACCCCCCACCCCCCCACACCGCCACCCCACACACACCACACACATGACATTACATGAACAACGCTCGACAAGAATTTGGGAATAGAAGAAAAGAACCAACTCCCATCCCCACCCCCACACCCACCCACCCACCCGCCTCCAATTTCGTGAACACTGCACGGGATACAATATAAAACATGCAGAAGGGAGCACCCACACCCACAGACACACACACACACACACACACACACACACACACACACACACACACAAAGGGCAAACTCAACACGAAGCAACAAAATCCCACGCGCATAAACGCACACACACGAACGGACACACGCAAAAGCACATAAGCATTCAGGCACGGAAGCGCGCGTGCACATACAAGAGGCGAAAGGATGGAGAATGCATGGGAAACACGCATTAACCCGTACGCTATGTAGAAAGACAAAAGGACTTCTGAAAGAGATGCGTTTTGAGACCAGATTTGAACGCAGAGTCTGTGAAGAGCGGAGCTGGGAGCGGAGGGAGTTCCAGACAAGGGGGGCTTGATAACTGAAAGAACGTTGGCCAAAGGATTTCAGTTTCATGCGGGGAAGCTTGAGAAGTTTGTCAGTGCTAGAGCGGAGAGTGCGAGAGGGTTGATAAGTGACAAGTGTGTTGGAAAGATAAGCAGGCAATGTTTCATCCAAGTGTCGGAAGGCAAGTGTTGCGAGTTTATACTGAATGTGCGCATGAATGGGAAGCCAATGTAGTCTAAATAACAGAGGTGTAGGGTGGGTTCTTTTGGACATTTGGAAAACAAGTCTGGCTGCGTTGTTTTGTATGCGTTGAAGTCGGTTTATATCGACAACGGGAAGACCGGCAAGAACGCTGTTACAGTAATCGAGTTTTGACATGATGAGGGAATAGATAAGTTGGGCAGTCCCTTTCTGTGTAAGATATGAGCGAATTGACGCGATTTTTCTCAAAGCCAAATAGGCTGAACGACACAGGTGACCGATCTGGACATTCATGGTCAGCGTTCTATCCAAATGGACACCCAGATCCCTCACACTGCCTTCAAAGGGAATTTTGTTGGTTCCAGCTTGAATAGATTTTTCAGAAATGCGATCCAAAACAGAACGAGGTGCTGCCAACAGAGCCTCAGTTTTTTCATCATTTAGCTTGAGCTTATTTTTAAGCATCCATGATTTAACAGATTGGAAACACAGTTCAAATTCCGATACCAAAAGTTGGAATGCAGCAGGCTCAGCAGCGTCGTGCAGCTGGGTGTCATCGGCAAATTTCTGATGAGGAATCCCGTGTTCAATGACCATAGATAGAGGTTGAATATACAGAGAGAAGAGAAGGGGGCCCAAAACGGAGCCCTGGGGCATACCAAAGTCCAGGGGAAGGGGACAGGAGACCTTGCCACCAACAGACACAGATTGTGTTCTGCCAGTCAGGTATGACCGAAACCATTCTAATGCAGTGTCTGTGATACCGAAAGACACCGACAGTCTTTTTAAAAGAATACTGTGGTCGATAGTGTCAAATGCGGCACTGAGATCTAGCAAAGTCAGAAGCGATGCTTTTTCATGGCTGTATGTCAAAATTGGGACAATATTTTCATAAAACAAATAAAGAAAGTCATATCAAATGGCAATGCAGATCTGTTGCATTTTTCTAGACAGAGCAGACATAGTTCGGGGTGCCCTATCACATAGATCACTTTGTGCAACTTTCATTTTACTCTTGTCACTTAATTTCATCACTAAACATTGGAAATAAAAAAGACATCATAATTCTTGTACCCAGTCCCATACTTTGGTTTTTGTTTTTAATTCTACCCTTTGAAAAGGCTGTCACTTCATATTTCTTTGCCATCAGTTAAAGATTCAAGAGGATACAATACTGTTCAAAAGTGTTAAGTCCTACTAGCACCTCACTTTATTCTCCGGTAAAATACTGTTCTCAGCATCTAAAAGAAAGAAATTTAAAAGATTTTCGGATAATCGGGGATGGGAGGGAGAGGACACAATTACATGTTAATAAATTCTATAATCACGATAAATAACGGAAAAGCAACTGGTCCATATAACTAAAGGTGTGATGCATTCCATCAACACATCGAGTGGTTACAGTTGTCCAAACAAATTCGTATATGTACAGCAATCTGTGGAAAAATATTAAAAGACATCATCATTTCTACACATTGGTATTTTCATCTGTTGCTTTCTACAAAATTCTGAAAAGAATACCACCGTTTATGGAATTCTGTGAATCGCATTTCCATGCAATGCAAATATTTCTCGATTTTATATGTGCTCTTTTACTGGTTCATAAGTGTTGGGGATTAGGTCTGATCTGATGATTTTACATTTATATACAAAACGTTTATTACACAGGATAATTTGGTCAAATTCTTCGACCGTTTTCCTTTGTTTATCATTACCACACAATACTAGTTCTATATCAAGTATGATTATTACAGTTTTCCCGATTTTTTTTCTCTCGCTAATCTCTCTAGTTCATTCAAGAAACTCCGTACATGATAATGCCATAAGTGGTGTTGTGTTCAATCTTTCTCTATCTCACAAAATGAACATACATTACTAGTAATTATATCCACTTTTCTTCAAAATACCATTTGTGACAAGAATGTTATAGTATAACCTACTCGGAAAGTGGGTTTTATTTCCTTGATTTCTCTAATTGTTTTAATCTTTCCCCCAGTATATTGCCAATCAAAAAATATCCTTAAAAAGAAACAAACAAAAACACTTAATATCGTGGTGGCTCAGCTACTGGCATTTTACAGATTATGAAACTAGGCTGTGCTGACAGCGCTAGGCATTTTCCATAATTCAATGCTCCAGGATATAAAAGAAATGGTAAAAAATGTAATAAACAACTGAATATCACACAAATCAGTTTCAAAGAATATGGGCGGACATTGCAGGGCCGACAACTAGAGTCCCCTCTGAACAGTGCCTATGACTTCCATTATCTACCCCTCTATTTACACATTTCATATAATACTTATACATTTCTCTCTCTCTCTCTCTCTCTCTCTCTCTCTCTCTCTCTCTCTCTCTCTCTGTGCGCGCGCGCATACATGCATGCGTGCGTGCGTGCGCGCGCGTGTGTGTGTATCTATGAGTCTGTATGTGTTTGCTACATGACCGTTGGCTATGTATGCCACTTCGTTTTCTTTGATATTGTTTATTTCATGTGCTTTGCAATATAAGAAAAGAAATATGGGTAAACGTATGGGTATTCTTATTGCTTTGAATGACGTCCTTGACTCCAAGTTTCTATCAACTCGGTAGCTAGTACATGCTGATTTTAAATGAGAGCAAAAAGTTACACTTTACAATTTCGATTGTTCTGTTGAAAAGAATGATAGTAAAAACATAAGAGATGATACGGGTGAGACAATGACAATGATGATTCTAACTGACCACAAAAACGTCCATGGGGCTGCAGGAGTACTTGGTGACACACTTCCTTCGATTTTTGACGGTTAGGATTTGACCACAAGTGATGATGGCATCTTTGCGCGTTGCATTATCCTTACACGTGTTCTGAAATATGTCCTCTGCTTTTTTGCACTGATCGTTCCTGTTGATGAAACAAACAAGTAAGTGAAGCAGCTGGAAAGCTCGAAGTTCTGTTATTTCACAATTATTTACCTATGTTTATAATTTGTGAATTTAAAAGAATCAGTTTTCAAAAGCTTTTGATATGGACCAGATCACACACACACACACACACACACACACACACACACACACACACACACACACACACACACACACATATATACACACACCTCCTAGAAAACCACATCAAAAAGCATATTCTTAAGCATTTTGATCATTTTAATCTATTTCAACCTCGTTAGTCTGGGTTTATCGATTTCCATTCTTGTAACACAGCTCTATCCACTCTAACTGATACACGGCTGACAAATATTAGCAGTAATGAAATAACTGGAGTTCTCTATGTCGACTTAATCAAGGCTTTTGATGTTATAGATCACACACTTTTGCACAGAAAGCGCAAGATTTTTGGCATATCGAAAAATACATCAAAGCTCATGACGCCATTTTCAGTCGGTAGAAAACAACTGGCAGCTACAAATGGATCTAAATCTGCGACTTCGCTTACTAAGAAGAGTATACCTTAAAGTTCCATCCTAGTACCTTTATTAGTTTCATTTTATTTCAGTTATTTACCTTTAACTCGTACTGAATAATGTGAATTATTTGCATACGACATGACCACATATATTGGTAATTCTAGTTGTGCACAGATCTGAATCACTTCGCAAAAAAAAAACGTTTTTAAATTGATTAAATGGTCAGAGTTAAGAGCCTGCATTCACTGAAAACTAAGTTCATGATCACCACGAGACGGAAATGTCAAAACCTTTTCTGTGATTCTACTCTCTCTCTCTCTCTCTCTCTCTCTCTCTCTCTCTCTCTCTCTCTCCACACACACACACACACATACACGCACACCCGCACGCCCACATGCACACACACATGCATGCATGCACGCACGCACACACACACACACACACACACACACACACACACACACACACACACACACACACACACACACAGAGTCACTCAATTACTTGTTATTGAGAATATGTAAGGCCACATTTGATTAAAGACAAGTCTACATATGATCAAACGAGAAACCTTAGGGCACCGCTGAAACCTAGATATACCTACACCTGGGTGATATCAGTGTCAGTCTCTGCAAACACGTTGTACAAGAACATCTGCTCTGCTGACAGTCCAAAGTCGTTGACGAACTTGCCGTACCTGAAGCCGCTGTCTTTGTCGCCTCCTAATCAAATAAAAAAGGCTCCGGTCATCCTCGACGTGATCTACATATTCATACAACAACAACAACAACAACAGCAACAACAAGAAAAACAACCAAAAACAAACCCACCGGTCGTCCTTGAGGTTTTCTACAAGTCATAACCAAGATGGTAAAAGAAAAGAACCCACACCCACAACACCCGTCATTTTTGAGGTAATCTACAAATCATAACCAATATCGTTAAAAACACCCCAGCAAACAGAAACCACAACAGCAACAAAACCAAACCAAGCAAAAATGAACCAATCAAACCTGGCCATCTTAGTGTTAGGTAACGCCGATGATCCCCTCCCCTCATTCCCTCATCTCACTATCACGGCAACAGGGGTACGAGCCAATGAGGGTTTTCGACTATCTGACCCAAGCCAAACAGCGACCTTGGAAAACACGAAGCGCGACGACCCACACTGGTTTGTCTTGTGAAATATATACCTGATTTGAACCACGTAACCAGCAGACGAACGGCCACATCGACGTCCACAGTAGCCATAAAGAAAAGCCCTATAAAGCAAACAACTGTACCCCCCACCTACCGGTCTATCCCTTTCACTTCATCCCCTTTTATTTCCCCATTACCACAATTAGAACCCTACACAGATATGGGTCGGTAAAAACAACCTATACATAAGAGCATCAGATGAATAGATTATCAATGTCACCATTCACACCATTCATGTCATCCATTTCTCTCAATTTATGGCATTCGACATTTCTAAACGTGACAACAAATTAGTTAAAGCAAGGTAGAACCACAACCGTACATAAAAGGTTCTATCGGCTGTGAAGACGACCAACTAAGAACTAATGCTCATCACAAGATCTTAATGGTTTGCTCTGTATTCACAACTTGACGTTATAACCAGAGGACTAAAAATTGTAACTAGAAAAAAAAAGTAAAGAGTTTCTAGGACAAAAAGTGAGTCACAAAAGCGAACACTAGGTGACAGTAAAATAAGAAAAAATGGTAAAGTCAAATAAAGTAACAGAAAAGGGGAATTTGTAACATACGATTTTCATCAGTGGAAGCACAATTCATAGTGCAAGAGCCTCTAACCCCACTTCACCACCTTCAGTGTGGCAGGGCTGGCGGTCAGCTGGAAGTCCATGCTGATGGCGAAAAGGTGACCACAACCAGTCGCTCCACCTGCTTCTCTTTCCTATTCCATCCTCCACAGAAGAAACAGAGGAATTTCAAAGCCATGCCTCAATTGTATCCGACGATGCACGTGACACTCCCCACGTACTCAGTCTAACAGCCAGGAGGACTATACTCTAATGGAACAGTGAAACAGGTCTGGCATCATCAATGGGGCTAAAGCAAGGACGCTGACCTTGGAAATATCATGACCTTGTCATGATGACCCTTGCGGTTGAAGAGTAGCAAGAAAGTGAAAAACAACCATCTCAAATCTATACCTCAAAAGTGAAAGATCCTGACACCGCTAAACAATTCCAAGAGACCAAAAGAAGAAAATCCACTCCGCTATTATTTCTTGAGGATCTTGAAACCATAACAGAAACAGCTGAAGACATCTCAAAGGTAAGTCGATGAAAATAAAAGCCACGGATCACAAGCGATCTTGATATACATGTAGATGTGCGGCATTAGGCAGTGCTCAAAATCGTACAAGAAGACTGACGAACACGGTGTGTAAGCAAGAAGATCAATGAAGAAGTTACGAACGCAAAGTAAGGCTGGACAAAAAAAAAAAGAAAAAAAAAAGCTCAATTAAAGAAAACAAACAAACAAAAAAGAAGAAAAAGGACACGAGCAAAACCATGACAACAAGAGGACAAAAAGGCTATTTACTACGCAGACACGAAGTATAGTCAGCACTATTTTGGACAAAGACGGCAACTGTCCCGTAGATGAAGGTTAAAGGTTAAAATTCCCACAGCCTATTGGCCGTAGAAGTAGTGAACTGTCAGACTTCCACCATGTCTAAGGTACAGCATAATGGAAAGCAGAGCTCAGCCTCTCCTTCCGCCGCCTTTAATCTTCCCTGAACTGCTGCGTGGAAAGAGAGGGTCTTTAGGCCGTGGAAATATATCCTGACCCCGCGAGTGGATCGAACTCACGACTGGCAGCTCTGCAGACCATTTAATCATTAACCATGGGCCCCTCTCACAGAGGAAGACTTAAAAAGACGGACTGACTATTGCTATTAACTCCACAACATACTGAGGAAGGACGATCAAAGCGTGCTAACAGCACAGGATTCATCTAATGAGAAGACTTTCCAATATTCTGTGAAGACTTCTTAATTGCGATGAAGTTGCTGAAACATGGTAAAGATGCAGGCATTGGCATTCCTGTGGAACTCCCGAACTATATCAGAAAGCCAATAAGTGATATCCTAATTGCCATCTACAAACATTTTTGGCACACTGGCGAGTGTCCCATGCCACTGATTCAATGGATACAGAACTTCATCAAAGCGCAGACTTTCCTTGCTTTGCAATAAGAAAATATTACTGACCGTTTCCAAATGACAGGTACAGCCGTTTACTGTCCTCTTCATTTTACAAGAAAGCCGTCAAATAATAAAACAAATGAGTGGAGACTGTTTATCAGATGGTCAGAACTACCCCACTTCTCATGTTAAAACACAAAATAGCTTTTTAGTATTGAATGCATAAAAGCATCCAACGACTGCGACACTTGCAGTTTCGTCATATATATCAATACAGAAATCTCGGTTTAACATTTCATTGAAACCACATGCCTTTGCACTGAATACAGCGCTGCATAAAGATGTGTATGTGGCGAAACAAAAGTAGTAAGTGGTCATGTCTTACTCGGGCACACTTAGCATGTTTATTAGGTATGCTGTACACACACACACACACACACACACACACACACACACACACACACACACACACACACACATGACATTACAGAAAAAACATACCCATAACATATTTAAGTAAACGTCTATCTGGACTACAGCTTTAACAAAAAGTAAAGAAAGCACGCGAGCTCACACGCACACACACACTCTCTCTCTCTGGACTACAGTTTTAACAAAAAGTAAAGTGCACGCGCGCGCGCTCGCGCGCGCGCGCGCGCGCGCACACACACACACACACACACACATATATATATATATATATATATATATATATATATACACACACACACATGTTGTGTGTGTGTGTGTGTGTGTGTGTGTGTGTGTGTGTGTGTGTGTGTGTGTGTGTGTGTGTGTGTGGTGCGCGCGCGCGCGAGTGCTTTACTTTTTGTTAAAACTGCAGTTCAGTTAGACATTTTCTTTAACATGACATAGGTAGTCTTTCTGTAATGTCATGTATACACATACCACACGCCTACAAAAATACTCGCTTGTGGACACTCGTAAGTCCCCCCTCCCTTAGCCATTGCTTCTCCCTCCCCCGCACACACTGACTCTCTCTCTCTCTCTCTCCCTCTGCCAAAGTGCTTTCTTACTAAGAAGAGAGAGAGAGAGAGAGAGAGGGAGAGAGAGAGGGGGGGTGGGGAAAGGGGTAGTGGCGGAGCTAGGCGTGGAGGTGGTGACGGTCACAATCCAAACGACAGCTACTGTGGAGGAAGGAGTAGTGGTGGAGCTTGGCGTGGAGGTGGTGACGGTCACAATCCAAACGACAGTTAGTGTGGGGGAAGGAGTAGTGGTGGAGCTAGGCGTGGAGGTGGTGACGGTCACAATCCAAACGACAGCTACTGTGGAGGAAGGAGTAGTGGTGGAGCTTGGCGTGGAGGTGGTGACGGTCACAATCCAAACGACAGTTAGTGTGGGGGAAGGAGTAGTGGTGGAGCTAGGCGTGGAGGTGGTGATGGTCACAATGCAAACGACAGGTAGTGTGGAGAAGGGGTAGTGGTGGAGCTAGGCGTGGAGGTGGTGACGGTCACGATCCAAACGACAGCTAGTGTGGGGGAAGGAGTAGTGGTGGAGCTTGGAGTGGAAGTGGTGATGGTCACAATCCAAACGACAGCTAGTGTGGGGGAAGGAGTAGTGGTGGAGCTAGGCGTGGAGGTGGTGACGGTCACAATCCAAACGACAGCTAGTGTGGGGGAAGGAGTAGTGGTGGAGCTTGGCGTGGAGGTGATGATGGTCACAATCCAAACGACAGGTAGTGGTGGGGGAAGGGGTAGTGGTGGAGCTTGGCGTGGAGGTGGTGACGGTCACAATCCAAACGACAGCTAGTGTAGGGAAGGAGTAGTGGTGGAGCTAGGCGTGGAGGTGGTGATGGTCACAATCCAAACGACAGCTAGTTTGGGGGAAGGAGTAGTGGTGGAGCTTGGCGTGGAGGTGGTGACGGTCACAATCCAAACGACAGCTAGTGTAGGGGAAGGAGTAGTGGTGGAGCTAGGCGTGGAGGTGGTGATGGTCACAATCCAAACGACAGCTAGTGTGGGAGAAGGAGTAGTGGTGGAGCTTGGCGTGGAGGTGGTGATGGTCACAATCCAAACGACAGCTAGTGTGGGGGAAGGAGTAGTGGTGGAGCTTGGCGTGGAGGTGGTGATGGTCACAATCCAAACGACAGCTAGTGTGGGGGAAGGAGTAGTGGTGGAGCTAGGCGTGGAGGTGGTAATGGTCACAATCCAAACGACAGCTAGTGTGGGGGAAGGAGTAGTGGTGGAGCTTGGAGTGGAAGTGGTGATGGTCACAATCCAAACGACAGCTAGTGTGGGGGAAGGAGTAGTGGTGGAGCTTGGCGTGGAGGTGGTGACGGTCACAATCCAAACGACAGCTAGTGTAGGGGAAGGAGTAGTGGTGGAGCTAGGCGTGGAGGTGGTGACGGTCACAATCCAAACGACAGCTATTGTGGGGGAAGGAGTAGTGGTGGAGCTAGGCGTGGAGGTGGTGACGGTCACAATCCAAACGACAGCTAGTGTGGGGGAAGGAGTAGTGGTGGAGCTAGGCGTGGAGGTGGTGATGGTCACAATCCAAACGACAGCTAGTGTGGGGGAAGGAGTAGTGGTGGAGCTTGGCGTGGAGGTGGTGACGGTCACAATCCAAACGACAGCTAGTGTGGGGGAAGGAGTAGTGGTGGAGCTTGGCGTGGAGGTGGTGACGGTCACAATCCAAACGACAGCTAGTGTAGGGGAAGGAGTAGTGGTGGAGCTAGGCGTGGAGGTGGTGACGGTCACAATCCAAACGACAGCTAGTGTGGGAGAAGGAGTAGTGGTGGAGCTAGGCGTGGAGGTGGTGACGGTCACAATCCAAACGACAGGTAGTGGTGGAGGAAGGGGTAGTGGTGGAGCTAGGCGTGGAGGTGGTGATGGTCACAATCTAAACGACAGCTAGTTTGGGGGAAGGAGTAGTGGTGGAGCTAGGCGTGGAGGTGGTGACGGTCACAATCCAAACGACAGGTAGTGGTGGGGGAAGGGGTAGTGATGGAGCTAGGCGTGGAGGTGGTGACGGTCACAATCCAAACGACAGGTAGGTGTGGGTGAAGCGGTAGTGGTGGAGCTTGGCGTGGAGGTGGTGACGGTCACAATCGAAAAGACTACAGTGTGAATGAAGCCTGATCAGTATAAATATTTGCACGGAGAACTGTGATGGATGGATGCAAACACTGAACATTCCTGATGGTATCTTGTTGGTGCTAGCTTTTGACATTTATACATTAAATCAGTCTTTTGTTCATTTAAAAAGACTTCCATAACATATTTTTTATGACTACCCTGTGTTTGTTTCAGAAGCTGTGAGATCATCTCAGCAAGGTCTTAATTCAGGTGCAGTGATAACGTTCGTGCAGAATCTGTCACAAAAACTGATACTTATTTAGGACAGGTGATTGTTTTGAAGTGTTCAGAAAACGAATGTGTACAGAATAAAACATTTTATTTGTACATATATCAACCCATACGACAGAAAATAATGGAGACAATCACAGCATGGTTTTGGGGTTGAGATCGTTGTTATCGGTCAGACGAATGTTCAGTGAAAATTTAAACTTTCCTTATCCTATCTGCAAAGTAACAGAAGGCAAAAAACATTTTATACATGTTTGCCCTTGGTGTGATGATGAGATCTAAATATCCGAGGACGATTGAAAACCCTGCATTACTATTCTGCGCAATGGATCAATGACAAGAAATCGAAAACCATATATGTATATTTTTATGCACTTCAGAAGATATTTGTACATGCTGACAATTTTTAACGTTCCTTCTCCAAAATACCATTCTCCATTCACGGAAATATAACCACCGTTTTTGTAAACAACAACATTAGATTTCTCCAAGTAAACCATAAGATCTATGCGTTTAGACGTGTTGTATAATACATTCGGTTGTGTCTCCAGACCTATGACACTATCCGAAAAAAAATGCCACATCACCAGCAAAGGACAGAATAAACAGTTCTACATGATCAGGATACAGCTGAATTCCATGTCTACCATTACTGATGATATTTTTAGTTAGTTCATTTATAAACAAGGAAAACAGGACAGGCGAACATACTTCACCTTGCTTAGGGCCACGTGGGCAGAAAAAAAATTCTTATAGATCACCACCTGCCCCACCACGAGTCTTAACAACAGCATACATGCTTTTAACTGCACAGGCGATTTTTACTTCAGTACCATTGTTACTTAACCTTTTCCATAGTTTCTGCCTGTGAACTGTATCAAATGCTTTACGAAAATCTATAAAGGCAACATACAATTTTCTGTGTCTTCCAAACTTTTTTTCTGATCCAGTGCCTTGAGCGTAAATGCATGATCTGAGACATGCTTTGCTGTAAATCCAGCTTATTCCTTCTCCGATTATTTTGTTATCATCGATCCATTTAGTGATTCTTTTATCTAACACAAAGGTATATAGTTTGCTACATACATTCGGCAGTGATATTCCGCTGTAGTTGTCAGGCACATTCATATGGCCTTTCTTAAATACAGGGTGTAAGATTGACAAGGAGCACTCACCTGGATATTGTCAAAAATATTATTGAAAAAAATTCATCAAAAAGGACATCAACACTGTATTTGTAAAATTCGCGTATCGTAACATCCGGTCCAATTGCGTTGTCTAATGCTTTGATCGCAATTTTTATTTCATTATCAGATATTTTCTCGTTTAGTGACTCGATCACTATCAACATTGCCCAGAGCATTTTCATTTGCAACACTGCTAAATACAGTATGAAAGTGGTTACACAAGTCTTCAATGTGATCATTAGCTGGGTAGATTTAGGTTTCATAGGTCGAATGGGATTCTTTAAGTTATCTTGTAGAGATATTATTATATTATCTTTATGGCATTTTTTTCTTTTGTCTAAGTAACTCCTTATAGGCTATTCTCTTTTCACAATACACTGCCCTGTCCTAATCATTATGGGATCCGGAACTCCTATGTAAATTTAATCTTAATAATTTTCTGCTTTGTTTGTTATACTAGACCCTATTTTTCTCTGTTCCAAGGAATACAGTTTCCCTCATACATTCCCCATCGTATCTGAAGCACTCATGAAGCAGACGCAGAGAGCAAGGTTTGTATCAGACTCAATTAAAAATGTTGCCTCATTCAACAGACCTTGGACAAACGTGGTTTGCATCGAAGCAGGAAACGTAGCATATTTTTGGTATTTTTGTACTCCAAGTTCTTATAGAACAGGGAGTACTTTACAATGGGAACAAAGAAATGATGTGTGTGTGTGTGTGTGTGTGTGTGTGTGTGTGTGTGTGTGTGTGTGTCCGTGGTCAAAATGTGTTCCACTCGCTCCAGACAAATCTTCTGGGCCGATCTTTCTGAAAATTTGTAGGAATGTTCATTATGGGTCACGGATGATGCCCGATGCTTTATTTTTACCAGAATAGCCGTCACTAACGGCTATAACGGCCCAAAACGGTTTTTCTTCTTTATGGAATATCTCAGTGACGAAATACATTATGACGCATGTTTGACTGTGACGTTTTTATTTGAAAACTATGTATGAAAGTACTGTATTTGACGGATTTTAAAACAGCTTTAGATCTAATAACTGACTGGCAGATCATGGGTATTTTCAAAGTAAACATGCTCTTGACATGTACACGTGTATACAAGATAAACTGGGAGTACGTTTACATGCTTTCCATCTTGTTATACTTTAAAATAAGTCTTGTTAATTTCTTTTCAGTCTTTACAACACATTCATTGCTGTCACTAGTAAGTGCTAAAATCACCACTGCATGTTTAGATTCAGCTTTATGAACTATGTTAAAGTGGGCACATCGAGAAAGTAACCCAGGTGAAACAATGAAGTAATCCAGCACACAACGACATGCTGGAGAAATATACGAAAAATCGCTACTGACAATAAACAAACCGAACACTTCGTACACAGTGATCAAATAACCACCAAAAGGGTTCATATTATCATCTCTTGATTCCCTAGTTATACTGTAATCCATCTTTGTGAACACTGGAAATCAAAATGAGATACCATATCACACATTTCGTCCACAGGGTCAGAATATCTGGCATCAACAGAACCAATTCTCGAAATTAGGTCGCCAAACACAATCAATAGCAAATCACCATTTACTCTTATCAGTTCAAGGAGGCAGTCTTCCAGCATAGAAACTCCATTCTGTAATTTGTTTCAGCATAATATACAGTATTTTTAAGTGGCAAGTAACCCTAACAACAAACAATCAGTGTTTGAACCAAGCAGTTCATAAGACAGCTTCAGAGCAATCATGTTGTCATGTTTGATATTCAGTCTTTCAACATATTCAACAGTTCGTTTCTCACGAGCATAATAAGACCACTAGATAGCCTACAATGAACACTGTCTGAAACCTTTATACGGGGACAAATAAATATCTGAAGGGAAGGGCAAAAGGATTCTGGCACAGTTACAATGAAGATTTCCACCAGAACAATAACATCATAACTATTTAACAAAAGAGACAAATCCAGCTCTTGGGCAATACTCCAAAATGCTGCAATATTAAAGACCACAAATGAAAGTAACTTTTTTTTATCACCAACACATTTTGATCGGTCAAATGGTCTATTTTTGACTGATTGACTGGTTCCAAAGTTGGGAACATGAACTTTGACAGTTTTTAATGGACTTTGGCATGACCTTCATTTGCCACATTTATCAGCATTATCAGTTGTGGATTGATCACAGTGCCATTTATTTGCTGCTTTGGACAGGAAGAAGTTTGTCCACTGGTAGACTGGCTTCTGGTCAACACTGGTGACGGCTGACGGTTATTAAATGTGCTAGGTTTGGATTGTCATGAACCCATAGTCTTACCTTTACCCCTCCCCGTCCTACCCACACTGTGACGGACCGTTTTTGTCGGGTCACAATTTTTTACAACCGCGTTTGCCGGAACATGTTCACCCGGAAACCGGTTGGTTAGTTTAGGTGACTACTGCTCACCTGCGCTCTGTATAAACCTGGTGAGCTGAAACGATCAGACAGTCGCTACAGCAGTTCCGGCAGTGCAACTTCCCAGTGGCCGAAGAGGGACTCCTGAGCGAGCTGCTGTGGAAATCGTAGACTGAAATCGTTCTCCCCTCCAAAAGGCGACTGTAACTTTCTCAGCGCCTAGTAAAGACTTTTTTTCTAAAAAAAAAAAAAAAAAAAAAAAAAAAAAAAAAAAAAAAAAAAAAATTTGTTGTTTTTTGGTATATCTTGTGACTTGATAGGGTGATAGGAGGAAATTGTTTTTAGAAAGTATGAATAGAAAGAAGGGAAAAAATATGTTGTTGATGAGTGATCGGAAAAGGAGGTGGCTTAGCTAGTTCATGGCATTATGATGCAAAACAGTTTTGTTTATTTCGCTAATGTATTATAATGATACAAATGATAGTGAGCGATGGAAACTATCATGTATTAATGGTTAATGATTTGTTCTGAATTTTGATGTGGATGTGTATGAATAATGAATATCTATGTGTTGATAAACAAGAGTGTGTGGAAAACTTTCCTTGATATATATTTAAGGGCTGTACTGTTACTAATGAATAATTTTATGAACGGAGATCATTCTCTGAGATATAGTGATTATGTGAAATGATAAAAGTATTCTTATCTTGACGAAACAGTCGAAAGGAAATAATTTCTTATATGCAATGATTATATTCTTCGTTTATCGTAAGAGGGTCTGTGTGAAAATCCTTTCCCCCCAATGTGTAAAACATGATTTCGAAACGGTCTATGTGGAACCCCCCCCCCCCTCCCCCCCAATGTGTAAAGCATGATTTCGAAAAGGTCTATGTGGAAATCCCCCCCCCCCCCCACGCCCCAATGTATAGAACATGATTCCGGAAAAGAGAATGTTCTATTGTGATGGAAATCCTTTCCCCAATGTGTAGAACATGATTCCGAAAAGAAAATGTTCTATTGTGATAATATATTGATTCTGAAAAGAGAATATTCTATTGTGATAATATACTGAACTTTGTAGATATCGCTATGGGTATTTCCCCCAAGTTCTGGTGAAATATAAAGTAATTGTTGGTTATGAATATGATTAATAACCATGATGAATAATAGCCATGTTATAGTAGGCTATTTTCTCTATCTTCTCTCTTGTGATCGACTGGGTGATGAGGACAGCGATGAGCCCACCATGCCGGATCCAGTGGACACTCATGCAGAAACTTGAGGACATGGATTTCGCGGACGACATCAGCTTGCTGACTCACACCCTCCAACACATGCAGAAAAAGACCGAGAGCCTCCGCGGCACAGCCAGTAACACTGGCTTGGAGATCAACGCGGAGAAGACAAAGGCCATGAGAGCCAACACAAGCCAGGCTGAAGCAATTCGCCTAGGGGAACAACAGATAGAAGATGTTGAGAAATTTACCTACCTAGGAAGCATTGTGAACAAGACAGGAGGTACTGATGATGACATCAGGGCCAGAATAACCAAGGCAAGATTTGCTTTCACCACCCTCAAGCCCATCTGGAGGAGCGCAAACGTCCATCTTCACACCAAACTGAGACTGTTTAACACCAGCGTGAGACCTGTGCTGCTGTATGGCTCGGAGACCTGGAGACACACCAAAGGGCTGGAGCACAAGTTGCAGGTCTTCATCAACACATGCCTGCGATGGATCCTCCGCATCAGGTGGCCTGACAGAATTGCTAATGAGGAGCTATGGCGCCGGACAAATCAGAGACCAATCGGAGACACCATCAGAATCCGAAAGTGGAAATGGATTGGACACATCCTACGCCGAGGCCCGGACACCACCACATGGCATGCACTGGACTGGAACCCTCAAGGAAAGAGAAAGCGAGGCTGCCCAGTGACAACTTGGCGTAGGACGCTGGACGGTGAGCTGAGTACCATCAAGCTGTCCTGGGGTGAGGCAAAGCGGGCAGCCCAAGACTGCACACGTTAGAAATCTGCAGTGAAGGCCCTATGCTCCTATTGGAGCGAAGAGGATTAAGTCAAGTAAGTCATAGTAGGCTAGATAATCAAGGTAGTTATCAGTTCCCCCAGGTAAAGTCGTTGTCCTGGTGTGACCGGGAACTGGCTGCCACTGCTAGAGGGTCTTGGCGTAGCCGGAGTCTACCCCTGTTGAGGATGTGGAGAGGTCGACATGGGAGTCGACAGTGACATGACCTGCCACTGCGCCTGGGTCTGGGGCGTAGCCGAGATCTACCCCTTGTCTTCACCCTGTTGAGGGTGTGGAGAGGTCGATGTGGGAGTCGACAGTAACCCAACGTGCCAGTTGTGCCAGAGCCGCCGCTGCTGTCAAGCCAGAGCCGCCACTTTTGAGGTATTTGAACCAGCGACCTGTTGGGCCAGTCGTACCAGAGCCGTCGCTTCTGCTGTACCAGGGCCGTCGCTTTTGTGTTGTCAACATCGTGTCTGTGTGTGTGTGCCACAGCTCTTGTGTTGGAGCCATCGCTCCTGTTATGGACATAGCCGTCGCTTCAGTTCTGTGGAGACTGTGAGCTGCTCCTCCTGACTGTGCGAGTCCCAGGAGAGGACTTCCTCTACAGCGGTCTTCGCGAGAGACTTACGACGACTGAGAATTGTCGTGTTGGGCCAGTCGTGGTCAAAAGAAACTAATTTGTATTTACCTTGTGCGTGTGCGCCTAAAGTTACGGCCTAAAGTTATTGATATTGTATATTGATGTGTTTTGTGTATTTGTGCACTGATGGCTTGGGCAGCTTAAAAAAAACAACAACGTTGACTTGTTGCCTGGTTGTCCATGTTTTGAATGTGTGTGTGTGTGGGGGGGGGGGGGGGGGTGAATTTAAAATCATACACGCATCCGAATTTCTGTAAGTCAGACAAACAGACACACGCACCAACGCATCCGTAACACACACCTATATTTTTGGGTACCTGGTAGGGGAGACGCTCTCCCAAAGCCTCGAGGGGAATGGCTTCAGGAGCTGGTAATAGAAAGTGTTGAAGTGGTGATGTGGGATCTGGCCGTGATTGACATCATGACTCGGAGTGACGTCATGAAGGGGTCTACTGAAGCTGGCTTCATGCAGGGGATGACATCATGGAGGATTTGACTTGGATTGACGCCATGAAAGGACTGGCTGGCTATCGATGACTTTAAATAAGGACTGACTGTTAATGCCAGATTTGGGCCGACCAGTGACAATACCATGAGGAGACTGACTGGTATCGTGAGGTGACTGACTGGAGATGACATACGGGAACTGATTTAGGGTGATGTCCTGCTGGAGCTGCCTGAGGGTAACTTCATGTAGAGGCTGGCACTGTGACTGGTGTTCTGGTGATGACTGGTGTTTGTTGTGGCAGAAACCACTTTCCCTCAGGATGTTGTCAGCAGGATCTGGCTAAGTTCCTTTGGCATGGCGATGGCTGCTGCTGCTGCTTCAGAATAGGATGCAGATGGTTCCACTCGTGGGAGGTAGAAAGTTACTGTGTGGCTGGCTTGATTTGTTGCCGGAAAAACGCAAGGAAGAAATGGGGGTGGAGGGAGGGTGTTGCGTGGAAATCTTTCACTATGAGTCTGCCGTTCACATAACATGCATGCTTTTCCTGCTCTGCGAGATACAGCGCAGTATCCCTCTGTATACTGGTCAGGTCAGCCCCAACATCAAGTCCCTCTCGTCTCTGCATCCTGTCCCTACCATCCTTGATTCTCACCACGGTCATGGCATCTTTCTGCTGAGCTTGACAAGGATGGGGCGTGGGTGACTGGACAAATGGGGCATGGAACCCAAACAATAAACACTTTCTACGTCAACCTCTTGCTAGTTTGTTTGTCGAAAGTTTCTTTCTAAACACTGCTCAAAGTTGGACATGCATACCTGGATGTTTTCTCCTCTAACTTCTTTAGTGCCATTGAATATCAGATTAGAACGTCGTGAAAGTCTGTCTTGATTTTCTACTGCAATTTCAGTTGTTTGAGGCGGGAATTTGAGGTATGAAGATTTCCTTGAATATCCTGTGAATGTTTTTTGACTGCATTTGCTCTTGCAACCACATTGTGCAGTTCTTTAGCATATGATACTGTGTAAGTATTTCTCTACTGTTTCGTTTTTGTTCTTTGTCCATAGCATCGACTTTCTTTTCAAGCTGGTCATTGTGAGACTGGGTCTTATTCATAATGTTAATAAAAATATTGCGTTTGTCTTCCAATCGTGCACTCTGACAATTGACTTGCACTTCAAATCTTTTACAAATTCAGGAACATTGTCAGGGCCTGGATTAGATTCTACATTCCCACAACTTTGAAAGAAATCTGAGATTAGGAGGGGAAACATTGGATATCGTAAGCCCGAAACAGGACAAAAATTTCAGTTAATGTGGGAAGTCCTGGCAGGGAGAGGAGCAGAAAGACATAGTATTATGCTCGACATAAAGGGGAAAGTCATCATACATACTGTGCTTTGCCCGAAACACATGTCCACACAATGTCATATGCAGGCAGAAAGGGGCACTGAACAGAATCATTGTTGACAGCATTAGCCACAGAACGAACTCTGCAACTCCTTGTTTATTGTGCGCATGGCCTGCAAACTGCTCACAATCACTGTTTCTGCACAACGATTTCATGATTTAAAAAAAATCATTTTTTAAAATCAAATTTGTAGCAAACCGACCTTTTATACAACGTTCAGTCTGTAAGTCTACTGTCATATCTAATCACTAACACTCAACAGGCTTTGTACTGAACAGTGAACACAGAGAATGTAGGAAGCGGAGAACCAAGCGAATTGTAAACACGTCTGTACTCGACGACTGCTCAGCTCAGAGAGAGAGAGAGAGAGAGAGAGAGAGAGAGAGAGAGAGAGGTAAAATATAAACATCAAATGATGGAAAGAGATGAACAGGGAAATCAACTGTAAATGTTTCTGTAAAGAAAACTGCATCATAACTGGAAAGAAAGAGCTGATAACTGGATCATAAATTGTTCGTAAACCTTCAATATTATAGGTACCAAATGAACTAAGCGTCTTGTTTGCAATGGTAAGACGAACAGGGGACGATGATTTTATGACATGGGCAGGGCCGAGTCCCTAGGTGATTACTGGTTTTTGTATAGAGTCGGTGCGTGCGGAGCCAGTCCCGACACGGGGGAAGCATTCAGTAACATGCCGTTGTCTGGTTTTGATGTCCACTGACTGGTTCTGTTGTCTTTGCTGTTGCTGTCTACTTTTGACTCTACTTCGTGTCAGTCTACCCTGAAGTATAGGAGTCTCAGAGACTAGTGAAAAATCATCTTTGATTGCTTTTTCCCCCCCGATCAAGGAAAGCTTTTTGGGTTTGGCTGCCTTCAGAAGGAGTTATCTGGTCTATCTCATCTGTCTGATTTATAGAGGACTGGTTCTCAATCCCATCAGGACTGGACCCAGGATCAATCAATTGTTTAACAAATGTTTGACTGGAGTTTATTTCTGACTCATCGATAGGAGGGGAGCAGGGGAATAGGGATGGATCAGCTGCTGACGATGAAGTTGTATTAGACACATCGCTAGGTAAGTGCTGTGAAAACGCACTGAATTCATCATAATCATTCGATCTCTTAAAGTCACTATGAATATCATCTACATCAGGAGTGTTAAAAGCGTCAAACAGACCACAAACACCAGGAGCAGTGTGGACACCAGGAGCCCCTTGGACGATAGCAGCACCACCGTGGACATAAGGGACACCTCTGTAAATTCCACAGGCACCAGCGTGGACACCAGGAGTAGACTGAACGTCGTGTGCACCAGTGTGAACACCAGGAGAAGACCGAGCATCATGGGCACCAGTGTGAACATCAGAAGCATCAGTGTCGACACCAGCGTGGACACCAGGAGTAGACTGAGCATCATGGGCATCAGCGTGGATGTCAGAACCACTAGTGTGGACACCAGCGTGAACACCGGTGTGGACTCCAGGAACATCAGGGACACTACTTTGGACATTAGCGTGGACATCAGTGACACAAGCATGGGCACCAGCGTGAACGCCAGGGCCATCAGTGTAGACACCAGTATGGGAACCAGTGTGAACATCAGGGACACCAGTGCAAACACCAATATGAACATCAGTGTGGGAACCTGCGTGGACATCAGGGACACCAGCATGGACTTCGGAGACACCAGCGTGAACACCAGTATGGGAACCAGCGTGGGCATCAGACACCAGTCTGAGTACCAGTTTGAACAACAGTATGAACACCTAAGCGAACACCAGTATGAGGACCAGTGTGGACATCAGGGACACTAGTGTGAACACCAGTGTGAGCATCAGTATGGGAACCAGTGTGGACATCAGGAACACCAGTGTGGACACCGGGGACACCAGCGCGGACATCAGAGACACCACCATGGACACCAGCGTGGACATCAGGGACACCAGTGTGAACACCAGTGTAAACACCAGTGAAGAAACCAGCGTAGACATCAGGGACACCAGTGTGAACACCAGTGTAAACACCAGTGAAGAAACCAGCGTAGACATCAAGGACACCAGCGTGGACACCAGCGTGGACATCAGGGACATCATTATGGACACCAGGAGCAGCGTGGTCACCAAAGACACCAGCCTGGGCACCAGTGTGGACACCAGGAACACCAATGTGGACACCAGCGTGAACACCAGGAGCAGAGTGGACTCCAGGGACAGCAGCGTAGATACTCTGGGTAGAATGGACATCAGGGGCAGCAGTGTTGACACCAGGGACAGCATGGGCATCGGGAACACTGCCGTTGACATCAGGGACAGTGTGGCCACCAGGGGCACTGGGCTGATTGTCTTCACAGTCACAAGGATCCTTAACATGTTTCCGTTCATCCTCATTTGCTGTGGACAACAATGTAGCACCCCAATTGTTGGTGACCATTGTCTTTTTCGCCTGGGGGGCCTCTGAGGCTGGGGAGGAGGAAATGGTTGTGAAGCAGCTTGTTTCCTTGAAGCCGAAGCAGCGCCATTCTTTGCATGGAGAATAACACGATCGTACTATGCCCTAGGTGTGTCACTGTGTTTGAGTAATGGAAAATGGTACATGTCAGTAGACCAAGGTAAGACCGTTTCTGAATAAGCAGGGTTTGGAGAGGACTCAAAGGAAAGTGTGTCCGAGGGATTCATCATGTCATACTCTCTGCTCCTCTCTGGCTCATACTGTTCCAAGGGGGAGCGTTTTTTTGGGTTAAAGTTTAAAAGAATCCTTGTATTATGCTTAGAAGTGAACGATGTGTGCCTCCTCCTGTAAAACATGCAGCCTTTACGAAAATAGGCAGATCTCCCAGCTCTTCTTTCTTCTTGGAGAACCTGGCTATGTCGGGCTGTCCGGTCAGAGGCCACACGTATTCCCAACTCTTTGGCCATCTCCTTTTTGCAATCTTGATTACTGAGAATAAATAACTTGTCTTGCCAATGACACAGACGCGCTATAATTGGGAGAGGGTACTGGTTGTGATTTCCCCTTTGGTCGAGACGGTGATGGTCGATCGACGAGTGACCGTCGGTTGATGGATAGGTGTCGATGGCAGTGTGTCAACCAGACCATGTTAGTCAATCGTTTTGGGCTCAAATCAACAGTTTCATATCTCCAGAGTCTCTTCCGACAGTGGGCTGTGTCAGTTCGCTTCTTCATGTTCAAACGGAGCGTCAAAGGGGACTCAAAATTTAACTCACGTATTATATTGATCATCCACACAAACATACTCGTGAAAGTGCTCTTCTTTGAAACTGCTGCCATTTTCATCAGTTGGCTCCTGCTCTCATGCAGAGATGTGGAGTCAAACCCAGGGCCATTTTGGTCAACCCAACGATATGCACAAGGCATTGACTCCTCTAACTACACACATGAGGATTATAACGGTCCCAGCAGTTATCTTCACAACAGAATGGGTGCTAATTCCACAAATGTGTGGGATTCATTTCTGGAAACTGTACAGAGGAGAATGATGTCCATGGCAGGATACCGCCAACATCAGGACAGTCATTCAACAAGTAAAGTAGAGAACTCCTACGAGCTCCTACAGAAGGATAGTGAGCAAATGAGGCTTAACATCAACGTTCTAGCAAACAAATGCCATATTCTAGAACAACAATGTGCAATTCTTTATGACTGGAAGGACATGTTTCTGAATACGTGCCATAAGCTCGATGAGCAAGGGGACAAACTTGAATCGTTTTCAAGGCGCAACAATGTCACGTTTTTCAATGTCTTTGAAGATCCGGAAGAAAGAGGCGATCGGTGCATCCGAAAAGTAATTCAACTGCTCACACGTTTTTTTTTCAGGCAAAGATTGGACAACTCGAGACGAGAGAGAGAGAGAGAGAGAGAGAGAGAGAGAGAGAGAGAGAGAGAGAGAGACAGAGAGAGAGAGAGTCTCCTCCCGGCTCAGTCTCACTTACCGCACACCTGTTGCGGGTAGGGAGCAACTTCAAAATCTGTGGCGTGGCATGTGAACGTCCACCAGGACCTAATGTAATCAAGACTCTCGGGATCCCAAGGAGTGAAGGTCACAGTGAACACCCCCTCCACTTTGGCAGTGGGTACTTTGAAGTTACCCTCCGTCTCAATCGTGAAATTAAACATGTCAGAAGTCGCTGTGTTTCCACCCTTTTTGGAGAGGAATTCTGTGCTGTTCCCGTTGATAAACTATCAACATTAAGAAAAAGAGAGAGAGAGAGAGAGAGAGAGAGAGAGAGAGAGAGAGAGAGAGAGAGAGAGAGAGAGGGTGGAGAAGAAGAAGAGGAAGAAGACCAGTCAACGATGAAACTGAAGATAACATAAAAAAGATTAAGATGAACATAAAGATGATCACACGTGTCAAGAGGTACAACAAAAAGAAACTGATGGTGATCATCCTCATCAGTATACCAAGAAAGCAACCCCAAAAAGAACAGAGAAGAGATGAAGACGCAGAAGAAAGGATGACAAAAGGAAGAAAGAAGAGAAATCAGAAAGACAAACAATGAGTAAGAAAGGATGAATAAAAAGACAGAATGAACAAAAACAGGAAAACATACGCAGAAAATGAAAAGGGGAATAGAAGTAGAAGGAAAGACGAGAAGCTAAAAAAGTAGGAAAAGATACTCATAATGATAAAGACGACTGCTGTCTCAAATGTGTATTTAATTTCAAACTTAGTCGTTGAAAAAAGTAATCAAAGAAACTTACAGCCAGTGAAGTTATCTTTATTTCAGTTGACTTAATCGGTCCAGAAGTATTTGTCAAAGATGTGCAAGATATTCATACCAGACACTTTTCACTCCCCGCCTCTGTGTGTGTGTGTGTGTGTGTGTGTGTGTGTGTGTGTGTGTGTGTGAGTGTGTGTGTGTGTGTGTGTGTGTGTGTGTGTGTGTGTGTGTGTGTGTGTGTGTGTGTGTGCGCGCGCGCGCGCGCGTGGTCTGCTAAATGATCAAACCACAGCACAGAAACTGCAGTTCTGAGTGTCTTAGACTGCCTGCTTTGTAAAGCAGACGATAAACTGGTCTCCCTTCTAGCATTGCTTGATCTCAGTGCTGCTTTTGATACTCTTGACCACTCTATCCTACTCAAGAGACTCAAGGTTACTTTTGGATTTGACGATATGGTTCTCAAATGGTTCACATCATACCTTTCTGACAGGACACAGACGGTAATCGTTAATGGTGCTAAATCATCCCCTTCTTCTCTTCTGTATGGTGTTCCCCAGGGCTCTGTCCTTGGACCAGTTCTTTTTACCCTTTATTCTCAGCCCTTATCTGACGTTATTTCTGCCCATGGCTGTGACTTCCACAAGTTCGCAGATGACACCGAACTCTCTAAGAGCGCAACCACCAGCGATTTTCAAGGTGCTCAATCAGATATTACCGCATGTTTTAGGGACGTAAAAGTCTGGATGACCAGCAACAAACTCAAGCTGAATAGTGACAAAACCGAGATCATGGCTGTTGGTACCTCCTCTCGTGTCAAGATGGTTAAAGCTGAGTCGGCAGAAATTGATGGTGTTGTTTTACCTTTCAAAGAGTCAGTGAAATATTTAGGTGTTAGCATTGATCAAACGCTCTCTATGCAGAACCAAATATCTAATGTTTGTCGTGCATGCTTCCTGGAATTGCGACGTATTGCTTCTATCCGGTCTTACCTCTCCACACAGGCAACAATCAGACTCATCACCGCCATGGTAATGTCCCGACTAGACTACTGTAACTCTGTGTTAGCAGGACTTCCTTCAGAACAGCTTGCACGATTACAAAGGGTGCAAAACAGTGCAGCTCGGCTTGTTCTCAAAAAGCGTAAAAATGAGCATATTACACCTTTGTTACGTGAACTCCACTGGCTTCCCATCAAATATCGATGGCAGTTCAAAATCGCAGTTTTTGCCTATCGTTTCTTTGATGGGACACTCCCACAGTATCTTTCTGCTTCTCTGTCCACCTATCAAACTTCTCGGTCTCTTCGCTCATCTTCTCAAAAACTTCTGAAAATTCCTAGGCGCTCATTAAAGACAGTCGGTGAGAGAGCATTTAGCTTTAGTGCGCCCACTCTTTGGAATTCTCTTCCTGACAGCTTACGTGACCTGCCTACATTATCTAAATTCAAGTCAAAGTTAAAAACATACTTCTTTAGGAAAGCCTTCTTCAACTATAATATCTGAATGCTGTGTCTATTATTATGACCTGACTTTTTATGTACTGCATGCATAACTGTATTGTTTACGCTTGAACCGATGAACTTGATAAGTGCGCCTGTGTCGGTAGGTGTGTGTGTGTGTGTGTGTGTGTGTGTGTGTGTGTGTGTGTGTGTGTGTGTGTGTGTGTGTGTGCGTGTGTGTGTGAACACATGTTAGTGCGAGTGTTTGAGTGTGTGCTGAGCGCAATGAGTTGATCCCAAGAATTGCGCTATATAAAATCCATACATTATTATTATTATTATTAAACAGATCCATATTGGATATATCAATGGTAAAACTGAGGCCACTGGGCTTGTGTATTCCAGTGCTTAAAATTTTGAATTGTTTTGAAAGTAGTGTTTAATTTTTAATCAGTATAGATAACTTTCCCTGGTCACTGGCATACATAGACCTTGCCTTTTAGACAGTCACTCTCTGAAAGTAAGTTCCCTCTCTTTAATCCCAGTTCTTACTTTTCCTTTCGCCGAGTGCTCTCCGTTGTGTTGGGGAGAGGCTTTTTGATTTAGGCAGGAGGGCCTGGCAAACAGTGAGGCGTTACCCGTTTCTTTATGTGGACACGATTCTCTTCAGGTACTAAGTGTTTCACTTAAGCAAGTTGGCAGCTTGGCACACCTGGTATAGCACCGAGTTCACAGACAAATGTTTGAATCATGTTCGCCCCCGATATTAAAAAAAATCTCTACCCATCTTCATGTGTTGTCATTCTGATGTTTGCGTAGTGCAAGACCGGTTCGTAGTAGCTATCTGCGTCTTCCGTTTCACCATAGTGGATGTAAACAGTAAATTCGAATGGACCTTACAGTCAGCAAATAAGCAGGGTCTACTGCCAAGCAAAATGCGCTCTGAACCATGAAGTGAATGATGGCCAAGGCAGCAGGTAGTTTTGATTGTTCACAACCCCACAATGACCTTAGTGGAGAAATGTTTTTAGAGATTTTGCCAGGCATCAAAATTGAATAAGAAGCGCCAGCAGCTATAGTAAGCTCTCTCATTTTCACTACGGGCAGTAAAAGCGAAACAAATTTTAGTTTAATCTCGTTCAATCTCTCCGGCAAAGAAACACACAATTTTAATATTATGACAGCTAAATTTGATTATGATTTCCTCCACAAGCGAAATAAACGAGAGCCCAGTTCTATGCATGTTCTCAAGGTACTGGAGAAAGCATGTAAGCATATCTACGCAATCCATATGAAATCTGTGTGCGTGGAAATATTTCTATGGAGAAGACGTTATTAGACACAGACCAGTACTTGGAGTTCTTGATACTGGGTCATCAGAAAAACTACAGCCGTAAGCAGACTTGAAACTTGAAGGTTCAGTGTAACACGCAATATAGTCTGAACTTGTAAAACATCACTTGAATAACAGTTGTAAAAACTGTGAAGAAGCACTGGCTAGTTCAAAGAAAAGAAACACTTATAAACAACACTGCTTGCTTGTTCCTTTAAAATATTGTTCTAGTTGATTTCTTCTCAAGATACCGGATGATAGTGTATGTCCTATGTATGACCACGGAAAATATTATTGAAAAATCAAAAACACGTCTGCATATTATCAAACAACTACTAAACTCCTTGTTATGGACAATGCAAAAGGTACGTTTTTGGTGAATTCTACAAATTTGCCACAAATTGGGGATTATCTACAGTATACGCAGTCAGAATGGAGGGGCCTTCCGTGCTGTTCAGACAGCAAAGAAAATTCTGAGTCAGAGTAATCCACTGTTTGACTTCTGACATACCGTGCAACACCAGCTTCAGCAACAACGAATAACCCAGCAGAACTTATTTATGGGAGGAACATCAAAACTACTCGTCCAACACTTTCTTGATCCCTTTTCCCGTCTTATCTTCCGTGCTACTTCTGTGGCTCTACCCCTACGCTGCTCATTATGGTTCTCCATCTACCACTGCATATGGTTTGTCCCATAACAACCCAGCATTGGCAATCCACATGAAGCAGTCACTGTTGGTCATCATAGGCAACACACCAGAGGAGATACTGCACTACCGCCAAGTCACTTTGGTGGCATTCAGTGGCACCTGTTCTGATCCAAAATACACAGAAGATACCGATTAAACCCCCTAATGACAACAAAAATTGCTGCGATGCGGAGCCATCTTATCTGGAGAGTGTCTTAACGTCCATAAAAAGTACATCATGCTCTCGCTGATCTTGGCGACCTCTACCCGCATTCACCAAAGGCATTGACATGGAGCGGAAATCAAAGCTGAGATCACCATGACAACAGAACATAGTCACGGAATTTGAGAAATTTTCTAGGCTGGTCGGTAAGGCTAAGGGTGATGGAGGTGATGCTGCAGAATTCTAGTCTGGTCCGAGATGCACTGCAAGGCGGTAACTGACGCTTACATCATAGTTCTTAATGATATATCCAAACATCAACCAAGCCCAAGACGTATGGACATCTGAAGTGCTGACAACATTTGTAGAGGCAAATCCATTACCTGGATGAAACTCTACTGTAAGGTTCAATCTTCCCAGCTGAACTTACAGCAATCTGAACGGTGGGTAGAAGCCGGTCAGGGCCAAAAAATTCTGGTCTGGTGGGAATCAAACCCACAAACCACAAGCCTGAAATCCACAATGCAAACCACTGCACCAAGGTGGCAGGTTCCTTCAAATATTAATTCTCCGTATCATGGCAGAGCATCAAGTGAGACACGAGGTGGTAGAGAAAAGAAATGAAATCAACAATATTTCAACTGGTGACATGGAGTACATCAACTTCTGTATCCATGGCTAGGTAACTGTATTGCATCAATTGGACAACGAGAAATGGTGAAAAAACAAGTCCTCGAAGATATGCATGCTCCAAGAGCTTACATGATCCAGATATCCATAGGACTGTACAGGGATTTAACAGGAAAAGAAAAAGAGTGGGTTTTTTCTGCCCCAACCGGCTCCTACCCAGAGTTGAGTTTGCTGCTGAATCAGTTGGGAAGACTGGGACCACACAGTCGAGTTTCATCCACTTAATGGATGCGTTTCTGAGAGTGTTGTTCAAATTTCTTGACCAACACTGCAGGTGCCTGAATCTCTAGGGCCTGGTTGACGCCGGGATATATTATGAAAGGAAGCGTAGAGTACAGCCCTGTCATGTAGTCTCAGACCGAAATGGAAATCCGTAGCATCATCTTAATCATCCTCATTCTCATCGATCAGCATTAAAAAAAATGTCTCAAATTCTGTGGCCCTTCATGCCTTGCTCTCAAGGTGACCTCAGTTTCGATGTCCTCTCCACGTCTGTGGCCTTGGTTTGGTTCCGTCGGCGTCACCGGTATCGGCGAGTCCATGGGGGCTGTCGTTGGACGGACGTGGTGGCGCCCTCCGGAGGGAGAGCTCACTCACGCCGGCTCCGCGACTAAACAATTATTGTCGTCAGTAGGGGGCTTGGTAGGTGGTGTCCTGCGTATGTTGGATCAGAACAGGCGCCACTGAACACCACCGAAATGACTCGGCAGCAGTGCAGTGTCTCCTCCGGTGGTTTGCCTCTTGACGACTTGACACTGACTGCTCCATATGGATTGCCGGTGCTGGGGCTGCGGCGGGATCGACCGGGCTGTGGCTGTGGAAGGGGTGTCGGAATGAGCGGCGTGGGTGCACTGCCTCTGAGGTCACAGAGGTTAGGACAGAAAAAAAAGAAAAAAAAAGAAGAGAGAGACGTTAACGCAACCCATCAACTTACGTTTGAGATGAATTCCTATCAAAACCAGCTTTCAAAGTCCTCGAGGTTCTCACGTTGGTCCACAAGGAACAAAGTCCTATGCCCGCACACTCTCATCCCTAAAACTACTTTACTGCTCAGGCGCAGAACAGAAGAGGTCTTCAACAATCAAAAGTTATGTCCCAGCCAGATGCCATGGAGACAACAGTCCAAACCTTTTCACATCTATATCTTGTAATACCAGCAAGACCCTACAATAAAAATGGTCCTATGTCATCTGTTTCCAAGCACCCTTCAGCAGCGACCAGCAACAGTTCAGTTCAAGGCAGTCAAGATGAAATAATGAACTATTCTTTGCCTCTTTGGACTCTTACAAGATGCGCATTTCAGATTTCATCAATTCTTAAAGGACGGGTTATGTAGAGATATTACTTTCGTTTCGTACATACGGGATCTATAACATTTCTCCATGCGGGTGACAACCTCAGCATACTTTGTACCAATGGACGCCCAGTGTAGACTAGGACGTGCGATAGCAACGTCTGAATGTTGTACTGATGATCATTACTGAGCCCTTGTTTTAAAGATTTGTTTAACCATGCCATCGAGACCAAAACCGAGGCTTGCTGATGTTGAAAGAAGGATGTTTGTGGAGTGGCTCTAAGCGTGACATAGCAAGACGTTTGCAGACGACTGAGAGTGAGCCACTTAGTCATTCAGAGACTGAGAGACTGGTGCTGCAACAGTAGAATGTAGAAAGCCACCAGATCGAGGTGTCAATGAATGAATGCCAGACAGCAAGATTGCTACCTTGTCTGCTCTTCGTGAGGAACAGATCTGCCACTGCCAGTGGGCTAAGATGTAGCTTCTGACAGCCAGTAACATTAACATCAATGACCAGACCGTTCATAACTACCTACATGAAGTGAACCTGCGATTAAGCCAACCAACAATGTCACCTCCACTCACAACTGCTCGTCTCATGTGGATCCAACGTGACTGGGCTTGAACAAGCAGTGGTTCCGAGCGTATTTTAGTGATGAATCCAACGAGGTGAGAATTCGCGTCTGGAAACGTCTAGATGAACGCCTCCATCATATTGCAGTGAGAAAGCACGATCGGAATGGTGATGGATCACTGAGAGTATAAGCTGGCTTCATTCTCCATTACCAAACACCTCAACATGTATGAAAGAAAATCTGAAACTAGTGAAAGACACTGGTTACAGGGACGGCATTCTGCGATCAATTACAGTGCTAGTACGACAGACCATGGGACGAGGGACTATGCAACAAAACTACATTGCCAGACCGCTCAGAGCTCGTGCTGTCAACGCCTTTGTACAGCAGCAGCAAATGACTGTTCAGCTCGTTCCTTGGATTTTAACCGAACAGAGCATGTATGGGATGTCTTGGGGTGACAAATCACAGCCAACCCTCAGCAGCTAGCCTTGATAGCCTCATATAACATCTCATGCAAGAGTGACAGGACATCTCACAGAGCAGTCTCCAAAGGGTGGTCATGTCTATGAAACGGCGTAGTTTAGGAGTAATAAAACTGCACTGAGTTGCTTGATTGCATATGTAATTTGCTACGAATTTCCTAATCATAGGTGTGTCCATTAAGATTGTGATCAGTTGTTAATCAGTTTCTGTTGGAGAAATCAATTCTGGTTAACTGAGTAATCTATGAAATAAAGTGTTATCAATTCTTATTTTCATGTCTGTTTTCTTTTCAGAATGCTGAACAAAATGCTAGGCAACCCTTCAATTCTTTTCAGTGGTAGTATATTAAAAGTTAATGAAGCAGCAGATGAGGCACTCATCGTCAGTTTTCATGCATTCAGCTCACCAGTTCAGTTTCACTTGCTCTAATGACAGTCAGCACAGAACATTCACCCAGTTACCTAAACCTAAGTACTCGCTCACCTTGACTGCCTTCTTGTTGTCTGTGCGTCCTTCCCAAAGTTTTGTGCCGCCCTTGCCTCCATCCCTGACACCAAACCACATGGTGTGCAAGCGAAACTTATCCCCATGGGTAATCAAACCAGGCGTGACGTTGATGAAGTATTTGCCGCACTTTTGGCGCACAGCGTTGTACTTGCATGGCATGCTGATCTTGATAAGCTTGTTCGAGAATGACTTCACGTTTGTGGAAGAGGCTGGCTGGCTGCACTCGTGGTCTGCCACTAGAAAACATTTTACAAGTGATGAGGAAGAAGAGTAAGAGAAGACAAGATGCAAAGCATACAAACGTACTCCCAGTTTATGTTGAATACGCGTGTACATGTCAAGAGCATGTTTACTATGAAAATACCCATGATCTACCAGTCATTTATTAGAACTAAAGCGATTTTAAAATCCGTCAAATAGAGAAGCTGAAAACTGTCACAATCAAACATGCGTTATAATGTATTTCGTCACTGAGATAAACTGCCATTTCTGAAAGTGTCCATGCGGTTTAACATTCCATAAAGAAGAAAAACCGTTTTGGGCCGTTATAGCCGTTAGTAACAGCTATTCTGGTAACATAGAACATTGGGCATCATCCGTGACCCATAATGAACATACCTACAAATTTTCAAAAAGATCGGCCCAGAAGTTTTGTCTGGAGCGAGTGGAACACATTTTGACCGCGGACAGACAGACACACAGACAGCATTTCTTCTTCCCATTGTAAAGTACTCCCTGTTCTACAAGAACTGGGAGTACAAAAAAGGAGAAAAGAATAAAGAAAAAAAGCTGTGAAAAAGGTCAGAAGAAGAAGAAGACGGTCAAATCTATTACTGTGGTATAGGGATAGTCACTTGTCTTCCAGTCATTCCTGTGTATTCTACTGTTCTGCTAGACCATGCGTGTGCACTTTCAACATGGTTTAACAAACAGACAATCAATATCTAGTACAAATGTATGAAAGTACAAACACAAATTATAAAGTTTTAATCAATAGTCCAATATGGTTTGGCCATTCTCATCCATAACATAAAAGAATTCACCTAGGAAACCATTTATTGCCAAACAAAGCTGGAATCAATAACAGACTGTAAAGAAAAACACCAACTCATAACTCATTCTCACTAAAACTTCACATGACAGGGAAAAAATAACCATGAGACAGTGTAAGGAATGAAGTATGCAAATGAGTCAAGGTAGAGAGAAAACCTTTGAAGATAAAGTTTCCGTCGTTTTCCAGGGACCAGCATACTCTCTACCACTCCAACTGGATGTTGAGAACTATGTCCGAGTTCTTGGTCGTTTCATGTGTGTTTATTTGCGAAAAGAGTATGTCAACAGAAAACATGGATCACTTACGCAAGCTTTTGGAAAAAGGGAGGATGCTATTTGTTTTTCCTCCTCCCATTCCCATACTTACATATTTAGTGTTCTTCCATTTCTTTTGGACAGGATAAAACTATTCATATTCAGTACATTAAACTGAGCAATTGTGTGTAGGGAAATTGCCCTGCTCCTTGTTTATCGTTAATCTCCATCTCTACTTTACAAGAGGTAGATATCATTCGGATTCTGCTTAAGGGATTACTTTTGCTTCCCCCTTTTCTTCTCATCTGTCGAGGCTTCCCCATTCTTGGTCTATGTTTCCTTCAACACCCCCTCCTCTCAACAATTGTTGAGTATCTATCGTGTGCATTTTCAGTTAATTTACGTAGGGTTTCTTGTGTAGTTTTTGTGTCGAGTTCCCTCTTTTAAACATATTCTGGTTTGGTTTCTTGATTTTTTTCGACTTTTCAATATTTTTCTTTTTTTGCTACCTTTTCTACCACGATTTTGAAATATACCAGCAATTCTAAATCATAATCGCTTTGAATGTTCGTTAAAAATTTTGGTACTTATACTAAAAGTGAGTCATGAGTTCCAAATTGTTCATCCCTTTTGGTATTAAATCTTTGTGACAATCTTCAAAAGTTTTGAATACCTGTGATTTGTTTTTGATCTTTCTGAACTTGGAATATCATTGTATAGAGGAGAATGGAAATTACTGTTGGTCGTGTCGAGTGAATTAACATTACCTTTTTCTTTTACATGGTAACGTGAAGGTTCTTTTTGTCGCCCCCCCCCCTCCTTTTTTTTTAACATGTTCATATTTTACATGAACGATTCCATTTACACCCCCAACCCCTTTTATGAATATTAAATACTGTTCCTCCTACAACTTAAGTTCGTAAAAGTGGCTGTAATACTTTTCACGTTCTGAGACCACTTGACTATGACACAGCGTATGCAATTTTAAAATGAATTTTCGCATTTTGTCCTTTTTTTGTTTCTAAAATTTTCATTATCGAAAACTTTGAGAATTTCCTCGCACAGAGTCAAAAACTGGGTTGCACGGGAGATAAGCTAAATGAATGTATTACTCAGTGTGAAGACAGAGCGGATAGAGCAAAGCAGACGGAAAAAATGGAAATCGAGGAGAACTAAAGCTTCAACGGAAAAAAGAAGAAAGAAAACAAAAGCTATCATTAGAAGAGAAAAGGGAAGAGGAGAGAGAGAGAGAGAGGAGAGAGAGAGAGAGAGAGAGAGAGAGAGAGAGAGAGAGAGAGAGAGAGGAGGGGGGGGGACATGAACATGAGTTGAATGAATTTAAACTCGAATGTAGTCAAAATATTGTTGATGTTGCTGGGATAGTATCCAGCATGGTGTTCCCTCCACTCTCAAAGCCCAATATTCCCAGATTTCCCCCTTTTGATGAATTACCTATCAGCTATCGCCCCTCGCAGAGTCTTGAAGACTGTTGGGGCCCCACAGAAGACTTTGCAACCAGCTTCCTCCACTCCTTCCGTTTCTCAGACGCTATGAGGCCGTTCTGTGTGTGAGGCCAGTCCATTCACTGATGCCCTCCCATCTGCTTCTCCGTCTTCCTCTCCTTCTACTGTCTCTCACTGTTCCTTCTAGAATGGTTTTGGCAAGTCCTGTTGGTCTTGATACATGACCACGCCATCTCATTTTCCTTCTTCTTTTCACTGTGGACAAAATGGTTTGTATGGTCCAATGGCTTGCCTTACTCTGGCTGGACTTTCAAGTTGGTAATGTGATCTTTGTATGAGATCAATCAATCAATCGATCAATCAAGACACTTTATTTTCTTTCATAAGAACTTTGTGTCGTGGATCTTGCAGAGGCATCTCATCTCTAATGCCTGAATCCTTCTCTCAAGTTCAGCTGTCAGAGTCGACGTCTCACAGGCAAAGAGAAATATGGCAATGACCAAGGAGCGCATCAGTCTGATCTTGGAACTGATTGTGATGTTTCTGTCATTCCTTAGTCTGGCTAGGCTGCTGTTGTTTGCGCAACTCTGGAGCGCACTTCAGGTTTTGATCCCTCATCTAAAACAATTGCCCTTAGGTACTTCAAGTTCTGAACTGTCTCCAGTTTTTCTCCCTTGATAGCGATGTTAGCGCTGATGCCGTTGGTATTGTTGGTCATGCGTTTTGGCTTTTAGGCGCTGATCTCTATGCCAAAAGCAGCAGAACATTTGTCAAGGCACTCTGGCAGGTTAGCTAGTTCCTGCTCGTCTCCTGCTAACCCGTCGATGTCATCAGCAAAACGTAGGTTTGTTACTATTCTGCCCCCAATGCTTATTGAGTCTTGTTGTCCTTCTAGTGCGTCAGCCACAATTCTCTCCAGGTAGATTTGAAGAGAGTGGGTGAGAGAAAACAGCCTCGCCTCACTCCAACAGTTATGTTGCACCAGTCTTCTATGTGGTGCCATTGAGGGAGATTGCGCTGGTGGCTTATCGTAAAGGCATTCTATGATCCTGATCAGGTTGACGTTTATGTTGTATAGTCTCATGGTTGCCCAGAAGGCTGCATGCCACACCCTGTCGAACGCTTTTTTGAAACCCACAAAAATATGCTATAGGTTCTGCTGGTGCTAATGATATCTCTTACACATTATCCTCAAGTTAAAAATCTGTTCGGTGGCTCTGTGACCTGCTCTACCTGCTCTAAACCCTGCCTTTTCTTCAGGAGTAATGTTCTCCGTGTGCAGCTTCAGTCTGTTCAAAATTATCTTCAGCATAACCTTGCTCGGGTGACTGATCAGACTAATAGTTCGGTAATTTTGGCTAACTTGTAATTTGCCTTTCTTGGGGAGAGTGATGATCAGGATTGGGTCCATGGTACTGTTCACTCACTGATTTGCCAGATCTTGTTACAAATGACTGTGAGGGCACTGGACATGGCATCTCCTCCTTCTTTCACTAGCTCTGCTGGTATGTTGTCCACCCTGATTTTCCAATTTTCAAGGACTTAACTGCTGCCTCTACTTCTTCACGCAGTATGGGGAAGTTGTGATGGTCTGCTACTGAGGTGACATTCAGGACTTGTGGGTGTCCTGTTGTGATGAAGTTACATAATTCGGAGCAGTATTCTGTCCAACGGTTGAGAATGGCCTTGTCTCCTGTGAGGCGCTTCCCTGGCTTGTCCTGTGTGGTGGAAACTCATCCTTGCATACAGGTTGTATGGTCTTTTACAAGTTGGTATTTTTTGTTACCATTGTTTTTCTGTAGGTTGTCCTGAATGACTTGGCACTGCTCTTCGATGAATCACGTGATGAAATTGACTCGTCTTTGTACAGATTTGAAACTCATGCCACGTCTTGTGCGTAGCCAAAGGAAAAAAACGGCATCTGTAGATCTCCTCCCTTTTTCTGGTCAGTGCATTATTCTTGAACCATGCCCTTTCTTCTGAAGTCGATCACTTGGGACAATTTGAAAGAAGAACTAATAAATCAAAACGTGAATATACAGAGGATGATTCTGTGAGAAATTTCGTGCTGTTCAGCGTGATGTGAATGAGTGATTTGCTGCACTGTTAATTATCATAAATGTATCATGTATTCTATAAATATGTTGTTACACATCACCTTGGTATCCCACAGTTATAACGACAAATTCTATTGAAGGTGTTCACATGATGCTATTATGACAAGAGACTCTCGTGTTCGCAGGACTCCAGCATGAGTGCTCTCCCATTTTTATTGGCCAAGTCTTCTGAAAAGATGTTTCTAACTGTTGTCACTCTCTTGTGACATTTGTGAAGACACATCAAAAAGAAAGATGACCTTGTGTTCCACCGGGGAAACAGCGTGCGAGTAGTGAACCTTTCGAAAGTGCAGCATTATTCTTGAACCATGCCCTTTCTTCTGAAGTCGATCACTTGGGACAATTTGAAAGAAGAACTAATAAATCAAAACGTGAATATACAGAGGATGATTCTGTGAGAAATTTCGTGCTGTTCAGCGTGATGTGAATGAGTGATTTGCTGCACTGTTAATTATCATAAATGTATCATGTATTCTATAAATATGTTGTTACACATCACCTTGGTATCCCACAGTTATTACGACAAATTCTATTGAAGGTGTTCACATGATGCTATTATGACAAGAGACTCTCGTGTTCGCAGGACTCCAGCATGAGTGCTCTCCCATTTTTATTGGCCAAGTCTTCTGAAAAGATGTTTCTAACTGTTGTCACTCTCTTGTGACATTTGTGAAGACACATCAAAAAGAAAGATGACCTTGTGTTCCACCGGGGAAACAGCGTGCGAGTAGTGAACCTTTCGAAAGAGAAATAATAGACATTGTTAGTCCCATTAACTGAGCCTCTTAAAAAAGAAATGATTGACATTGTCAGTCCCACTGTCCCCGTTTGTCCCCTGGTCAAACATTTGTGGATACAATTAGAGCAAGAACATGTAAAAGAATGAACAAATTATGCTGACAAGATTGCCCAAATCAGAGTTTGTACTATGGTAAAAAATTGCTGATTTTGATATCACTTTTGTTCTTTCTTTGTCATTTAACAAATGGTTCCTCCTTTTGTAGTCTCAGTAGAAGGGACCTTCACTGTCTGGACTAATGGTTATAAGCAACATTTCCAGCAGAACCAGCTCACATCTCATCAGCAGAACATCACATCCCACTCCGTCCTATTGTTGCCTGACTTGATGCAAGACTTTTACTCACGCCAGCTCTATTAGACTTCAAGCATTTCTTCAAGAGGATGTCTTCTCCAACCCATGGTGTCCCCAAACCCAAAACTTTCATTAATCCGACAGTGGAATCCTACCATTCAGTGCGAGTGCCTCGCCATCTTTTTGAAACTTCAGAAGTTTTCAAGATTCCAACTTGGAAGGATCTTTGTCTTGCAAATCGATCATCGCCCACAAAGATTTTTGCAAGCCTCCAAAAAACAAGGACAACCGACTTTGACGGTGGTCTCTGATGCTTCAGGAGTTTTCTTTCATAGCAGAGCCTATCCCTGGACGCGCAAACATGTTCGCAGACAACTTCCACGAGAACAACTGATGATTGTGTGTGTGTGTGTGTGTGTGTGTGTGTGTGTGTGTGTGTGTGTGTGTGTGTGTGTGTGTGTGTGTGTGTGTTTGCGTGTGTGCACATGTCCTTCTTTTCTTTTTTTCTCCAGGGCTAAACGGCTGGAGTTTCCCCCTGTCCTTTTCTTTGTGTTGTGCTTGGCTGTTGATAGTATGTCATTGATGAAATTTTATATTTTCTAGTCTGAAATGTGTGTTTGAACATTATGCTTGATGTGTTTCATGGCACGTGGATAAAACCCATTTAGCGTGTACATGACTGCCATGTAGTAGTTGCGACATATCTAATATTCTAGGTCATCTGGATGAAAACCGGATGAAATTGGATCTTTGTAAATTAATTCCTTACGTGGAAAACCGGACCGTCAAGCACATGAATCAAGGTGAAAGTTAATCATTAAACTATTCAAAACTGGTGGTGATATAAGAGTGGCATACCTTTATACCTACGTAAATTCTGATCCTCTGCTGGGCCCATCATACTTCCTGCCGCTCTACAGGAATGATCATACTACCTGCCGCTCTACAGGAATCATTATCCGTCCTGTCATTCTTCCTGCATCATCATATTTCATGCAACTCCACAGGAATCATTATCCGTCCTGTCACTCTTCCTGGAGCTTCATATTTCCTGCTAATCTACTGTATTTAACATATACTTTCCCTGCCACTCCACTGTGACTATCATACCCGCCGCTACACTGTCACTATGCTATATTGTACTATACCACACCATCCCATACCATACCATTCCATCTCATATCATACCATACCACACTATATCATGAAACACCTCACTGTACTATACTATGATATAAATTATACTTTCTACCACTCTACCAGTACTACTATGCTTCCTGCCACTCTACAGGACCATTGTACTTCCTGCCATGTTAGTAGGACCATCATAAGTCACGTCACTTTACTGAGACCAACACATTTACCACTGTTCCTCTGGGACCATCATTATTTCTACCACTCTGCTGAGATCAGCACACTTCCAATAACGTACTGGGTCCATCACACTTCCTGATTAACTACCGAGACCATTCTAGATAGACTGCTAAGACCGTCAAACTTCGTGATAGACTGCTGTAACCGTTATATTTTGTGACAGCATTCGCATAGGGCCATTAGGTTTCAAGCCGATTGAAATGTAAATTTGATTATCATGTAACTACTCTAATATGGTACCTCGCGCCAAGTGAAAACAAATCTCTCTAAATCTGAAAAGGCGAACACAGAATATAGACTAACTGAAATACACAACAGTTACAGACCAATTTCGGAAATACTGAATCGGCGAGCCAGTTCACTTGAATAAGTGCTTAGCTGTTATTAAAAAAGAATGTAAAAGCATAGTACTTTCGACGTCTAGCGTAACGTGCTTTCGGTGGTAGCAATGGTGTGTTCGATGAGTCTAATCACCCCTCCTATTCTTCTTTCATCTCCCTGCAATGGTTAGACCTGCCCATCTTACGACTTGATGGATTGGCAGAAGCTATTTTCATTATTACTAGCATATCTGTCGTTGGTAGCAGAGGCTTTCGTCGTCATTGCCATCAGGCTATCAAATGTCCTTTGGAGGTGTCTTGAATTCTAATAAGTAAGCCATGTCCTTGCAATTGTACGGCATCAACGGTAATGAGAATAGTATAATTAAATAGAATAAAGAAATGCTGCTTACCGCTCCCCTTTACTAAGGCGAGAATCAGCAGAGTAAAGCACAGCTTCATGATGTGTCCTGCAATAAAAAAAAAAAACGAAACAGTTAAGGACATAGAAAACAAATATAAAACCAAAAATAATTCATGTCTTTCACTCTCCCGAAGGCAGTGATGTCCGTAAAGTTATACAGTTAAATTGAAACAAGGGAAACAGTGTGCACCTCTGTCACATAGACAATACAATATCATTTAAAAGACCCTGCTCTGTCATACTTCTTCACTTCAAAGTACGAGTGTGTAGTCTGCAGAGTGTACAAGTAAGATGTGACCAGTGGTAGTCTGCAGTGCGTGTAGGTAAAGTGTGCCCAGTGTGTAGCCTGCGGAATGGGTAAGTAAGGTGTAACCGGTGTGTAGTCTGCAGAATGTATAGGCAAAGTGTGATAGTTTATAATCTACAGAGTGTGTGAGTGAAGTGTGACTAGCGCGTGTAATCTGCAATATATATAGGTAAGATGTGACTAGTGGGTAATCTGCAGAATTTAATAAAGGTAAGATGTGTTCTTATTCTGCAGAGTGTACAAGTTAATTGTGACCTGCGTGTTGTCTGCAATGTGCAGGTAGGATGTAACCAGTGTTTTCTGCAGAGTGTACAGATAAGGTGTGACAGCTTGTAGTCTGCAGACTGCATTGGTGAAGTGTAGCCAGTGGGCTGTCTGAAGAGTGTATAGGTAGAGTGTGACAAGTGTATAGTCTGCACAGTGTGTAGTGTTACCAGTGGGTAGTCTGCAGAGTGTACAAGTGAAGTGTGACCAGTGTGTGGTCTGCACAGTGTGTAGGTGAGGTGTGATCAGCGGGTAGTCGGTAGAGTGTATAGGTAGGTTGTGACCAATGTATAGTGTGCAGTGTATAGGTTAGTGTACCCAGTGGGTAGTCTGAAGAGTGTATAGGTACAGTGTAACCAGCAGGTAGTCTGCAGAGTGTATGGGTAAAGTCTGACCAGTGTATAGTCTGCGCAGTGCATAGTCTTACCAGTAGGTAGTCTGTAGAGTGTACAAGTGAAGTGTGACCTGTGTGTCATCTGCACAGTGCGTAGGTAAGGTGCGACCAGCGGGTAATCGTTTAAGTGTATAGGTAAGGTGTGGTCAATATACAGTATTCAGAGTGTATGGGTAAAGTGTAACCAGTGGGTATTCTGCAGAGTTTATAGATAAAGCGTAACCAGTGGGCAGTCTGAAGAGTGTATAGGTAAAGTGTGACAAATGTATAGTCTGCACAGTGTGCACTGTGTATAGTGTTGCCAGTGGGTAGTCTAAAGAGTGTACAAGTGGATGTGACCAATGTGTAGTCTGCACAGTGTGTGGGTAAAGTGTGACCTGTGTATAGTCTGCAGAGTGTATATGTGTAGTGTAACCAGTATGTAACCAGCGGAGTAGCGAGTGCATAGGTAAATTGTGACCAGTGTGGAGTCTGCAAAATGCATAGGTAAGATCTGACCAGTGTGAAGGCTGCAGAGTGTGCAGGTAATATGTGACCTTTGTTTAGTCTGCCGAGTGGGTATGTAAAGTGTAACCAGCGTGTAGTATGCAAAGTGTATAAATAAGGTGTGACCAACGTGTAATCTGCAGAGTCGATAGGTTAAGTGTGATAAATGTGAAGTCTACAGAGTGTGTGGGTAAAATGTGACCAGTGGGTAGTCTGCAGGATGTATAAGTAAGATGTGACCAGTACGTAGTCTGCAGTGTACGGGTAAGGTGTGATCAATGTGTAGTCTGTGGAGTGCATAGTTTAGAACTGACCAGTGTGTAGTCCGCAGAGCATACAAGTAAGTTTTGACCAATGTGTGGTCTGCAGAATGTATAGATAAGGTGTGACCAGTGCGTAGTAAGCAGACTGTATGGGTAAAATGAGACCACCGTGCAGTCTGCAGAGCATATAGGTAAGGTGCGACCAATGTGTAGTCTGCATAGTGTTTTGTTTACGTATGACCAGTATGTAGTCTGTAGTGTATATAGGTAGGTGTGATTGGTGTATTGTAGGCAGAGTAAATAGATAATATGTGACCAGTGTATTGTCTGCTGAATGCATTGGTGGCCCATTGAATACAATGCAGGAAGTGCTTCAGCACTTTAATATTTCAGCTGCTTTCCAACCTGTGTTTTCCGGTTGACATTGACTTATTCAGATGCAACAAAGCAAAATTCGTGGGAGTGCTTTTCAAAGCGAGGTGACTGAGGGCGGAAACTGAAGCAAAGTTGAAAAAGAAAGGTATAAGTTCCGTAAGACAATACAGATAACAGATTACAGGACAAAAAACACTGACGGGAGTCATCGCCATATGGGAGAAAACGAACGTCAGTTTGAAGCAGAAGCAAATTTTAGTGAACACTTTAATCAACAGTCCACATTGTGCTGAACGATCACACACTGAAGGAAATGGGAACTTCAGGTATCCCAAATCTAGACTGAGCAAAGACGGAAGTCCCAATGTCTAAAACCGGATTTCAGATAAACCTTTGGTTGCATGGCGGACGTGTAATCAAATGGAAGATAAACTGAATACAGATTTTGTTACAGCAACTGAATGAATTCCAAAGGTATAGTCTCTGTCTGTCTCTCTCCTTTTGAGTGTGTGTGTGTGTGTGTGTGTGTGTGTGTGTGTGTGTGTGTGTGTGTGTGTGTGTGTGTGTGGTGCGTGTGCGTGTGTGTGTGTGTGCGCATGCGTGCGTGCTTGCGCGCGTGGTGGATATGCGTGCCACGTCCATCCTTCTTTCCTTTCTGATTCCCTCTACAAATTTCTCTCTCTCTCTCCTCTCTCTCTCTCTCTCTCTCTCTCTCTCTCTCTCTCTCTCTCTCTCTTCGTATGACATGTCACACAAAGGATTCGGGCAGTTGTTTACTAAGAATCCTGTAATCTGTCTACCATGACAAATTCTGTGGCATGTAGCAAACATCTCTGTTTTCCAAGACGATAACTTTGGACACTTAATCAAGGTTCTGGTTCAAAAAGAACAGTGAAAAAATGTCTTCTGTTCCTAAAGCATATCATACCAAGAAATGGAACTGTTCTTTTTGAAACAGAACCTTGATTAAGTGTCAGTATGCTTGCCATTATATGAATCGGCTTCATTTGAACGAGAAAAAGCTGTGATAAAAGCTGCTTGCAACGGTGACTTAAAGTGCTTCCCAAAGGCTCAGAAGCATTTTGCTGTTTAACAGTGAAAAAATATGGCGATGCCAGCGACTTGTGCGATGTTGTCACGATCATTTTTGCGACAGCTACATTAACATGGTGTTGAATGTTGTATAAGCCCACGATTTGGCAAAACAACATGGCGCACTTCATTTTTGCAACAAAGTAGATGTGAATTAGACTGAAAACAGGGGAATGAAAAAACAACAACTTGTTTTCGAGCATGTATTGTAAGAGATTCACATTTTCTTTCTCTGCCTCTCTGAACTGCCATCACACTATTCAGTGTACTTTATTTCTCCGTCCACAGATTTTTCTTCCAGGTCAATCGTCGTCATACTCTTCAGTGTTCAGCATCACTTTTTCATTCGTATGTCCACATCTTTATACTGAGAGGTAAACTGTTGTCACACGCTTCCATATCTACCTTCACCCTTTTCGTCCTTGTGTCCACTTCTTTACAGTGCCAAGTGAACTGTCGTCACATTTTTCAGTGTTTCATCAATTCTTTCTCTTCATCTCTGTGACCATATATTCATAGTGCTAGGTGAAGTCACATTCTTCGGTGTTTCTTCTGTATTTTTCTTCATTCCTGAGTCCATATCTGTACAGTGCTGGGTGAACCGTCGTAATATTCTTCACCGTTTCATTTTAGCTCTCTCCTCATTCGCGTATCTATTTTTTATACTGCGAGGTTAAATGTCATAACACTCTTCAGTGTTACATCTCTACTATCTCCTCATTTCTCTGTCCACTCCTTATCCTTACACGTAAACTGCAGCAACACTCTTCAGTGTGTAATCTGTACTTCTTCATCCCTGTGTCCACGTCTTCTCTCTGCTAGGTGAACGGTCGACACATTCTTCAGTGCTCCTCTTTCTTGACTCCCAACAGTGCTGAGAAAAAAGCTTCGTTCGGAACATCGATGACACCGCTTATCTGGAAGACCTCTTAATCTTTCCCAATACCTAAAAGACTTTTCATATGTGTGTGTGTGTGTGTGTGTGTGTGTGTGTGTGTGTGTGTGTGTGTGTGTGTGTGTGTGTGTGTGCGTGTGTGTATGGACTCAAAATTGCAGAATTTTAAAAGTATTCTATAATTCTATTGAATCTGGTGTGTGTGTGTGTGAGTGTGTGTGTGTGTGTGTGTGTGTGTGTGTGTGTGTGTGTGTGTGTGCGTGCGTGCGTGCGTGCGTGCGTGTGTTTTGTGTGTGTGTGTGTGTGTGTGTGTGTGTGTGTGTGTGTGTGTGTGTGTGTGTGTGTGTTTAATCCATATATCTGTGTACCCATGCGTGAAAAGAAATACGTGTTGGATTACGTGTGTTGGTGTTGTTTTTGACATGAGAAGGAAGAAATACAAAATCTGTCTAATCAAAGTGTGCATTGATTAAAAGCATTTGTTCCATTCAAGGTAGATGCTCAAGATGAAGAGGTTGTACTAGTCTTGAGTAAAAAAAAAAGAAATGTTAGTTCATTTCTTCATTTGTTGCTGTGTGCGCTCTTTAAGCATAGGGTATACGGGCAAGCTTGAAACATCATTTTTTGGCGATGTCTCTTTGTTTCTTTTGTGTCTGCATTTGTGCAAGACGAATTGGTACTAAAAGGAGCATTCGCTTATAATTAGGGGCGGCAATAGTCTTATAATGCGAGCAAGGGTTGTTTTTTTCTTGGTAGTTCATCAAAACGGGACGGCAATAATCTTATAATGAAAGCAAATGGTTTTTTTTTTCTTGGTAGTTGATCAAAACAATGTTTAAGACATCCTGAATTTCGTTTCGTTTTTCGCCGTATATGAAATCAAGATGCGTTGAACACAGCATAACGGATAGGTTTTGAATGCAGTTCCCATTTTAGTTACGCTAAAAGGTTCTTCTTTTGTCCAAGATACTTTGTCAGTTTTTTGGTCTCTGCCTGATATCCTCTCTCTCTCTCTCTCTCTCTCTCTCTCTCTCCTCTCTCTCCTCTCTCTCTCTCTCTCCGATCTCCGGTTTATATAAACTCTACCTGCAATACACTGTATACGAGTATCCGTTACTGGTTAAAATTAAAGACAATGGATGATAAAAGATTGCCACAGAAGGCTTACAAAAAGTTTTTTCTTCTTTTTTAATCACATAATATTTGAGCTTACAAGTGCGCAGAAAGAGGACAGTGCGCAAAGTTGTCATCATTTTTTTTTTAAAGAGAGACATAAAGAAACCAAACAATCACATAAAAAAAATCAAGCTTAGAACCATGTACATACAAAAGTGTATTGAAAGAAACAATTCATGTATCGACAGACAGTCTGCCGGGTTTGATAATTACTTGACGCTTACACACACACACACACGCACACACACACACACACACACACACACACACACATATATATATATATATATATATAATATATATATATATATATATATATATATATAGAGAGAGAGAGAGAGAGAGAGAGAGAGAGAGAGATAGATAGATAGATATTATTATTATTATTATTATAATGAGGAGCATAATACAGGTAGGCGCAGGCTTACAAAAAGTTATTTGACTTAGATATACAGGACAAAAGAAACTATGTGTCAAACATTCGTTGCAACCTATATCAGTTTGGTTTTGGATATGTACGAGTAAACCAAGGAGTTCAGAGTGTCAGACATTTTTTATATGAATTTAAAGCCAGACTGATTTCGTGTCGATAGCAAGATTGGGATTTTCACACTAAAAACAGCGAGAGATTAAATGCTTACTGGACATTTTGCACCGTACATGATATCAAGCCGTATTTGGATATGGATTTGCACAAATATCTGAAATTTACTATGAAATAGTTTAGATGTGGTGTTTCAGAAATTGCTGTGCATCATTACTGTTACAAGAAACACACTGAAGTTGATTAACGTTGCCCTCTTTGCAAAGAAGGAAATGAAGATGAGATGCAGTGCCGTCCTGTATTAAGTGGTTCAGGAACACGTTATATACACAAAAATATTATAATCGTCCGACCAGTTTTATTTAAGTATGCTTTTAGTTTCTAGAAGAGCCAGAATTGTGAAAAATTTAGTTATTTACTTATGCAAAATATTCTTGGTAGTTGGTAAAAAAAATGTTTAAGAAGTTCAGAATTTTGATTTTTTTTTTTTTTTTTGCCGTAAATGACATCACGACGCATTAAACACGACAAAATGGCTAGTTTTTGAGTGCAATTCCCATCTCAGTTACGTGGAAAGTTTCTTCTTTCTGTCCACGATACTTTGTTCACTTAGTCTCTGCCTGACATGCTCCTCTCTCTCTCTCTCTCTCTCTCTCTCTCTCTCTCTCTCTCTCTCCTCTCTCTCTCTCTCTCTCTCTCTCTCTCTCTTTCATACGCTGCAATGTGTTTGCAAATGAATGTAGAAAAAAGCTACAACTGTACATCATGTAAACATCCCAGCAGTAATGTCATATGTTGCCATGTGCCTCGTAATGAGCGTAGAATTATAGCTACAACTTATCATTCTGTGCAGCATCCCAGTAGTTACTGTATGCCTCGCACTGAATGTAAAAATATAGCAGCAAGTCATCATTGTGCCTGGCACTGAATGTAGAAATATAGCAACATGAATGTAGAAATGTAGAAACAAGTCTTCATTCTGTGGAGCATCCTAGTAGCTACTGTATGCCTGGCACTGAATGTAGAAATATAACAAGTCATCATTGTGCGGAGCATTCCAGTAGTCACTGTATGCCTGGCAGTGAGTGTAAAAATATAGCAACAAGTCATCATTGTGCGGAGCATTCCAGTAGTCACTGTATGCCTGGCAGTGAGTGTAAAAATATAGCAACAAGTCATCATTGTGCGGAGCATTCCAGTAGTCACTGTATGCCTGGCAGTGAGTGTAAAAATATAGCAACAAGTCATCATTGTGCGGAGCATTCCAGTAGTCACTGTATGCCTGGCAGTGAGTGTAAAAATATAGCAACAAGTCATCATTGTGCGGAGCATTCCAGTAGTTACTGTATGCCTGGCAGTAAGTGTAGAAATATAGCAACAAGTTATCATTGTGCGGAGCATCCTAGTAGCTACTGTACACCTGGCATTGAATGTAGAAATATAGCAACAAGTCATCATTGTGCGGAGCATTCCAGTAGTTATTGTATGCCTCGCAGTGAGTGTAGAAATATAGCAACAAGTCATCATTGTGCGGAGTATCCCAGTTGTTAGTATATGCCTGGCACCAAATGTAGAAATATGGGTACAAGTTATCATTGTCTGGAGCATCCCAGTAGTTCTTTCACACATTACTGTATGCCTGGCACTTAATGAACAAATATAGACACAACTGTTCATTGTGAGAACCATCTGATAGTTCTGTCATACGTTGCTGTGTGCCTGGTAAGTGATCTAGAAAATATGAATACAACTGACCCCTGTGAGGACCATTCAGTGTTCTGTCACACGTTGCTGTATGCCTGGTAATGAATGTAGAAAATATAAATACAACTGACCATTGTGAGGACCATTTAGTGGTTCTGTCATACCTTGCTGTGTGCCTGGTAATGAATCTTGAAATATACCTACAACAGTTCGTTGTGCGGACCATCGTAGCAGTTTTTGTCATATGTTGCTGTGTGCGTGGTAATGAATGTAAATGTATAGATACAACGGATCATTCCGCGGACTCTCCCAGTTGTTCTGTTATACGTCGCCGTGTGCCTGGTAATGAAAGAAGTAACAGAGGCAAGAACACACAAATACACGTACACAACAAACTTTTAAAAAGACGTGTCCAAAAGCACTGCACAAAAAATGTTGAAAAAAATTAAACTTTTAGAATGATTTTACCATCTGTGACCACACCACGAGTAGTACGTTTTTATTTGTCTTTAGAAAGTCAACATCTATTGCGCAAGGCCATATGTCTTCTTCGCCCTTAATTCTGTGAAAGGTAATTAATAACATGCCAACCTTTCGGTTGTGTTCTGTCGACTGAGTAGTGCACAGTGGACAATAAAGATTTATTTGGCAGGTTTAGTTTGTACGTATGGCTCTTTATGCATTTTTGTGAAATTTAAATGTTTTTTTTTTTTTTGCGATTTTTTTTTTTTTTTGAGTGAAAACCCAAGCGTGGTATCGGGCGCTCATGGCACAACCTATTTCTATTTGCAAAAGATGTCAATAGTTTAGCTACCATGTCATTATCTGCTTTTGTTGTTCTTTTCTTTTTTAGAATGTTTTTTAACATTCTGATCTGTTCAGGATGTGGTGGCTTTTTTCTGTGTGGTTTTGACAATCCTGAAAGGCTCTGTGTTGTCTGCTAGGCTGAAATGATAAAACCTTGTAACTTACTCGGTGAAGAGTCATCGAGCTGCGGCAATGGATAAATGTTCACCGGGTTCCTCCAGCTCTATCAATTGTGTGCCAAAGCTCAAGTATCTGTGAATGGTGTTCTTGTCCATTCTGTAATGATGTCGGTCCATTTTTTTCTGCTCATTTATCTCACTTCCTCAATAATTTCCCGGAGGACTGTTTGCAAGATCATCAGATCTTATTACATGGCCACACCTACGTGTTTTTCTTTTCTTAACCAATGTCAACAATCTTCACATGGTAAATACGCTGCCTGACGGTTTGATGCCTGTGTTTATTGGTGAGATGATCAGTGTATCTGATGTTAAGTATTTCGCAGTGGTACGTCTTTTCCATGGTTTGGATTTTATCCTTTACAGATCCAATTTCCATTTTCGTTCCTGTAGAAATTCTAGATGTGTGTAAAAGGTAGAAAATAAAAGCTCTCACATTGCAAAGCATAACTAAAAATCCCAATAAATCAGCAGTTCAGATCACATGCAACTGTACCATACTTTTCAATAAGTAAACGCTGTTAACTGATGTCATGTTTTCTTAAAACAAAGGTTAAAAAGACTTGAAAAGCAGACTTGAAGATACTAAAACCTCAGCTGGAAAAGAAAATGGAAATGTTTGTGAAAGAGACTTGAACAACAAAGCAAACTTCAAATCTGGAAATGTCTCTTTGAAAGATGGATGGCATAAAGATGAATTACCCTCAATCGAATTTTCATAAAACAAAAATGAATAACAACGCGAACTTTAAACATAGGAATGTTAAAAATGGAAGATTTTTCAACCAAAAATATCAACTATTCCTAAACGGCCTACCTTCGACGAAAGACGGAGATCTGTTCACACGGTTTTGTCTGTCTTGGACTTGCTGGTTAGGAGGCAGAGTCTGAGGAACCTGGCAGCTAAGCATGTCTTTTATAAGTAAGAAATTAATAAGTGCAAGCCATTAAAAAGTCCAAATCAGATATGGTTTGCAAAAAAAAAAATAAATAAATAAACACACACACACACACACACACACACACACACACACACACACACACACACACACTACAACTTTTGGCTGCCAGTGATTATATGATTTATTCACCATTGTAAGATATTCTTTTGTCAGTTGACAGGCTGCAGGAGGGTAACGGGAGTCGGGGTGGGGATGGGGTCGCATACTGATAATCTAGACCAGATGGTGCCAGGTGCTGTGATTTTACAGTTGAGTAATGGTATGGAAATGAGTGGTTCTGAATGGCTCCATGACGGAGGGACTCAAAGCTCAAAGGACTAGTGATACAATGGGTGGCGGTAAAAAGGGATGGAAGAATCGATAATAGATTTACCAACATCCCCTCATGAAGACTCATTTTCTCTCCTTTCTTGTGTCCGCTGCATGCATATGTCATCTTATTTTCTGTGTGAATAAGGGAGGTTGTAAACTTGCGTATGCAACGGTACGTTACTGCGCACACATGCACATCTGTGTGTGCATGTGCATGTGCGTGCATATACGCATGTGTATATTTGTGTGATGTGCGCATGCAAAGGCGTGTGTGCATGTTAAAGTGCACTCCCCACCCCCCCTCTCTCTCTCTCTGCTTCCAACAAATATCCATGTCTTATGAGTTACGATTAGTACATACTAATTGTTCTATATGATAGAATCTATCATATCGTTGAATTTACTCTCTCTCTCTCTCTCTCTCTCTCTTGTACATACATATCCCTCGCATCCTCAAGTGAATCTTCAAGCATAGGGTAAAAGATTTCCTCATTTTATACAGTTTACATACTGATTTTGGTTTTTCAGCAACTTATTTCCTTACCACACTTGCTTTTCATTTTGCTTTTCTATCCATTGCTAGCTGCTTTGGAGTGCTGTTGGATTCTATTTGAACCCTTGGTGGTGAGAATACTACAGAATCATAGACTGTGGTATATCTCCATTTGATGCCATGGGAGCACAGGCACAATCAGCTGTGCCTCCCTGATGAGTGTGATCCAGTGGGCGAAAGGCCTTGGAGCAGGCGATATGAATGGTTCTGTCTTCAGGATGGATTACGATGGTTCTCTATGCTGCTAGTGAAGAGTTGAATATTCATATATTCCTGAGTTTTCATTCTTTCTTCCCCTGTTCCTCCACCTCTCCATTTTTGTTTGTTTGATTTTTTGCCAAGTCGTTAATGGAATGACAAAAAAATTGTTAGCCTGCACTTGTTTTCCCTCACTACTACATTGTTAAACATTACAGACACAGACAGTTTCACAGACACACACACACACACACACACACACACACACACACACACAACACAACACATATATTATATATATATATATATATCAATGTGATTAAAATTCCTAAAACGATTTTGAGAGTGCTCAACCCCTTGGGGAGCAACATTTGTTAAAAATAAGGTTTAAAAGGCAATCTACAAATTTGTTTCTAGCTTTGCGCTGTCGTCAGGATGATTTTGGATTGCCCACTGCCGGTGTTATATAGCGTGTGGGCTCCCGTTTGCGGTTGTTTGCACGTGCGGGTTGGCTGCACATGTTTTTTGAGGTTTTCAGGTTTTTGTTTTGGGTGTATTCACTAACAACGATTTCCATTTATGCCTGCAGTTGTTTACTATTTCTGTTTTGGTGTTTACAGTTGCTAAGTGTGGTTTGCATAGTATTAACCATTTTTCAGTTAAACATAGGCTGCACCTTTTTGAAATATTGCTGTATGATGATGCTCTTTTTATGATTTTCCAGGATATATTGTAGTTTGTTTTTGCGTCTTTAAGTTTCCAGATATATTTACTCAGTTCTGTTTGGTTTTTGTATTTTTCTTTATTAAATGACTGTTTGTGGTTTGCATATCTGGTTTTGAAGTGGTTTTCAGTGATCCCTATGTATGTTTCTTTTTCATTTTCTGATGTCACAGTGGCTTAGTATAGAATGTTGTTGTAAAGGCATTTATTGCTTAGGGGGCACTGCTCTTTTTTGATGCAATTGCAAGATTTCCTTTCTTCACCCTTCTTTGCTGTATTGGTTTTCATTTTGTTAGATGCGTCAATTAAATTTTGGAGGTTGGGCATACATGAATACGATTAGTTTGGATGGTGTTTTGTTGAATATTTTATATAGTTTGTGTTCTTTAGGGAACGAAGTTGTTAAAATTTTAAAGAATTCTTTCCCTATGTTTGTTTTGAGTTTCCCTTCGTATGGTGGGTTGTACCATATGGTTTTTCTTTTTCTGTTTTTCTTATTTCTATTTGTATTGTTGTCTGGGTTGTATTGTAGTTTGTAGTTGTACCCACTTTTTTGCAGTGCTTCTTGGTATTCTACTGCTGCATTGTTGAATACTCTTTCATTGCATGACAGGTTTGATAGTCTCTTGTTTATGCCATTGGGTATGGCTTTAAATACAGATGGTGGGTGGTTGCTTTTGATGCTTACATAGATAGGTGTGTCATTGGGCTTCTTGTATGGTTTATATATGTGGTTGTTGAGATCAAGTGTTATGTCTAAGTAGTTTACTACCTTTTTGTTTGCTTCAATGGTGATTTTAAGTTGTGGCTTTGGAAGATTTTACATAGTTCTTTTTTCTTGTTTTCAATGGTTCTTGGAGCCCACACACTATATAACACCGGCGGTGGGCAATCCAAAATCATCCTGACGACAGTGCAAAGCTAGAAACAAATTTGTAGATTGCCTTTTAAACCTTATTTTTAACAATATTATATAAATATATATATAATATATATATATATATATATAATATATGTGTGTGTGTGTGTGTGTGTGTGTGTGTGTGTGTGTGGTGTGTGTGATTAAAATTCCCAAAACGATTTTGAGAGTGCTCAATCCCTTGGGGAGCAACATTTGTTAAAATAAGGTTTTTAAAAAACAATCTACAAAATTGTTTCTAGCTTTGCGCTATCGTCAGGATGATTTTGGTTTGCCCACCGCCGGTGTTATATTGCATGTGGGCTCCCGTTTGCGGTTGTTTGCACGTGCGGGTTGGCTGCACGTGTTTTTTTTTTTTTAAGTTTTCAGGTTTTTGTTTTGGGTGTGTTCACTAACAACGATTTCCATTTATGCCTGCAGTTGTTTACTATTTCTGTTTTGGTGTTTACAGTTGCTAAGTGTGGTTTGCATAGTATTAACCATTTTTCAGTTAAACATAGGCTGCACCTTTTTGAAATATTGCTGTATGATGATGCTCTTTTTATGATTTTCCAGGATATATTGTAGTTTGTTTTTGCGTCTTTAAGTTTCCAGATATATTTACTCAGTTCTGTTTGGTTTTGTATTTTTTTTATTAAATGACTGTTTGTGGTTTGCATATCTGGTTTTGAAGTGGTTTTCAGTGATCTCTATGTACGTTTCTTTTTCATTTTCTGATGTCACAGTGGCTTAGTATAGAATGTTGTTGTAAAGGCATTTATTGCTTAGGGGGCACTGCTCTTTTTTGATGCAATTGCAAGATTTCCTTTCTTCACCCTTCTTTGCTGTGTTGGTTTTCATTTTGTTAGATGTGTCAATTAAATTTTGGAGGTTGGGCATACATGAATACGATAGTTTGACGGTGTTTTTGTTGAATATTTTATGTAGTTTTGTCTTTGGAACGATATCAAAAATGCCAAGCATAATGCCTTCAACAACATTTATACTACACTGTGAAGAGAAAAGTAAAAAACTTTTCACTCAGGTAAATTCGTGATTAGAAGACAAGATGCTAAACAGTACGTTCATCATCCCTTCCATGCAAGGAAGTGGCAAGAATAAGAATAAAGGCACTGTTCACAAAAGAAAGCAATCATGTGTGAGTAGTTAAACGTGAAAGGCAAACTAGTGGAGGGGTGGAGGTGGGGGAAGAAAAGGGGAAAAGTTCTGTGGTGTATGGGGCCACGAAGCATGTGCACATGTCTCCTATGTGCGTAAAGGTGCGCGCGTGGGTCGCGTGCATCCCGTGCGCTGTCTGTGCTGTGCTGAATGGATATGTAAATGGTGGAGGGAAATGATGGAAGGAGGAGAAATTGCGAAAAAAAAAAAGGGGGGGGGGAAGGGGGGTTAAACAATAAAGGGAAAGGGGGAGAGTGGAGAAGGGGAGGAGGGAGATGAAGAGAGTGTGTGTGTGTGTGTGTGTGTGTGTGTGTGTGTGTGTGTGTGTGTGTGTGTGTGTGAGCGTATGCGCACGCATATGCGTGTGCCTGCGTGTGAGTGCTAGTGTAAGTGGTAAAACAGTAAAGGGGAAGAGGGAAAGGGGGAGAAGGGAGACAGGGAGGGAAAAAAACAGACACAGGGGGGGGGGAGGGGGGAAAGAAGGGGGAGAAGGGGGGGGGGGGGGAGGGGGGGGGGGGGGGGGGGGGGGGGGGGGGGGGGGGGGGGGGGGGGGGGGGAAGCCACTGTGACATCAGAAAATGAAAAAGAAATATACATAGGGATCACTGAAAACCACTTCAAAACCAGATATGCAAACCACAAACAGTCATTTAATAAAGAAAAATACAAAAACCAAACAGAACTGAGTAAATATATCTGGAAACTTAAAGACGCAAAAACAAACTACAATATATCCTGGAAAATCATAAAAAGAGCATCATCATACAGCAATATTTCAAAAAGGTGCAGCCTATGTTTAACTGAAAAATGGTTAATACTATGCAAGCCACACTAAGCAACTGTAAACACCAAAACAGAAATAGTAAACAACTGCAGGCATAAATGGAAATCGTTGTTAGTGAACACACCCAAATCAAAAACCTGAAAACTTAAAAAAAAAACACGTGCAGCCAACCCACACGTGGAAACAACCGCAAACGGGAGCCCACACACTATTTTAACAATATATATTATATATATATATATATAGATATAGATATACACACACACACACACACACACAACACACATACATACAATAAACTAATAAATTCCAAGGATAAGTTCCGAGCACCATTCCAGCAACTTACAGAGCAGCTTGTGTTGTATGACTGCAAGAAATTCAATTATGACAAAGCTTCTCTTAGTCTTAGATGAAGAAATAGGGAGATAGCATTATACAGTGTAGATAATTCTGCCTAACTGACAGTATGTGCTTGAGTGGGTGAATGGGGAATAATAAATGCTTCTCAAAATGATCCTTCAGCAAGCTTATAGCCTCCAAGGGGGAGACAATCTCCAATAAGAAGAAAACTCACTAACATATAACTCCTGGTCAGATACCAGTATTTCGAAACCTGATCGTTTCTCCTCAGTGACCGCGGAAAGTGGCAACTTGACTCCTCTGCCTTTCGGTTTTAAGACGAATGCTATCCCAGAAAAAGGCTGGTGTGCAATACCGTAGTATGTTTGTTGAGTTTTCAAAAAACAACCAAAGGTGCCACCTAAGAAACAAAAGAAAATCATGAAAGAGCAAAACAAGCTACATTTTCTTGAGAAAAGTAGAAAATATAAAAAGATAACCGCTTAAGACACAAGTGCTGAGGGTCAGTTCTTGGAATGAATCCGCAAGGGACTAAATTACAATAAACTAATAAATTCCAAGGATAAGTTCCGAGCACCATTCCAGCAACTTACAGAGCAGCTTGGTGTTGTAATGACTGCAAGAAATATTCAATTATAAACAAAGCTTGCTCTTATGTCTTAGATTGAAGAAATAGGGGGAGATAAGCATTCATACTGCAGTGGTAGATAATTCTGCCTAACTGACAGTATGTGCTTGAGTGGGTGAATGGGGAATAATAAATGCTTCTCAAAATGAGCCTTCAGCAAGCTTATAGTCTCCAAGGGGGAGACAATCTCCAATAAGAAGAAAACTCACTAACATATAACTCCTGGTCAGATACCAGTATTTCGAAACCTGATTGTTTCTCCTCAGTGACCGCGGAAAGTGGCAACTTGACTCCTCTGCCTTTCGGTTTTAAGACGAATGCTATCCCAGAAAAAGGCTGGTGTGCAATACCGTAGTATGTTTGTTGAGTTTTCAAAAAACCAACCAAAGGTACCACCTAAGAAGGAAAAGAAAATCGTGAAAGAGCAAAACAAACTACATTTTCTTGTGAAAAGTAGAAAACTATAAAAAGATAACCGCTTAAGACACAAGTGCTGAGGGTCAGTTCTTGGAATGAATCTGCAAGGGACTAAATTACAATAAACTAATAAATTCCAAGGATAAGTTCCGAGCACCATTCCAGCAACTTACAGAGCAGCTTGGTGTTGTAATGACTGCAAGAAATATTCAATTATAAACAAAGCTTGCTCTTATGTCTTAGATGAAGAAATAGGGGGGAGATAAGCATTCATATCTGCAGTGGTAGATAATTCTGCCTAACTGACAGTATGTGCTTGAGTGGGTGAATGGGGAATAATAAATGCTTCTCAAAATGAGCCTTCAGCAAGCTTATAGTCTCCAAGGGGGAGACAATCTCCAATAGGAAGGAAACTCACTAACATATAACTCCTGGTCAGATACCGGTATTTCGAAACCTGATTGTTTCTCCTCACTCCAGCCTTTTTCTGGGATAGCATTCTTCTTAAAACCGAAAAGGCAGAGGAGTCAAGTTACCACTTTCCGCGGTCACTGAGGAGAATATATATATATATATATATATATATTGTTATATTAAAAGCAAGTTAAAATCAAGCTTCTAACTTTTAATATAACAAATGTCGCTCCCACTGTGGTTGAGCACTGTTTTTAAGATTGCGCTGATCCTCAGTACCATTCTCTCTCTCTCTCTCTCTCTCTATATATATATATATATATGTATATCTATTTATATATACATATATATCTCTCTGTCTCTCTCTCTCTCCCTCTGTGTGTGTGTGTGTGTGTGTGTGTGTGTGTGTGTGTGTGTGTGTGTGTGTAGATGCGTGATTTAGGAGAAGCAACAACAAAAAACAGAGGTTAAAGACTAGGGAAAAGGATACGAAGAGAGCAATAAACGAAATAAACGGCCATAAGGAACTGAGGAGATAGGGGGGACTGGAAAGGAAAAGAGAAGCAGAGCACCAACAAGAAGTTCAGATTCAGATTCAGAAAACTTTATTATCTCTTGTTAAAAGAGAAATTACATTCGCGACCGCTGCCCTAAAAGTTAAGACATATATATTTATAGTTACAAACATGACACTAAAATTAAAATTACTTTCAAACAATAAAACATGCATATATCACAAAAATGGGAATTTCAGTCTTTCTCCTTTTTTGCTAGTGCAAATAAAACATGCACTCAGCCACACATAATTATATATACATACATGCGTGCCCTCATGCATGAGAAAGACAGAGAGAGAGAGAGAGAGAGAGAGAGAGAGAGAGAGAGAGAGAGAGAGAGAGAGAGAGAGAGAAAGAAAGAGAGAGGGAGAGAGAAAGAGAGAAAGGGAGAGAAAGAGAGAGAGAGGTGATTTATCGTTAAAAATCATTAAGATAAGACATATTCCAGACATTTCTATTCTTCACTGCTCCAGGATATGCACACATAACACACACATACTCTAGCATCTATACTTTCCCGCTTGCTCACAGACATACACACACGCGCACATGCTTATTATATCACAGGTGATCCACCATCTCTGCTTCTTACATGCTGCGTTTGTTTAAAAACGCAATGGATTTGAAGACGAAGCTCTTTGTTGTGCGTATCAGCTTAGCTCTGGGACACGAAATCGTCTGCCTGATGGAAGAAGCTCATACTGTCGCGCAAGCGTGTGCCCACTGTCACCAACAATCGCACGAGCCTTGGTCACCGCGCGCCTTTCATACAACTCACTCATACTCTCCTGTCTCTCACCAACAATCTTACCACAGATGTTCACAACGCTATCCAAGAGTTTGCTGTTTTTCAGACTAAGATTTCCATACCAGCAAATGCATGAAAAAGTCAAGACAGACTCAATAAAACTCCTGTAAAATGTTTTAAGTATTTTTGGCTGGACATGCAGATTCCTCAATTTGCGTAGGAAATACATTCTGGTTTGACATTTTTTGTATGTGGACCTGGTGTGTGTATTGAAAGTGAGCTTATTGTCTAACGTTGTGCCCAGATATTTGTATTCTTCTACCCGTTCCACTTTTTCTCCATCAATATAAAGATCCAGCACATAATTTTTCGCTTTCCTAAAATCTATATCATCTCCTTTGTTTTTTTTGACGTTAAGCTCAAGATAATTTTATTTACACCAGGTGCTGAAACGCTCAACTTCATCAAAATATGTTATATCAGAATTGGAGAGGTCTTCAAGGGCTGTATCATCTGAACATTTTATAACTGGTGTTTCTTCTGTACCAATACAGTCGTTGGTGTACAGAGTAAAGAGGACAGAAAGAACGGTACCTTGAGGGGAACCTGTGGAACAAAAGAGGACAGATGACATGACAGATTGATAGCGCACTGACTGGGATCTGGAGATGAGGAAATCTATGATCCACAGGATAAGCCTCGGTCTGACATTTAAGGATAAAAGTTTGTGCGCTAAAAGATGAGGCTGGATGGTGTTAAAAGCTGATGAAAAATCAATAAAAAAGAATACTGTTTTCTCCAGGTGAGTGTAAGCGTTGTGTAAAAGTGTGAGAGTGGCATTGTCTGTGCATCTGTTGCGTTTGTATGCAAACTGATAAGGATCTTGATGACTGACTGTATCAGTGAGGAGGTGACTGAGTATTGCTCTTTCGAAACACTTCATCACAATGGATGTTAGAGCGACTGGACGGTAGTCATTGAGGGAAGATGGTTTAGACTTTTTTGGTATAGGACAGATCACTGAGGCTTTTCAGAGAGAGGGGACAGTTGAAGTTTTAATAGACCAATTGAACAGTCTAGTGAAGACATGACAGAGTTGAGATCCACAGTTCTTGAGTAATACACTACTAATATTGTCTGGTCCAGGCGCCTTTCGGATATTTAATCTTTTAAACATTGAAAGTATTGTTTTATCTTCCATAATGATCTCATCTTCTATCTTTGCTTTGATTTTCTCTTTTATCACCCCCAATGCATCAGTGAAATCATGAACATCGAAACGACAGTAAAATTCGTTGAGTTCATTAGAGAACTGTTGTTGTTGTTCTTTTGATAAGGCACAACGATGATGGGATTTGGTTTGACCAGTTAACTTTTTTAGACCTTGCCATGCGTTTCGCATATTACCGCACTGAAACTGCAATTCAACCTTCTCTTTATACTTTGTTTGGGCTGAACGTATTTCTTTTCTCAATTTTATTTGGACTTTCTTACGTTCCGTTTTGTTTTCTGTTTGAAAGGCAATTTTCTTTTCATTTAAAACTGTTTTCAGTGGCTTTGTTCCCCATGGTTTATTATTAGGGAAAATTTTGATTGTTTTTGATGGAATGATTAAATCTTGACAAAACATAATGTATTCTGATATGACATCTGTTGCTTCGTGGATATTGACAGAGGATTCAAAGAAAAGGTCCCAATCAGTACAGTCAAAACATCCTTGTAATTCCAAAATACTGTCAGGCTCCCATACCTTAACCTTCTTCTTTACGATGGGTTCTGTCTGGATTTTAGGTCTGTACGCGGGTATGAGGTGGACTACATCATGATCGGATTTTCCGATAGGGGGTAGGGGTTCAGATTTGTAAGCGTGACTGATGTTGCCATAACAAAGATCGGGCATTTTGTTTTTACGAGTAAAACAGGTAATATATTGTTTAAAAGATGGAAGGGATGAGTCAATCTTCTGTTTACAGTTATTAAAATCACCAAGAATAAAATTGGGTGCATCAGGAGAGATAGACTGAAGAAATTGCACAGAATCAACAACATGGGCAGCGGCACGTGACACACTGGCAGCAGGATGAGCATAAACAACTGTTAAAAACAACTGTCCGAATTCCCGCGGCAGGTATCTTGGTCTCAGAGACAGCGATATCAGTTCTACATCAGGGGTGCACAGCCGTCTTCTCACAGTCACATTAGCATTAGGAAGTGAAGAGACAAGAAGGAAGAATGGAAGACAGAAAATTGATGATGCATGTATCCTAACTCATGGAGCAGAGGAGCAACAGGACGAGTCACTGGAGCCAGGTATTCAGATGCAAGTCTATTCACTATTAAACAAAGGTGATGCCGACATGTACGGCTCTAAATTTGAGCACTGGCAGTTACAAATGTAAAAATCATCCTGGAGCTCTAGACTGATGTGACCGCTGTCAGAATAAACTAGAGACATGTTGTGGACAGTTTATGATGCTTAATTAACTCCATCGAAGTGGAAAAAAAGAAAGAAAAAAGAAGTAAAAGAGATCTTGTTGAAAAAGTCTGGCTGGATGCAGGAACATAACATAAGATGAAGTTCCGCGCACGAAGAAAAATATAGAGGAGACCTTATATCAACTGCTAGATCGCTTACGGACTTACTTCAAGAGGTGGTGTGTCGATGCAAAAGGCAGTGAGAATGATGTCACGGTTTCAATATTGCAAAAGCAATTCTACAATGTCCTCAAGACCGACTTTGTAAAGTTAGGAAGTAGTCTTGAAGACACTGGATTATGTGCAAAAAAGCAACCAAGTCGCGGGAGCTGAGCATATTGGTAGCTTTTATAAGCAGAAAGGAGGAGGGCTGACAAAGCCAACGAGCAAAGTGATCTTAAATATGACCAAGTTGTTGGTGAACCCCATGGGGCTATGGAAGCGGTAGCCAAAGTGATGCATAAGAGACAACAGAGACTGTCGGTGGGAAGACGGACTGCGATGCTACAAATATTTGTATACAAGGTCACATCCCCTGGACTGGCAAATTGTATCAATCAAAGTCCAGGCTATGAAGAAATCTCGATCTGGAGTCACCAGATGTGATCACCAGATATGTGGGCGCAACTGAGTGTGCGACCAGCATCACGTTTGTGGCGCTCGTGATGTTTGTCAATTATTACAGTGTTAGTGTTTCTTTTGAAATCATGGAAGCTGTAGTGTGTTAGTTAAAGATAGTACAAAGAATTAGGTGAAAATGATTGTTTGTAGGTGAGACAGGCTTGTCAGTACGAATGTGTAAAGTACGTACAGCGAGAAAGAGAAAGTGTAGTGAAAGAAGCCATTTGGCAAAGAAACAAAAAACAAAAAAAACATCATGTATGTTTACAGTCGTGAATTTCTACTCAGTAGGCAGAGCGCTTGACAGACAGTGTATGGGGGTAAACTTGATTTGGAAAAGATCTCCCAAGTTTTGAAGATACGAAAACGAGGAAAGAGGGGTGGTGGGGGTGGTGGGGGTTAAAAGAGCCAGGAAGCGTTGTTTCAAACCTCCCCTTCCAACTATCGTATTTGGAAACGCACAGTCAGAAACAAAGAGACAGAACTTGCTGCATGCATAAAGTATCGCCACGAATACAGAGAAACAAACTTGATCTGTCTCTCAGAGACGTGGCTGAAGGAAGATCACGGGGACCCAGACATTCCAGGTTTCTCTTACCATAGATCTTTCTAGTGAAATCACAGAGAAATATATAGGGGGTGGGGTTTGCATGTGTGTGAGCACAAAGTGGTGCACCAACGTGACAGTCAAAGAATCTGTGTGCCCTGAGGACATAGAACTAATCAGTGTTGCCCTTCGTCCCTTTTACCTGCCTAGAGAGTTCAATCAGATCTTCGTCACAGTAGTGTACGTCCATCCCAGGGCACATGCTGAGACTGCTCGTAAAATGATCACTGCTGTGATCCAGAGACTGTCTTCAGCCTCCCCTGATGCACCCTCCTTTGTGATGGGTGATCTCAACAAATGCCGCCTGACCAAGTCTCTGCCTCAGTTCAAGCAGTACGTCACGTGTTGCACCTGTAACGAAAACACCCTGGACGTGTGCTATGGCAACATTCCGTCTGCCTACCGCTCCCGACAGCTGCCAAAGCTGGGAAGGTCGATCCACAACATGGTCCAGCTGGTGCCTGTTTACCGGCAAAAGTACAAGAGTGTAAAGCCTGTTGTCAAGACAGTGAAGAAGTGGAAAAAAGAAACGGTTGATGAGCTGAACGGTTGTTGTGAGTGCACAGACTGGGATGTCTTCCTAAATGACAACTCCCTTGACTCAGCAGCTAAGGCGATCTCTGACTACATCAATTTCTGTGTAGACATGATCGTCGACAGCGAACAGGTCAAAATGTACGGCAATGACAAACCATGAGTCTCACAACAGCTGAAAACACAACTGAACCAAACGTGGAAAGCCGTCCAAGAGCACGATGACTCCATGACAAAAACGGTCCAACGCAAGATCGACAAGCAGATCCGGGAAGACAAAAGGCAATTCAAGACCAAACTGGAGAACAACTTCAGATCCTGTGACCCCAAACAATACTGGAAAGGCATCGAAATGATCACTGAAAACAAAGCAAAGAGGTCACTGATGCAAGTTGATGACGAATTTAAGCTTGCAGACGAACTGAACGAGTTCTACACGCGATTTGACAAGCACGACCTAAAAGAGCAGCAAAAGCAAGCCATAGAGGAAGTCCCGACTCGTCCTTCACAACCAGTACAATTCAGGGAAGAGGAAGTCAGATGCTGTTTCAGGAAAGTGAAAACCCACACTACAGCTGGTCCTGACTACATCAGCAGCAAGATCATCAAAGCCTGCAGTGATTCCCTGGCGCCTGTGTACTCACGCCTGTTCCAACGATCTTTAGACGAGGGAACCATTCCTACCATCTGGAAGACCTCGATTATTGTCCCAGCCGCCAAGAAGCCTTCCCTCAAAGAACTGAATGACTACAGACCTGTGGCCCTGACTTCGGTACCATTCAAGCGTGCTGAAAAGATAATACTGCAGCTGCTGCGAGCAGAAACAGGTGTCAAGCAAGACCATCTACACTTCGCCTATTCAAAGAACAAGAGCACAGAGGACGCCATCTTAACACTGCTGTATCACCGGTATAGTCACCTGGAGAAGCCAAAGTCATACACACGCCTCTTGTTCATCGACTTCAGCAGCGCATTCAACACCATCCAGCCCCATCTCACGGTTGAAAAGCTCCTGAACATGTCAGTCAATCCTGTCATGATCCAGTGGATCTTCAGATTTCTGACGGGAAGACCTCAACGAGTAAGGGCGGGTAAAGAACTCTCCAACACAAAGACAACCAACAGAGGAACCCCACAGGGCTGCATCTTATCACCAGTCCTGTTCACTCTCTACACTGCAGACTTTCGCAGCAGAGTGAAGCTGACCCAGATGATCAAATCTGCAGATGACACCTCCCTGACCGGTCTCATCCGAGAAGATGATCGTCCATACTTACAGGCTGCCCAGCAACTGGTTGATTGGTGTGATGACAACTTTCTGGAGCTGAATGTGGCCAAAACGAAAGAGTTGATCATCGATTTCCGAAGGAACCGCTGTGACATCCAACCTCTGAACATCAAAGGCCAGCCAGTAGAGACTGTCAGCACCTACAAATACTCAGGGACGATCATCGACGATCAGCTGAGCTGGACTACCAACGTGGATGCCTGCTGCAAGAAAGCCAGCCAGTGCCTGTATTTCCTTCGGAAGCTGAGATCCTTCCAAGTCATCCAGGAGATACTGTCCCTCTTCTACCAGGCGGTTGTCCAGAGTGTCATGCTGTACAACCACATCTGCTTCTTCAGCAGCACTAAGACAGACTGGAGAAGATAACACGGACAGCAGCACGAATGGTGTAGGCGAATCTTGCTACACCAACCACCATCTTTGAGCGTGCTGTCACCAAAAAGCTGATAGTTACCACGACAGACACCTCCCACCCACTTCACCCTGCTGTGCAGTCTTGCAGGTCCAACAGAGAGGGCTTCCGGCGCCTGCGTTGTCCAAAGGCCAGGACCACTCCTATGCGGAACTCTCTTCTGCCAACTGCTGTCATGCTGTACAACGCAGCAACAGGACGAGAGTGAAATCCGACTGCCGGCATAGCGCCTGCAAATATGCGTACATGAGTACAAGAGCGCGTGTGTGTCGGTATGTGTGTGTGTGTGTGTGTGTGTGTGTGTGTGTGTGTGTGTGTGTGTGTGAGTAGATGGTGGGGAGAGGTGGGAGGGGGGTGGGGGAGTGTGTGTAAGAAGTTAAGTGTGTTTTCGGATCTTAAATGGTAATCATTCTAGATTTTGTCCATGTTTTAGCTCTCTGTCTCTGTCCGTCTGTATCTTCCTCTCTCTGTGTCTCTCTCCTTCTCATCCCCTTCTCTCTCTGTCTCTCTCTCTGTTGTCTGTCTCTCCCGGTCTGACTATCTGTCGCTCTCTCAGTCTGTCTCTTTCTCACATTCACTATGCCTGTCTCTAAGTCACATGCTCTCTTCCTCCCCCTTTTGGCTTGTCTCTGTCTGTCCCTCTCTTCTCTATTATCATCTTATTTGTTTCCTCCATCTCAGTTCCTCAATCATTCATCTCTCTCTCTCTCTGTCTGTCTGTCACAGGCACGATCGGCGCATCGGCCGCTTGTATAATGATGAAAGGGACTAGGATTACCTCCCTTATAGTTTGTTCGGTCAGTGAACTCTTTCCAGTTTCGAACAGACGAGCTCCGACCACTGCCGCTGTCAGACGCGCTGTCGATTGCTGTCCAGAGCATGATTATTTTTTTTTTAACCCCCTCCTGGAAGGGATTATTTTATCATGCTCTGATGTAGACCTTGACCGGGACGAGGATCCACCCTGGAGAGCGCTGCGGGCTGTCTTTGAGCTACTTCCCTGAGCGGTAGCAGCCGACGTTTTCCCCCTGCAGTCGCCTGACCCAGTTTGGCGGTCCTTCTTCTGAGAGCTGTGTACCCCCGGGCCAGCTTCCTTCACTACGCCTCAGTGAGAAGATGTCGAACTACACCCCCCACCTCCTTCCCTTGGTGCTTAGTCGCAGGAGTGGGCTACTTGGAACTCTGTGACCTATTTTTCTCCTCTGTGCGCAGCACATGAGATTGGACTTTGTGTCGTGGTGTATTCTCTTCTGTGGTACGGACTACCGCCACGCTTCCTTCCCTCTTCACAGCAGGAATAAGGTCGGAATATATATTTCTTTAAAGTATTTGTGCACAGGTTTTTTCCCTGGCAGCATCTTTTCCAGAACTGGTCAAAGACTGATTCGCAAGTTGCTTTTGTGTCAGCAACTTGTATTTGTCCTGTAAACTATTTTATGTTTCAGGAAAATTATCATTATTTTTCAGGACAAGTCTGGAGCTCGCTTGTAATGTATGATGAGATGTTTTGGGAAAAATTATGTATTTCTGATTGTGTGAAGTAACAGGATTTTTGATGTGTTGTGTGTGGGAGTTGGGAAATCTGATGTTCTCCCATTGAGAGAGGCCTATGGGTCTAATTAGTAGTAGCTAATATAACTGAAAAATTGACAGTATATTTGTGTCTTTGACAGCAGGAATATATATTATAACTGTCTTCTACATTTTGTGTATGGGACAGTCTTCTGCTGAAAAGTGTTTATGTATTCTTTTTCAACCAGCAGGTGGATGGAATCTGCCTTGTGTCACCTGAGGGAGATTGATTCATTTGTTCACCTACAGTTGATGTGACATCCCTAGTATTTATAAGGAAGTCCTTTTCCCCCTCATCCTCATGGTGCACTAAATGTGTAAACTCCTCCATACCTGACTGGTCTGTTGTCGCAAGGTGTGAGTGAGAGGGAGTGCAGTTATTAGTTATACAAACAACATACACGCCTTCTGAACACACAAGGAGACAGACTACATATATATTTCCACATACACCTCTCACTTTCCCTTCCGTGACACACTCTCTCTCTCTCTCTCTCTCTCTCTATATATATATATATGATAGTAGTTCATTTTTTCCCTTATGTACATATTTAATGACAGCAGGATTGAGTGAAAGGTTGAGAGGGTTGAATGGGAGGGGGCGGGGTGGGGCGGAGGTTGGAGGGGTTTGGAGGAGGGGGGAGGGTGAGAGAGAGAGAGTGATGTGGGTTTGGGTGCGCGGTGCACACACACGTTGGGAGTGTATGTGTGTGTGTGTGTGTGTGTGTGTGTGTGTGTGTTAATGTTTGGGCATGGATTTGTATGGGTATGAATGTCTAATTTTGTACATGAACGTAAACCACATGGGAAAAGGTGTCTGCGGTTTTGTTTTAAAGGCACAGATTCATTTATTAATGTTGAATTGTTTGTGTTGTGTTTTACGTGCCTGCAAAAGCATTTTCCTTGTGCATATGGGGATATGATAAAGTCTTAAGTCTGAAGTCCAACCTTTGTATACCATTCGCAAGCACACCATGCTTTCTTGTGACAGTTAATGGATAACCTGTGCAAGTACTTCAAAACACAGAAACAGATCAGGCAGTACAGTGGACTCCCTTTATACGACATTCGACTATGAGAAAACTCGTTGAAAAGATCTAGTTGCAAAGCGAGACGACTGCAGGCGGAAATCAACGCCTTCTTCCTTGCGCTGAACCCTGTGAAGTGATCTGAAGCGATCAAAGCTAAGTGAATTTTCGTTGTTTTATTCGTTTATGTCTCACCCGATGAAGACCTAAGAGGTCGAAACGCGTTGTGTTTCGTCTTGTGACTCATTTGTCCACGATCTCTGGGCGGTTCGCTAACATTTATTTAAGATTCGTTGAAAAGAGAAAAAACAACAACACATTTTACCCTGCCAGAGGCCTTCGTTGTATCACTTAAACACCTCGATTGCAAGGAACTCGGGCATAAGAAAATATCCACCGTAAGGAACACGCTTTCCCCTCTCAGGATTGATTGACCTCAGCTGTAAGAAAACCTTGATTGTCTGGAAGTTTTCGCCTATACAACGCGCTCATTTGTAAGACAAGTGTATCTGCGTCACGTCGGTATATGACAGTGACGAAAATACTTGCACCAGAGGTAATCTAGACAGACTGACCCAAAACCAGCCACTTAATCATTAAACTGGCAAAACTATAGGACTAATTCTTTCTGACGTGTCTATATACAGTTGATACAAAACAAAACAAAACAAACAACCATACAATTTCGGCCAAGGTCTTCCGTTGTGCGCCTATCATTTCATGTTGTTTTTGCCATTCTCGTCTTTCTTGCTTCAAACGAAGGTTGCATGCACGGGCGCAACCGTGTGTGTGTGTGTGTGTGTGTGTGTGTGTGTGTGTGCAGTGTACTTTCCTAACCTATAAAGGGGGTCTATCTGGTGGTCAAAAGTTTTGGAGGTGGGTTCCATTGTCGTTAACTTCATTTTTTTTTTTTTATTCTTTCACTGACCCGATTATTTTTTCTCATAGAACTCACAGATTCTCATGGTCGAAAACGTTTTTGTAAATGAGCTTCACCTCTTTTTCATGGGTGATTTACAAAAATATCCAACGGAAATTGAATGTTTCCAGAATTGATTTCGAAAACAAAACAAAAACAAAAACAAAAAAAAAAAAAAGAAAAAAGAAAACGAAATAAAGCAAACTGTACAAGCGTCGGGCAAAAAGATCGTCCTAAACCATTTTAAAGTTTGCATGAACCGACGGCTTTATTTTCAAACATGCCCATAAAAAGTTTAGCTTCCTTCCATGAATTTTGACCTTATTTAAAAACTTGTTTGAATATATATAGGGAACCCGCGCGTATGTTTTAAATGCATGCAGTGGTGTGTGTGTGTGTGTGGGGGGGGGGGGGGGGGGGGTGCGTGCGCGCGTGCGTGTTGTGTCTATGATCTGTGAGAAAGAATAATCTGAGGTGCCAGAAGAAAATTCCCTCCCTTCCCCTCCACACAATTAATTCCCCGTACCTTCTGCTTGCATCTGATTTTGACTTCAATGGTTATTCTGATGCTGTAATTGAGAGCTACGTCTGTCCTGTGCAACCTCAAATACTAGGAACAGGTACACGATCAGGTAATGATGATGTCGACGACACATTGTGATGTGCTCTCAGTAGCTGACCAAGCTTTAAATCCTCAGCAATTGTACGCTCACTTTTTCAACCGACATTTTAGCTTGATAAACCCGTCACAACAACTCGATAATCTGTATTAACCATTCGTTTTCCATTTCAATACTCATATATTGCACAAAGTGTATGCACACGCGCACGTGTATACACACGTATGCACATACACCACGCAGGCACACACACACACACACACACACACAAATACGTAGAGAGAGAGAGAGAGAGAGAGAGAGAGAGAGAGAGAGTCAGTCTTTATTCTCATGGGTAGCGGATAAGCAAGAAAAATTAATGCTTTTTCCCGATCTTGTCCTTTTCCCTTAAAGGCCTTAAGAAATTAATATAGAACAATATTACACAATGGAGAATTAATTATAACAAGAAAAGGGATGATTCATATTAGCATTAAAGAACAACAACAAAACACACACATACCACGCGCGCGCGCGCGCGCGCGCGCCACACACACACACACACACACACACATCTACGTAGTAAAGAATATTCCTGCGCGGAAAGAGGATATAGAAGCATTAGACACCAAACTAGTATTATCAGCATAGCCTGAGGAGGAATGAACTTCAATTCGTCAGACAATCATGTTCAAGTACACTGGCAGATATTCATATTCAACATTCGTGTTCTTAGAGCAAGACTGCTTTTGCAGGCAATGACGAATAGGTGGTAATGTGGCTGTTGATGGCAGAGAGAGAGAGAGAGAGAGAGAGAGAGAGAGAGAGAGAGAGAGAGAGAGAAGAGAAGAGAGAGATTAAAACATGTGTTCATAGTATGAAAAAAAGTAGAAAACAGAGACGAAAAGGAGGAAGACTGAAAGACAGGCAGACATAAAGAAAGAAAGAAAGAAAGAAAAGACCACTACCACCACGACCCAAGCGGCAAGAGAAGAGAGAGAAAAGAAGAAAGAAATTAAAATAAAAGTACATTTAATCATATGAGCAGACCGCTGGTTCAGACAACTGAACTGCATGAGTACACTATAAATCTTTGACATTTGCATGCACTGTCATAGTATGTCCAATAACTTACAGCAGCAAATTATTTTGAAACAGCAGTACTTGTAGATAGCAACAATCACTTTAGGAAAGTCAGTAAACTGTATGTTAATGATGGTATAGTAATAGCATACATGTAGATAGGCATCGGTAGTGAGAGTGTGCGAGATATTTAAACAGTTTTATCCCGTAAGATTTTGAGCCTCGATGGCAATTTACCTCAGGAAGAAGTGAGTTCCAGAGAAGAGGACCAGAATAACAAACACTTTGTTACTCGGTCACGAGAAACGGTCCACCTTTCAGCCCCCCCCCCCCCCCCCCCCCAAAAAAAAAAAAAAAAAAAAAAATGTCATATGTATTTTTTGGTGCTTTAGAGTGTATAGATCACGAAAAATTATGTTCACGTCAAAAATCTTGGGACGCACTGTACCTTCTGGCTTAATTTTGAAGGGTACCCATCTCAGGTGCCGCGGCTGCTTTTCGTCGGTCCAAAACGTTCCACAAGTTTGGTGATCACATGTGTCTGTTATTTGAGCTACAAGAATTTCCTTTATGTTTTTGTTGACAGTAATGCCTTCTGCACGATACGCAATAATCAGAACGACAATGTAATTATGCAATAAGGTGACCGCAATGAAGCTACGTGTGTACCCACCGTCTGTCACACGTTGCGAACTGTGAATTTGCCGAAGTGTTTGCAATAAACCGTTTCTCTGGAAAACTGTGCAACTTATTAGAAACAAAGTACACCACAGTTTCAAAGAACAGTCTCTTGTGATTCTTTTGAGCTATGCCACATCACTACGGGCCTATTCTGATGTCCTCTGTTGCCGGGTTACCTGTCCTACCCTCTATTTGGCTTCGACGTACATTAAATTCTTTACGAATTCATGTTGGTCTTTATTGAAAAAAAAGAGTTTTGTGCACTTTCCAAGTGTGAGCGCATATATATATATATATATATATGTGTGTGTGTGTGTGTGTGTGTGTGTGTGTGTGTTTTTCTTTGTAAAACGAAAGACTATATACTATAGTGAAAGACTACATGGGGAAAGTGTTTCTTGCGAAGGCGGAACCACGAGGGTGAAGCACGACAGTATTATTGTGAGTTGCCTGCCCTGGCCTCCAACTGAAGAATTTCTTCTGCAGTCGGATGTCATTCCAAGTGAGCTGCACAACTTTCTTCAATTCCTATTTGGGGGAAAGTCAGCAATCCAATGCGAAAGAGTGCAGCGCCTTGCGTCTTCAATAGGCCAGGACATCTGCAGGGCCGTCACAAACGGTCGATGGACTCAACCCAAACATGTGTTGGTCTACATGACCGTGAGGCATTTATTTCGAAGTGCCGAACTTATCACGCTCATACACAGGCTCGGACATTGTGAACACTACACGTTCGCCATGGAACTGGAAACAGCTATCGGAAAAGCTTTGGAAGAAGCCTCAAACGTGCTCAGCACACAGATCGCAGTAAATCCGACAACGCCATCTGTATTTCACTCTGACTTTGACAACTTTGACCAACTGCTGAGTGTAGTCTACGGCCTGAGTTCTGTTCACACAGCACACAGCATCATGCTGCAAAAAGTTGAAGGGACTGACCATGGTGGAACGTACCGCGTGATGCCATCCATTCCAAGAACCGGTGAGCAATCTCTGCATTTGACACAAGAGGATTTACCAGAGTGCTTCGTAACCCAGCGGAAAAGCCCGCCTTTTGCAATTAGGCACTGGACAGTTGATGGAGGTGAAGATACTCTCAAGAAAGTTCAACGTTCAAACCTCCACTGGATTCTTCTCCGGAAATACAGCAGCATGTCAGATCAGGAAATACCAGCGTGGGCTGGTTTCATTTCACAGTGTGGGCAGAACCCGGCAGAGAAGACGACATTGGACTACTACCCTTCGATCCATCACCCAATCACCGAGTACAAGACAGTCCAGGAGTGCTTGCGACTTGCAGACGAAGCCACGAGAGAGGTTGGACAAGAGTACGTTATCACTACGTTTGATCTTGGGGTTTGTATGAAAACCTACCCGATCGCCTGGAACCAACCTGACCGGTACAAGAAGCATATAATTCTGATCAGTACTTTCCACCTTGCCTGTGCGTACCTCAAGATGCTTGGGAAAAAGCTGGATGGTTCTGGGTTCGGAGATATCCTTCTGGATGCAGGCCTGATCTCTTCTGGTTCTCTGCAAGGGGTGCTGTCTAGCAAACATTATGAACGAGCATTGTTCTGTCATAAGACAATGCTTGAGAGTCTAGAACGCTTGCTGCTGGAAAGATATCTTTAAATCAGAGATGAAGACACGTCATTTCCGACACTTTCAGAAGACAGCATGATCAAACTCCGGACAGCCTCATGTGTATTCTCAAAAGAGACGTTGACTGAGCTTCAGCAAGATGAAGCTATCGCAGTTTCATGGCAGTGTACGAACAGTATGAACAGTTCAGAGATAGAGTCAGAGAAGGAGCCTTTGGACCAACTGCACAATTTTGGTTGTTATACATCGATCATGTATGGCTTGTCCTAGCGCTCCTTGAGGCTGTCAAAATCGACGACTTCCTGCTGTACTTACAAACAATGTCCCAAATGCCAGACCTCTTCTTCAGTTGCGGTGGACAAAACTACGCACGCTACCTGACCTTCTTCTCAGTCTTCTTGGCAAACATTGACTTGTCATATCCTGGAGCCAAGGGGATGCTGCAGAGAGGTGCTTTCAGCGTGGCTGTCACGCAGGGGAAAACTGCGGACAAAGCTCGCCAGATATTAGGCAATCTCAACCCTTCACACACCCAGTAAATACCCCACAAACCAAACTGGAAGGCATCAGGTGGATAACTAGACAAAACTTTATTAACAAAATACATGAACCAAACAGATAAACAGAGGCCGCAACAAAGAAAAGTGGCTCTACTCGTCTAGGGGGAATACATTAAAAAAACAAAACAAAACATCAAACAGGACACATGTCAAGCAATCCAATGCACGGTCCAGCTAGTACACCTGCTGGAAGCAATGCACACTGTTTTACACTGTCCACTCCCGGTCTCCTAAAGACCTCATAGTGAGCTTTTTTTTCAACATTAACACAACCCAACACTGGTTGCAAGTGTCATCAACACACACACACACACACAAAACAAAACAAAACAAAAAAAAAACAAACAAAAGGCATTGTCCAGTCAATTCCCGGAAACATATCTTGAGTCAAATATGCCGCATTGACGAATCTCTGGTTGCACCTTGGTATTGTCCCCTGAACCTTCCCACAACAAGCTAAACTCGCCTTTCTCACACAGCACACGGATTCCCACATCACCTGATGAGCAGGTCAGATTCCTTTGCACAAGGCAGGCAGTCTCAGAAGCTTGGCGAGACACTACTCTAGTCGACAGTCCCTGTCTTGGTGGGTGCAGGGACATCCGGACTGGTGGGGCGTTCCCCGATGGACTCCCATGACGTGGGAAGAGTATATATATATAAAAAAAACAAAACAGAAAAGCCCTGAAGGGCACACCACATAAGTATCGTGCGCACAGTGAGGGTGGTGACGAGACAGACGTGGGGTGTGTGGTGTTTGAAAGCGAGTAAGCTGTGTGGAAGGAATGGGTGGACAGAATGAAAAGCTAAAAAAAACAACAACACTATACATATATATATATATATAATATATATATATATATATATACATACATACATACATACATATACATACACACATACTATTGGCAATGGAAGAGTAAGAAAGGGGAGCATAAGCAGAACAGAAAACAAACAAAATCAAAGAGAAAGGTGTTGAAAGGAGAAAAAAAAATAGAAAAAAGGGAATGGTGACACAGAGAGAGAGAGAGAGAGAGAGAGAGAGAGAGAGGGGGGGGGGGTGCGTGGCAGAAAGAAAAGAAACGCAAAAAGGAGAGAAGCCAGCAAAGTGAAAAGGCACACATTATCAGTGGACATTCACAAAAGATTATCATTCCACTTGAAATTCATGACAGCCACTTTACCTTCCATAAAAACAAATATCAATCATTTATGGCCTCTCCTTTCCCCCTTGCAAAAGCAAAATAATGTAATCGTAAACAAATAGCATTGAACACAGAAACACTTTCACACACACGCACGCACAACAACAATGAACAGAATGAAAGGAGATGAGCGAGAGAGAGAGGGTGGAGAGGTGGAGAGAGGGACAAAAAGAACCCAAAAGCATCCCCCTCCACCACCGTCCATCCAATTGGGAAAAATAGACACCTCAAGTGCATTACACCCTCACTCAGTCATGTCTACGCCTAACACATCAACAAATAACGCAACCAACGACAAACGGGATGAAACGCACTGACAGACAATTGCGCAAATGGAGGGAGAAGTCCTTGAATTATTATTATTTTTTTTAAAACCTTTTTTATTTGCATTCATATATATTTACAGGAAAAAAAAGGGGGAGAGAAAGTTACGCTTGTAACTATTCACTTTAGTTGTAAAATATTTTGAAATCGATGAACTCATGCTAGTCCAAATAATAACACAGGCAGTATTAAAATCCCGTGTTAATGTCCGGTGTGCTTCGCGAAATATTCATCTTGAAACTTCTCATCAAAACAGATCACAGTAACACCAAATGGCATACTTGAGGAGAAAATGCACACAAGCACACAAGAGTCATCAAATCAAGTTTCAAAAACACCGCCACATATCTCCGTCACAAATCACAGTCACAGAAGGACATTCACTCCAAGGCTTGCTGCACTGGCTACATTGTGAGGCGAGTTCTCTGGGAGAAGACGAGCGACACTACACACGTCCGCCTCGGTCGACGGCCAAGCGTGAACTCCTTGAACGCACTGACAGACACTTGCGCAAATGGAGGGAGAAGTCCTTGAATTATTTTTTGGTATGGTCAGAAGTGAATACAACCAAATTTATCTCCCCACCTATGCATATACAAGGCTACACAATTCTACATGAATACCAGTCCACCTATATACAACATAAAAACGTTCAAGCAATGAAACAGAAAAAAAATATATACCAAACGACTTGTGATAAGGACGAACAAATGGCTCCCTCCACTCCAGTCTCACTGAAGGACTCAGGCCCAGTGGAGGAAAAACACGTCTGTGGGACAGACACTGGAAAATAAGTGAGAGAGAGCTCTCACGACGGCTGACGGGCCCCTTCTTTGACTTTCTCCTCTCAAAAAAAAAAAAAAAAAAAAAAAAAATGGCGACTCTCCCCAAAAAACAAAATTGCCGCCAGCTCCCCCCTGTGAGCTATGAGAGTTACGGGAACTGTGAGATGCAGTGAAAAAGTGCAAAACACGGAAGGCACACGTTTCACACCAGGCTATACCCAGGTGAAGCGGAGTGGACACAGACAGTAAGAAAAGAGGGAAGGGAGGGTGAGGGGGTGCGAACACACAAGAACGAAGAAGGAGACAGACTGTGACTTGAATGGGAATAGTGTCCTGAACAGGACACAGAGTGCCTGGTGCGACAGTGGCAATGTCCTTCATTCCTGGCAGTCGATGTGCAGTGGACAAGACCATGGAAGAAACGTCATGAAGCACGCCAAAAGCCAAGCAGGAGCTGGCGGAGGTGGCGCTTATTTCCAGTCATACCGCAGCACAGCTGCTTGTGGTCTATGATATCACAAACCTTTGGAAAAATCAGCAACCTATGCTCAACAGAATTAATGTTTATTAATATTCATGTGCTAGTGATCTATTCAGTTTGTTAGAGCAGTATGACATAACTTATTTTCCTAAAACTTGACTATCACTCAGCAGAGTATATGACTCAAGATGATCATAAATTTGTTTATTTATGTACTTTTATAAGGATGTGGAGAATACAGGCAAAATAAACATTAGTATGCACTTGGCTGGTTCGGAATTCTTACCTAATTTGTATATGGGAATGACTTTCTTAACTTTTAGCTGCTTCGGAAAGTGACATTTTTCAAAGCGCAAGTTGTAGATGTGTTAGCGTTTAAGATGTGACTGGATCTGAAAAAAAAGTTGAAGAAGGTTAACATCAATTCCATCAAACCCACGACTTTCTACTTCAAATGACATACGGAACAATAAACGTCAGTTACAGACATTAAGGGTACCGACAGTTGGGATTAAATATTCTAGGAATTGCAGAACATAATTAACTTTCAAAGTTATGTGGTTGAGTATGATTTTGCTTTACGGTACTTTCTGCCACACTTGTGAAATGTTTTTTGAGTTCATTTGGAATGCCGTTGCATATGACGTAACATTCTTGATATGTTTTAGATTGGGATGTTTTATTCGTAATTTCACTTGTAACTTTCCATACTGACTTTAACTTTTGTTTGGAAGAAACTGTAACTTGTGTTTGGAACAAACAAGATTATGGTAACATTTCTTTTGTGCAGCTTGTTTGATTGAATTCAATCTTATTTCGCTGTTTCTTGAATTCGTCTGTCTGCCTTCCTGTCTGAAAAAGATCTTCACGAAGAAATATTGCAGCTGACATTTTCTCAGTCTTCCATTAGATTGAGGAGTGTGTTTCACTTTACGTGTGTGTGTGGAGTATGTCTATCATAAACACAACTGAACGTTTGCAGCCAGTACTCTAGTGCTTCTTCTGGACTAATGTAATTGGTGTGGGAACTGAGGATTCATCAAGAAAACTATTTTCCTAAAATGTGCAAAGATGTCTAGGTCACATGGCTGTGACTTGTTTAGGGGATTTTAATTCTAGTTGTTGCCCATGTAACATCTGCTGGAGAATGTTCACTGTATTCATTCACAGGAACGTTTTGTTCAATGATGTTTAGTGAGTAGGTGACATAAACATGGTCAATCACTGTTCTGCTGGTTAAGGTAACACGGGAAAGGGTGTCAAAACTAACTTGCATGAGGAAAAATATTTGTCCATGACTGACGAGGCTTCAAAAGATCGATATTAAAGTCACCAAGCAGTAGTATTTCAGTAGCATCAGGATGCTGTATCCATCACGCCAGTGAACTTGTCTATCCATTTAGCATTTTCAGGGGGCTTGCTGTAAACAGTGCCGATTCTACTAAGTTTAGTTCTTTTCTGCCAACCTCGTAGACAAATTGACTCAATCTGAAAATGTTCAAGGTGATATAAACGGTGCGCGTTTAAAGTTGCATGAATGTGTACTAGTATGCCCGTAGATCTGCGAAGCATGGAGTCTTTGCGACTAATATGACGGCCAGGAATGATAAAAATATTGTCAGGAACAACGTCTGTAAGTCTGGACTCTGTATAATCATAAATATGAAACGTCTGTATTTTGCAATGCTGAGGATGGTTCACGTCTGGTGTTGTTAATTTTCAGATGGCCAATGCGGAGGCTATGGTTTAAATCATGCTGACAATGACTTTACATCGGTGTAAATAACATTAAGGGAGGGTAAGGTTTGCCCAGCCGACCGCAAAGGGCCATATTAGATCTATCACCACGCTGAAGTCAACTTACAAATCATTATAAAAAACAAACAAACAAATAAAAACCTCATTCACAGAGCCCTTTAAAACACACCTTCTAAAAACACACCGGAAACTTCGTTAAAAATCTTTCCTCTGTAAAATCTAAGAACAGATGAAAAATGTTAATCTCCCTCAGAAACTCAAATATCACATCAGGTAGGACATCCCTGCACAAGGTTTTCATGAAGCCTCCTGTAAAGTGTTTCTGTCTCACATCATGCAAGTCCCAACACTCTAAAAGAATGTTTTACTGTGAACATGACATGGAATGCACCACGGAGCTTCTCCACCTTTTAAAAGATACAAATGGGTGTAAAACGAGTGGCTTGCAGCTTGTATGCAAACGGCACAAAACTGTTTCGTCTTTACGGCCACCTCGGGAACATGGTAAAAACTCTTTCAGGTCTGGACGGATTTTAAATAGTTTGTTATCCATCTGCGAGTTCTATTCTTCTTGGCAGAGGTCTCTGACATAAGCCTGGGGGTTTCAGATCAGTGTGAGGGATAGACAATCTGCTCAAGTTTTCTTTTTAGCACTCTTGGCAAATCAACCACTTCATTGCCTCGAATGCCCAAATTGCTAGGAACCCAAGCAAAAACTGTGTTATAGCCATCTGATTTCAGAGAGGTGCACATTCGAATAACTTCAGCAATTGAGAGTGCTTGAAGTTACGGCCGGCAATGGCCTCCAATGCAGAAAGGGAGTCGCACAAAATGAGGAAATCTTTGCTGGATTTTGAAACCATTTCAAGAGCCAGGACCAAGGTTGTCAATGCAGCAGTGTAGATGGAGCTGTCAGTGGAATGTGTTTAGAACATCTCTGAGAAGGACCTGCTGCACAACACACAGCAGAGGCAACCTCCTGCTCAGACTTGAAACCGTCGGAGAAAATTCTTCTGACGGATGGAAACTTTGAACAAAGTTCGGCGAAAAAGGACTTGTACGCCAAGGAGCTAGTGGAATCTTTACGATGCATGGCTAAATCAAACTGGATCCCTGGAGTAAAGAAAGTCCATGGTGGGTCATCAGGAAAGTTGGAAAAATCACACACCACTCCAACGTCTATATCTGCATTGTTCAAATGGGGAAGAATACGAATCCTATGGGTAAGATGGAACTGGGGTGGTCATTTCGAAACTTGGGGGTCATGAACAGTCATATGCAGAGTTTTGGGGTTCAGAGGATAGATTGAAGGTAAATTTCAGCCGACGATTCGAGAGGGATGGTTCTCCTACCTCAGCATACAGGATATAAACAGGGGTGGTACAGAATGCAGCCAACCAGAGTCGAAGCCCTTGATGGTGGATGGGATTTAGACTTTTCAGGTAGGAAGGTCTGGCCAGTCAGTAGACTACACACCCATAGTCCAGTTTGGAGTAGATGAGCGCCTTGTAAAGATGGAGAAGAGTTTCTTCGAACATTCAGTGCGTTTTCACAAGCAGTTTTCAAGTGTTGGATGTGACTTTAAAGTTAAGTTTTTCAAGAAAGAAAAAACAATAACACCCAGAAATTTGGCTTCTTTTACTACTGCAATGGTGGATTTGTTCAGACGAATTTCAGGATCGGCAAAGAACTGACGGAAACTGTGAAAATGGATACACTGTGTTTTGGCGCTTGAAAAGGTAAACCCGTTTTCCTCCGCCAACTGTCGAATCTTATCCACACAAAGTTGGAGTCGATGCTGTACGCTGGCATAAGAGGCTCCAACTGAGTACAGTGCGAAGTCATCAACAGACAGAGAGGACTCGGAACCATGGTTTACTGAATCGACAATGTCGTTAATTTTGATATTGGAGAGAGAAGGAGAAATAATTCTCCCTTGAGGTACACCCAACTCTTGCTCATGGATGTCAGACAGCGTTGTGCCAATACGGACTTGGAACAGCCGGTCAGTCAGAAAGTTCTGAATAAATAAAGGCTGATGACAACGAAAACCAAGTTTATGGAGATCCATAAGAATTTCAGATTTCCGGGTGGCATCGTACGGTTTCGAGACGGACTAAATGGTCAACGGTCGAGTGGTACTTCCGGAATCCGCGTGTTCATTGGCCCAAAGGCCATCGGTTTTCAGCTTCCACATCACCATCTTTTCCCTTAGCTTGCAGAGGCAGCTAGTTAGAGCTAATAAACGATGGTTTTAAGGGTTGGCAAGATTTTTTCCAGGCTTAGGAATCTGAATGATCGTTATTTACATAATATATACAGAACTAGCTTGACTTCTTAATCAAAATAGCAAAGAGAAACAGAGTATAAACTGAAACAAGGACGTGCATAAAATACAACAAATCAATGCGAATAAGACAAACTTATCAATGCGAAACGAAAACAAGACATTTGTAAATCCAGTTGAGTGCCCGGCACATGTCAATGTTTCCAGAATAACTTAGTTTAGCACACAAAAAATTCAAATTGATTCAGTGTAACACAGACAAACGAAACGGCGTATCTGCGTGCATGCTCGTGTGGTGTGTGTGTGTGTGTGTGTGTGTGTGTGTGTGTGTGTGTGTGTGTGTGTGTGTGTGTGCGTGCGCGCACGCGTATGTGTACGTGCGTGTGTGTGTACGTGCGTGTGTGTGTGTGTGTGTGTGTGTGTGTGTGTGTGGTGTGTGGTGCGCGCGCGCGCGTGTGTGTGTATGTGTGTGATTTCATTTGAGAGAGAGAGAGAGACAGACAGAGACAGAGATAAAAAAAAACAGGTGTGTGTGTGTGTGGTGTGTGTGTGTGTGTGTGTGTGTGTGTGTGTGTGTGTGTGTGTGGTGGTGAGTGTGTGGGGGAGAGAGAGAGAGAGAGAGAGAGAGAGAGAGTAATGTGTTATATTAATTTACTAGCATCTGCAGCTGAGTAAGATATACCCATTCAATATCTTCAATTCAATGTACAAGAAAAGACCCGATCTCCTCCACCCCAGCACCACCCCACCCCCATGCCACACGAGAGTCCCTCCATCAAAATATTTTTGCTGATTTATTCAATCTCAGAGCCATTCTATGTTTCCTTTTTCATGTCAGAGTGTTCTCCATTTTCTGTAGCCAAAAAGGCCTCAAAATATGACATAGAGAAACGGAACGAAATGTACCATGCATATAGGACAATACATTAGGATCTTCCACGATTTTTGACCTAACATGTTTTATACTTTTATTTACTTCTTTTCCGTTGTTGTTATTATCGTTCTTATAATCGTTGCTGTTGTTGCTGTTATATTATTATTATTATTAATACTATGATTATGATGGTCAGCATTTTCATCCCAAATAATATTATATTCATCACTATCGTTTTGATTTTCACACTATTATCATTATTCATCACTATCGTTTTAATTTTCACCACTACTATCATCATCATCGTTATTGTTGTTGTTTTCGTTATTTGTTATTATCATTATCATCATTCAATCATTTTATGAACAGCCATTTCCCACTACAACACACACACACAACACACACACACACACACACACACACCACAGCACATACACACACACAGTCACATACGCACGCACACGCACACTGTGCACACTGGCACACACACACACACACACACACACACGCGCGCGCGCGCGCGCGCGGGCCTACTCATTCACGCACACACGCCCGCACACACCGCGTACACTTTTGTGCGCACGTGCGCCACTTACTATAATAGTGGTGCACATTATGTTAGATAAATACTCAAGGTCTGACCAGCGTGTTAGGCTAAATCACAGGTCAGACGTCAGGTAGAATGTATCCATGAGGCCCTTGTCTTAAATCCCTTCGTCTTTAGTTATCAATTTATCCATCAGCTGAAAATCCTGCGCTCTATGGTCTCCTGGCTTAACAGATGTGTCACATTGCATATAGACTAATCTGCACGCAGTGACACCTCCTTGATAAAACTGAAACTAAAATTGACACCTTGCGTGCCATTGGATGCTTTTAGATCGTTACCCTTTTACTTTATTTTTGGGTGGCAATGCGACATCGTCAAAGTAAGGCACCAAATTGCGATAATATTCGGCAAGCCCCTGGAAGGAACGTAGCTTTTATTGGTAAGTGGAGGTCCGGCCTCGGCTACCTTCGATTAATCGTCCATTTCTGGGCTAGTATAACCTTCCGCCAGCTTGTGTCCCGGGAATCTTCCTTTGACCCAGCTGGCATTAGCCTTGCACGACCTCTGGATGACAATGCCACGCTAAAGCGCCTCAAACTGTTCATCAATGAAATTATGCACTTTAAGTACTAGAAGTAGGTCCAGCATTTTCCCATGATGCGGATAAACACTATGACTGCTGTTTTCAATCCCATACTCATCAAGGCTACGAGTATTGCCCCTCAGGTATGGTGAAAGCTGTCTGGGTTTCTTGCTCTTATTATTTGTTTCGGCAGGTCTGTGGACATCTGTTCTTTACTCCCTCCTACGAAACGTACTGTGTTGGCCTTCAGGAGTGAATACTCTGATTTTTCTATGGCAACAGCCCAAGCTTTGCCTGGAAAAGATAGCTTAAAAATCACAAGTATTACTATTGATTGCAACAATACAAAGCTTGCTTCAATTTCAAAACGTCGCACCCAGACCTCGCTGGGTGTCATCCGGAACGAGTGCTTAGTTCACAAGGATGGCGGTAGCTCTAGAATTCCTTAAAAAGTCAACTACATGGCCTTGACTGCAGAGAGAAATCCTGGACATTCACAATTTTTTTTACCAGCAGCATGTATCAAACTTCCGACTTTAAAACCTTCTACTTCTACTGCTTGTTTATTTTCTTCAATGGGCAGCCTGGACCAAAGCATCCAGGTCTCCCACTCATGAACACCTTTTGTCTGCTGTTAGCTTTCGATGTAGATTTTGGAGGGGTTTCCTTTGCGCTTGTCAGTCTAGGGCTATTCTCTAAAGTTTTGTGGTTCATAAGGTCTACCTCCGTCTTTTTCATGTTTCCCTGCCTTGACATAAGTTTCAGCTATCTGAACGGGTTCCTCTGAAGTCTGGGGTGCTGACTCACCTATGGGTACCTGTAAGTCAATGAGACAGCTGCTCGAGCAGACGTGCATCCTCCAGTTATTCCGGATAACTCAGTCTATTAACCAAGCGTCATCTTTAAATGCTCATCCAGATGGACGAAGGCCTCGTCCAGATACTTCATTACTTTCGCCGAGAGGTCTTGGGAGTTCAAGCGCACTATTTCAGGAGAGCTGTACCGAGATATTTATAAGTTGCCTCATCGTGTAGGTTCACGAAGGCTTCTCTAGCTTTCCTTGCTATGTTGCAAGTAAGGCACGAGGCTGTTCTTTCATATAAGGACGCGTAGGAACTTGCAACGCACCACAATGTTTTGGGGGTATACTGACGTCTATTGAACGAAACTCAGAAATCTAAAAATAGGAGGATGTAGAGCGAACCATCAGCTGCGTCATTACCTCCCCCATGTCCAATGTTAGAGAGAAATTCGCTTTTTTTCTATTTCTTTTCAACACCTACTTTTTAATCTTTATATTTCATCTTTCCCTGTTGTTCCCTCTCTCCTGTAATCTGTCTTATGTGTTTCAATTTACAATTCTCCATTCTAAACTCTCTGTACCACCCTACCACCCACCCCCCGCTTCCATGTTCCTCTCTCTGCCCCTCTTCCATGAACAGCAACAACAACCCAAGATGAATATTCCCTGCACTTTGATTAGATTTAGACTAAGTTCATACTTCAGAAAAACGAGCCCACAACTCCTGAATCGCCGTCGACTAACAAAAGCAAAGCGTGGAGTGTTATTAGAAGTTCTCGACTGTTTAGAGAACATATGAATTCGAACCATGGCTAGTAGCCCGATGATGAGAATATGTTGAAGTCATAGCGTGGGGAGTTCTAGTTGCCCAGCCCACGTGTCTCTCATTTTTCCTCTCTTCCTCAGATCGCGGTTTCCACTGCCCTCTTTCTGCCTTCTTTTCCCTTTCTCATCCATCTCTCTCTCTTGTACGTCTTTCTGCCTTCTTTTCCCTTTCTCAGCCATCTCTCTCTCTCTCTCTCTCTCTCTCTCTCTCTCTCTCTCTCTCTCTCTCTTGTTCGTCTTTCTGCCTTCTTTTCCCTTTCTCATCCATTTCTCTCTCTTGTACGTCTTTCTGCCTTCTTTTCCCTTTCTCATCCATTTCTCTCTCTTGTACGTCTTTCTGCATTCTTTTCCCTTTCTCGT
>CM065717.1:14316682-14329182 GCA_033310375.1 Conus canariensis | reverse complement strand
TCAAAAGATACAGAAGAGTTTACTGAGAGCTACATTTGCCCTTGCAAAAGCCTGTGACACCTTGGCAGCAGAGGGGAAAAAGCATGCTCAAACTGTCCAGCAGATTTCAGATGCAATGGGCTTGAATTTGAAGATGGCCCATGATATTTCAATGGAAAGAAGGGCAAAAATTTTCTCATCTCAAAACATCAACAAGAAGTACAAAAAATTGACATCAGATGAGATCCCCATTACAGATCAGTTGTTCGGGGATGATTTGAAATTGGTGCTCTCTCAGATAGACTCCACCTCCAAACTGAGAACAAATATGAGTTTGTCAATGTCTGCCAGAGGCAGAAAGTTTTTTTCCCCAAACAGGGTCAAAAAACGGTTCATGGACCTTCCCTCGTCCCAGTCGAGGCAGAGGGAGGAACTGGGGATGGAACCCAACCCCGTTCCACGTGCAGTTTCCAAACAGCCATCCAAGAGGGACCAGGGGTCGAGGCCAGAGACCACGTGGCCGAATGAACCAGTTCAAACCAGTCTAAGTACTCCTGAACCTGGTCCGCCAGTGAGTATTAAAAATCACAAGACAGGGGATTTTCAAGCTGCAAGGTTGAAACAATTTGTCAAGGAATGGCAGCAATTAACATCTGATGAATTTATATTGGCAATGGTAACTGGATCAAAAATTCCTATTGATGAAATTTCAAAAATAGAATGTCATAATTCAACCCCAAATCAAGTCCAAGGAAATTTATGGCAAGAAGCAGATAATGAAATCCACAAATTACTGAGTTTAAAGGTGATTGAAAAATCAAGCCATGAAGAAGGAGAAATCATTTCTCCAATATTTCTGATCCCCAAGACAGATGGCAGTTACAGACTCATACTAAATTTAAAAAGGTTCAATGAGGCAGTTCAGTATGAGCATTTTAAAATGGAAAATCTGTCATCTGCCACAAATGTGATGAAAAAAGGGTGTTTCATGGCTTCGGTTGATTTGAGACATGCATATTATTCAGTGCCCATTCATCCAGAACACAGAAAATACCTGAAATTTAAATGGAGAGGGCAGCTATATGCATACACTTGTTTTGCAAATGGTCTTGCAAATTGTCCTCGTTACTTCACAAAATTGATGAAACCAGTTTATGCTCATTTAAGATCACAAGGTTTCTTGTCAGCTTCATTCATTGATGATTGTTATTTGCAAGGTCAAAGTCAAGAGGAGTGTAAGCAAAATGTTGAAGCAACAGTTGAGATTTTTCAAAGACTGGGGTTTACTATACATGAGGAAAAGTCTGTACTTACACCCACAAAGGAGTTAAAATATCTAGGATTTCTTTTAAATTCAGAGTCTATGACTGTGATTTTGTCTGAGGAAAAAAGGAAAAAGATTGTAACAGCATGTCAGAACTTGATGAGCAGGGTTTCATTTTCAATCCGGGAGTTAGCACAGGTCATAGGAAAATTGGTAGCCGCCTTTCCTGCAGTGAAATGGGGACCTTTGTATTACAGAGAGTTGGAAAGCTTGAAAACTGTAGCACTCAAGAGGAACAAAGGAAATTTTGATGCAGTTATTTCTCTTTCACCAGAAGCAGAAGGAGAGTTAAACTGGTGGATAAACAATGTTAATGCTAGCTTTTATCCACTTGAGATTAAAGCTCCCTCTGTTGAAATAACAACTGATGCCTCAAAGTTAGGGGGCTGGGGGGTAGTTTGTAATGGAAGAGAAACAGGAGGAAGATGGTCAAGAAGTGAAAAATCTTTTCACATTAATGTCCTTGAGTTGTTGGCTATAGAGTATGGACTTAAAAGTTTCAGTAAAGAAGTAGAAGGTCAACATGTAAAATTGCTATGTGACAACACATGTGCTGTTGCCTATATCAGGAAAATGGGTGGATCACATTCAGCAGTTTGTAATGCGATTGCCAAAAGAATCTGGATCTGGTGTAAGGACAAGGGAGTTGAGTTAACGATAAGTTTTTTGCCTGGAAAACAAAATGTGGAAGCAGACAGAAAGTCAAGACAGTTTAATGACAGAACAGAGTGGAGGCTTAATCCAACTATTTTTCAGAAACTGTCACAGAAAGTGCTGTTCCCACAGATTGACTTGTTTGCTTCTAGACTAAATTATCAAATCAAACCTTTCTTGTCTTGGGAACCAGATCCGGAAGCTATGGCAATAAATGCTTTCACAGTGGATTGGAACAGATGGATAGTCTATGCTTTTCCACCTTTCAGTCTGATCCAATGGACTCTGCGCAAGATGGAAGAGGATCAAGCAGAAGGACTAGTCATCGTGCCACACTGGCCAACAGCAGTGTGGTATCCCCAAATGCTCAGGCTTCTCATTCAACATCCCATTTTACTCCCAAAAGGAAAACGTGTTTTGCAGCTGGGTCATTCAGACGAGGTTCATCCTCTACACAGAAAACTTCAACTTCTTGCAGTCGTGTTATCTGGGAAGCAATGCAGGCACAAGGCTTTTCTGGAACAGCTTGTAACATTGTCTGTGCATCATGGCGTGACTCTACCCAAAAGCAGTATACACACTACATTAAGAAATGGAAATTTTTCTGTGTTGAACGGGATTGTGATCCCTTTCGTCCACCTGTCCACCTTGTGATTGAATTTTTGACAGTTTTGTTTGAAGATGGGTTAAGCTACAGTGCGATAAACACAGCCAGGAGTGCCCTCTCTGCCATAATCATTACAGACACAGATAAGTCGATTGGTTCCCATCCTAAGATAGTCAGATTTCTGAAAGGTGTTTTTGAACTTAGGCCTACTATGCCCAGATACTCACATACTTGGGATGTGTCTGTACTGTTAGAGCATATAAGGAAACAAGCTGAAAACCCTGATTTATCTCTAAAGCAGTTAACAATGAAATTATGTGCATTGCTTTTGTTGTCCACAGCTCAGAGAGTACAAACCATTCATTTGATAAAGCTCAGCTGCATTAAATTTACAACAAATGCATGCACTGTCCACATTATTGAAAAACTCAAACAATCAAAACCAGGAAATAACAGATGTGTTCTGCATTTACAAGAATTTCAGGATGAAAAGATGTGTGTTGTAAGATGTTTGAAAGAGTACATTTCCAGGACAAAAGAGATTATAAAAGACAGTAAAACCAATCAGCTTCTTTTGTGTTATGTACGCCCTCATGGACCTGCCACAAAGGACTCTGTGTCACGCTGGTTGAGGAATATTTTGTGGGATGCAGGAATTTACAACTTTGCATCACACAGTTTTCGTGGAGCAGCATCATCTGCCATGCTCAGAGGAGGAGTACCAGTGGCTGACATTCTGAAAAGTGCTTGGTGGTCAAATGCCACCACATTTCACAGGTTCTACAACAGACCATTGGAAGCACACTCTGCTGTACAGTGTGCGCAAGGTTCATCAATTCTGAAGTACTTTTCCAAAGACAATTAGTGTGTGTTACAACCAAAGCCAAAGCACGTCTTTTCAATGTATAATACAGACAGTGATCAAATTTATTGTGTTTCAGTATTATCACAATTGTTGCAAAACTCTGTCTGTTCTGTTCTTGTGTTCCAGTATTATTGGGAAATATTTTGACCTTGTTGTTGGGTAACACAAATTAATGCGTTTTTAAAGCAAAGGTGCTAGTATTATTTGCTTTAATTCACAACAAAGTTTGCAAAGTTCTTAAGGACAGTTTTCTTTTGATGTCCTTTTACAAGATGTTTCTTTGTTTTTTACTGCACAAAGTATATTTGGTGGAATTACATATGAGGCTCAACTGCCCGCATCAGTATATATTCATCACAATTTACCACTTGAAGATCAATGTGCAAGAGATTCAAATACTGAGGAATAAATTGTGTATATTGACTTGACTGAGTTATGTTATAATGTTACTGCTAATGTAGCAATGTGAAAACTAGTCTACTAGAGTATGTATTTTATGAAATGGATGTTCGTGCCACACCAAACGTTGAAGTCTCAAATATTCCGTAGTTTTACCGGAAACTACACGAAAGGAAATTTAACACATAAACGAATACTTACTTGTAAGTTGATGTTTGTGTGTAGTTTCCTGAGTGTAGGTTTCCGTAAACCATACAAGAAACGCAACGACACACCTCTTTATGTACACATCAAAAGTAACCATCCAGCATCTGCATTAAAGACCATACCTCACGGCATAAACAAGAGACTATCAAATCTGTCATGCAGTGAGAGAGTGTTCAACAATGCAGCAGTAGAATACCAGGAAGCACTACAAAGAAGTGGATATAATTACAAACTACAATACAACCCAGATAACAACACAAATAAAAGCAAGAAAAATAGAAAAAGAAAAATCATATGGTACAACCCCTCCCCCCCTCCCCCCCTACGACGGGAAACTCAAAACAAACATAGGGAAAGAATTCTTCAAAATCTTAACAACTTCATTTCCAAAAGAACACAAACTGTCTAAAATATTTAACAAAAACACTGTCAAACTATCGTACTCATGTATGCCCAACCTCAAAAACCTTATTGATGCATCCAACAAAATGAAAACCAACACAGCAAAGAAGGGTGAAGAAAGGAAATCTTGCAATTGCACCAAAAAAGAGCAGTGTCCACTAAGCAATAAATGTCTTCACAACAATATTGTATACCAGGCTACTGTGACATCAGAAAATGAAAAAGAAACATACATAGGGATCACTGAAAACCACTTCAAAACCAGATATGCAAACCACAAACAGTCATTCAACAAAGAAAAATACAAAAACCAAACTGAACTGAGCAAATACATTTGGAAACTTAAAGACGCAAAAATAAACTACAACATATCCTGGAAAATCATAAAAACGGCATCACCATACAGCAATATTTCAAAAAGATGCAACCTATGCCTAACTGAAAAATGGCTAATACTATGTAAACCACACTTAGCAACTCTTAATACTAAAACAGAAATAGTAAATAACTGCAGGCATAAATGGAAATCGTTGTTAGTGAACACACCCCGTACAACAACCTGAACCCCCCCCCCCCCAAAAAAAAAAAAAAAAAAAAAAAAAAAAAAACGTGCAACCAACACGCACGTAAAAACAGCTGCAACCGGGCCCCACACGCTATACAACACCTGTGGTGGGCAACCCAAACCCCATCCTGACGATAGCCAAGCGCTAGAAACAAATTTGTAGATAATTTTAATATTCCTCTTAAATACTTGTCTTATCTAATGTTGCTCCCCAAGGGGTTGAGCACTTGTAGAATTGCTTTAGGCTTTTTAACCTTACTGATCTTAATCGCTCCTCACGTTGAGCACTGTGACCTGAAGGATTTTAAAATGGAGGAAACCAATTTTAGGCAGTCAACAAAAAATATACCGTTTTCTAATCCGCAATCGTATATAAAAAAAATTAATAGAACAAACAGAAAAGTTTGTACACAACATGAGATGGAAAGCATTCTTTTTTCTAAACCCAAACACAAAAAAAGAGGATAAAAACACCTACAATTTCAAATCATGGCGATCACCACCAGCCATAGACGAAATGAAACCTTCTGAAGATGAAATGAAAAGAATGATAGCCAATATTGAATTCAAAAAATCTAACAACGATTTCCAAACAACATTAAAAAACCAAATAAAACAAGTACAAAATGACAAAAAACATTCGTGAAGGCTGATAAAACTAGCAATTACTACAAAATGGAACCAAAGGAATACTCTCAACTCCTTGACAAAAACATTCAGAAAAACTACAAAAAAAGCCGGCAAAAATATACATGACAGTATCCGCAATAAAGAAAAAGAACTTGCACAGCGCATAGACCTAAGTGATAGGATAGAACCGACAGCAACAAAAGAAGCTTTCATAACACTCAAAGACCACAAGCCCAACTTTCATAACAATCCAACATGTAGACACTAATAAATCCATCCAAATCTGAATTAGGCAAAATAAGCAAGAAAATTCTGGAAAAAAAATAAAGAACGTAAAAACAAACTCTGAATACAACCTCTGGAAGAACACATACAAAGTTATCCAATGGTTCAAAAAACTCAATAAACAAAGTAATACAGTATTCATCACATTCGACATAGTAGACTTTTACCCATCTATAGATGAGGAACTACTCAACAAAGCACTGAAGTTTGCCAGTAACCACACAGACATAACTGGGACAGAAATGGAAATCATTCTCCACACCAAGAAAACATTACTGCACAGCAAAAATGAAACCTGGATCAAGAAAACGAACAGAAATTCAACATTTGACGTAACCATGGGCTCATATGATGGTGCAGAAACATTCGAACTGGTCGGACTGTTTATACTATCCAACATCAAGAAAAAACTCGGAAAGCAAGTCGGTCTATACAGAGATGATGGCCTTGCTGCACTAACCAACAACCCAAGAACCATTGAAAATAAGAAAAAAGAACTATGCAAAATCTTCCAAAATCACAACTTAAAAATTACCATTGAAGCAAACAAAAAGGTAGTGAACTACTTAGACATAACACTGGACCTCAATAATCACATATATAAACCATACAAGAAACCCAACGACACACCTCTTTATGTACACATCAAAAGTAACCATCCAGCATCTGCATTAAAGACCATACCTCACGGCATAAACAAGAGACTATCAAATCTGTCATGCAGTGAGAGAGTGTTCAACAATGCAGCAGTAGAATACCAGGAAGCACTACAAAGAAGTGGATATAATTACAAACTACAATACAACCCAGATAACAACACAAATAAAAGCAAGAAAAATAGAAAAAGAAAAATCATATGGTACAACCCCCCCCCTCCCCCCCTACGACGGGAAACTCAAAACAAACATAGGGAAAGAATTCTTCAAAATCTTAACAACTTCATTTCCAAAAGAACACAAACTGTCTAAAATATTTAACAAAAACACTGTCAAACTATCGTACTCATGTATGCCCAACCTCAAAAACCTTATTGATGCATCCAACAAAATGAAAACCAACACAGCAAAGAAGGGTGAAGAAAGGAAATCTTGCAATTGCACCAAAAAAGAGCAGTGTCCACTAAGCAATAAATGTCTTCACAACAATATTGTATACCAGGCTACTGTGACATCAGAAAATGAAAAAGAAACATACATAGGGATCACTGAAAACCACTTCAAAACCAGATATGCAAACCACAAACAGTCATTCAACAAAGAAAAATACAAAAACCAAACTGAACTGAGCAAATACATTTGGAAACTTAAAGACGCAAAAATAAACTACAACATATCCTGGAAAATCATAAAAACGGCATCACCATACAGCAATATTTCAAAAAGATGCAACCTATGCCTAACTGAAAAATGGCTAATACTATGTAAACCACACTTAGCAACTCTTAATACTAAAACAGAAATAGTAAATAACTGCAGGCATAAATGGAAATCGTTGTTAGTGAACACACCCCGTACAACAACCTGAACCCCCCCCCCCCCCCCCAAAAAAAAAAAAAAAAAAAAAAAAAAAAAAACGTGCAACCAACACGCACGTAAAAACAGCTGCAACCGGGCCCCACACGCTATACAACACCTGTGGTGGGCAACCCAAACCCCATCCTGACGATAGCCAAGCGCTAGAAACAAATTTGTAGATAATTTTAATATTCCTCTTAAATACTTGTCTTATCTAATGTTGCTCCCCAAGGGGTTGAGCACTTGTAGAATTGCTTTAGGCTTTTTAACCTTACTGATCTTAATCGCTCCTCACGTTGAGCACTGTGACCTGAAGGATTTTAAAATGGAGGAAACCAATTTTAGGCAGTCAACAAAAAATATACCGTTTTCTAATCCGCAATCGTATATAAAAAAAATTAATAGAACAAACAGAAAAGTTTGTACACAACATGAGATGGAAAGCATTCTTTTTTCTAAACCCAAACACAAAAAAAGAGGATAAAAACACCTACAATTTCAAATCATGGCGATCACCACCAGCCATAGACGAAATGAAACCTTCTGAAGATGAAATGAAAAGAATGATAGCCAATATTGAATTCAAAAAATCTAACAACGATTTCCAAACAACATTAAAAAACCAAATAAAACAAGTACAAAATGACAAAAAACATTCGTGAAGGCTGATAAAACTAGCAATTACTACAAAATGGAACCAAAGGAATACTCTCAACTCCTTGACAAAAACATTCAGAAAAACTACAAAAAAAGCCGGCAAAAATATACATGACAGTATCCGCAATAAAGAAAAAGAACTTGCACAGCGCATAGACCTAAGTGATAGGATAGAACCGACAGCAACAAAAGAAGCTTTCATAACACTCAAAGACCACAAGCCCAACTTTCATAACAATCCAACATGTAGACACTAATAAATCCATCCAAATCTGAATTAGGCAAAATAAGCAAGAAAATTCTGGAAAAAAAATAAAGAACGTAAAAACAAACTCTGAATACAACCTCTGGAAGAACACATACAAAGTTATCCAATGGTTCAAAAAACTCAATAAACAAAGTAATACAGTATTCATCACATTCGACATAGTAGACTTTTACCCATCTATAGATGAGGAACTACTCAACAAAGCACTGAAGTTTGCCAGTAACCACACAGACATAACTGGGACAGAAATGGAAATCATTCTCCACACCAAGAAAACATTACTGCACAGCAAAAATGAAACCTGGATCAAGAAAACGAACAGAAATTCAACATTTGACGTAACCATGGGCTCATATGATGGTGCAGAAACATTCGAACTGGTCGGACTGTTTATACTATCCAACATCAAGAAAAAACTCGGAAAGCAAGTCGGTCTATACAGAGATGATGGCCTTGCTGCACTAACCAACAACCCAAGAACCATTGAAAATAAGAAAAAAGAACTATGCAAAATCTTCCAAAATCACAACTTAAAAATTACCATTGAAGCAAACAAAAAGGTAGTGAACTACTTAGACATAACACTGGACCTCAATAATCACATATATAAACCATACAAGAAACCCAACGACACACCTCTTTATGTACACATCAAAAGTAACCATCCAGCATCTGCATTAAAGACCATACCTCACGGCATAAACAAGAGACTATCAAATCTGTCATGCAGTGAGAGAGTGTTCAACAATGCAGCAGTAGAATACCAGGAAGCACTACAAAGAAGTGGATATAATTACAAACTACAATACAACCCAGATAACAACACAAATAAAAGCAAGAAAAATAGAAAAAGAAAAATCATATGGTACAACCCCTCCCCCCTCCCCCCCTACGACGGGAAACTCAAAACAAACATAGGGAAAGAATTCTTCAAAATCTTAACAACTTCATTTCCAAAAGAACACAAACTGTCTAAAATATTTAACAAAAACACTGTCAAACTATCGTACTCATGTATGCCCAACCTCAAAAACCTTATTGATGCATCCAACAAAATGAAAACCAACACAGCAAAGAAGGGTGAAGAAAGGAAATCTTGCAATTGCACCAGAAAAGAGCAGTGTCCACTAAGCAATAAATGTCTTCACAACAATATTGTATACCAGGCTACTGTGACATCAGAAAATGAAAAAGAAACATACATAGGGATCACTGAAAACCACTTCAAAACCAGATATGCAAACCACAAACAGTCATTCAACAAAGAAAAATACAAAAACCAAACTGAACTGAGCAAATACATTTGGAAACTTAAAGACGCAAAAATAAACTACAACATATCCTGGAAAATCATAAAAACGGCATCACCATACAGCAATATTTCAAAAAGATGCAACCTATGCCTAACTGAAAAATGGCTAATACTATGTAAACCACACTTAGCAACTCTTAATACTAAAACAGAAATAGTAAATAACTGCAGGCATAAATGGAAATCGTTGTTAGTGAACACACCCCGTACAACAACCTGAAAACCCCCAAAAAAAAACACGTGCAACCAACACGCACGTAAAAACAGCTGCAACCGGCCCCACACGCTATATAACACCGGCGGTGGGACCCAAACCCCATCCTGATGACAGCCAAGCGCTAGAAACAAATTTGTAGATAATTTTAATATTCCTCTTAAATACTTGTCTTATCTATATATATAGATGTGTGTGTGTGCGCACGCGCGCGCGCGTGTGTGTATGTACATGCGCACGCGCGCGTATGCTTATGCACGCGCGTGTGTGATGGTCCATGTGTCTGTGTGCATCTACGTATAACAGTGTCCATGAGTTAGAGAGAGAGAGAGAGAGAGAGAGAGAGAGAGAGAGAGAGAGAGGAGAGAGAGAGAGAAAAGCGTGCATGCATGCGCGCGCGCGATGTGTGTGCACGTGTGTGCATGTATGAACGGGTGCGTGCCTGTTTGTATGTAAATGTGAACCGCGTGCGCACGCGTGTGTGTGTTTGTGTACAACTTCTTTTCTTTTTTTACTGATTTATTCCATGTGTGTGTGTGTGTGTGTGTGTGTGTGTGTGTGTGTGTGTGTGTGTGTGTGTGTGCGTGCGTGCGTGCGTGCGTGCGTGTGTGCGTGTGTACATCTATCTATCTATATATATATTATATCTATATATGTGTGCGTGCGCGCGCGCGCGCGCACGTGTTGTGTGTGTGTGTGTGTGTGTGTGTGTGTGTGTGTGTGTGTGGTGTGCCCGCGCGCGCGCGCGCCATACGCAAGGAAGCAACTAAACTCATAGACATCAACCTAGATTAGTTGAACACCGTGAAGTAATCTGAGAAAGAAGACTGTACTTTTTAAAACAATGCTACAAAGCGAAAATTGCGTGTAAAGTACGTTTCGATGTGTCCTGCAGCAACAGAACAGTAAACTTGTCAACTTTTCAGAGGAACTCTGATCAGAACCTTTCATTAGTAGTGTTAATTACACAGAACTGGAGGAGATGTAGTTTTTATTTTTAAAAGAGAGAGAGAGAAAAAAAAAAGAAAACAATACACTCTGCATACAGATTCTTTTAGTCGAGAACGGTTAACTTTTAAGTCTGAGTCTTTGTTGAAAAAGATATCGTCAATACAGATTGTGCGATGTGATGGCTAAGTTACCACTGTAACAAAAGTGTTCAACAGATGCTGAAAAACAAATGAAAAACTGTGATAAGGAAGAGTCAAGTTAATTAATGACTACGAACGTTCAGTATCAAAGGGATATTAATTTCACTGCAGTTTACTACATAAACATGCAACGGAATCTGTGTGTGTGTGTGTGTGTGTGTGTGTGTGTGTGTGTGTGTGTGTGTGTGTGTGCGTGTGTGTGCGTGCGTGCGTGCGTGTGCATGTGTGCGTGCGTGCGTGCGTGCGTGCGTGCGGTGTGTGTGTGTGTGTGTGTGTGTGTGTGTGTGTGTGTGTGTGTGTTTTGAACAGACAGTAAACTAAAATACTCAACATGTATTTTGCCCCGACGGGCATAATTTCTGGCGAGAATTCCAAAATATTGTAAGACAAAAACATGAAACAATGAATCTGTACGTAATGTAACAATGTTCGGTCGTGATTACAACTTATTCCCTTCATGTCATTGAGTCACTGACTGATCCCTACTACAGGCTAAAATTGTATTTCTATGCATGTAAACACTCGTATGAAAATAAACCGCCATCAGCTCAAACCTTTTCTGTGAAATTTCTTTTGTGTCTTTCAAACGAAAGTATGCTGCTCGTCTTGTCATGGCGCATACAAATGTTGCTACACAATGGTTCATATATGTACCTTAATTGGAATCAAACATTACGTATTTCATGGCTTGAAAACGGTATTGCAATGGCCAGACGTTTTGCTGATTCATTTGTTTGATTTGTCTCTCTGTATCTTTCGATTATATTCTACTACTTTTGTGTTTTGCAACTTGTTTTTCGTTTGTTTTTGCGATATTTAATCGTATTCATAAATGCCTGTGACTGCTCATTAACAACCGCTAATTACACAATAATACGCCATAAATGTCTTACATCAATGGACTAAACGTCTGCTAACAACTCTGAAGCTCTGTTCTCATGCAGATAGATCCTCGATTGCTGCTCTCGCTGTAAATGTAAATCCGAAGTAAAACAAGTGGAGGCTTGAGAACACCTATGGAGATTCTCTCTCTCTCTCTCTCTCTCTCTCTCTCTCTCTCTCGTGAACGGTTGTTTCGTGTGAGGTTATCTCGCTATGGCTCATGCAGTTAGCATTAAATTTCGTCCACCATATGGTGTCTTTCGTGTTAAGACTTGGTTGGTCATTCTGCAAGAAACAATGCCTTCGACAGCATGGGATTTTCGGGTGGCCTGTGGCTCTCTAATTGGGGTATTTCAGTCATTTATGATGAAACGACCGGAACAAAATTTAACTGTCCGTGCCGCCATTCTGACACTGAAAAGAAGAGCAGACGATGTTGTGTTAGGACATCCTGTCGTATTTCTTCTGGGGCAGTTTTCTTCTTCAATGCGATGTGAAGAGTAATCCAGAACCAACTACAAAGGTTAAAGGCAACACGAGACAGGCTCTGATTGCCAAGATGCTAGGCCGTTACCAGATTGACAT
>CM065717.1:14264182-14311682 GCA_033310375.1 Conus canariensis | reverse complement strand
CAATGGATATATTTTTCACTAAGAGATACTGTTTTCTTTTTGACAGGAAAGATGGCATGAGTTCTAATACGTTGGTTGACAAACCATAGAGCTTAAGTTGTTTTTTTTAAAGGAGTGTATGGTCAAGTACATCAAAGGCTTTTGTGAAACCAACAGAAAGAGCACCTGTAATTTTAATATTATGGATATTAGTTAATCATTTGTCTACTAAGGTTGTCAGTGCAGTATGGCATGAGTAGTTAGCCCTGAAACCTGATCAGTTCAAAGCAAATAGATTGAAAAACTTGAAATGGTGAAGTATAGATTTCTAAATGTCATTTTCTAAGTCTAGACACGATCGGTAAAGGAGAAACAGGCCTGTGTTAGTAGTCTCTGAATGGTCTCCTGATTTTTGTAAAGGAACAATTTTTGCAAATTTAAATGGTTTTGCAAATTTGTTTTTTGAGATGCACAAGTTATAGATATAAGTGAGGGTTTAGAAATGACTGGCGCAGAGAGAGAGGAGAGAGAGAGAGAGAGAGAGAGAGAGAGAGGAGAGAGAGAGAGAGAGAGAGAGAGAGAGAGAAAGAGAAGGAGAGAGAGGGTGATGATGATGATGATGATGATGATTACAAACGAATGAAATGACAACTTCCAATAAAGAGGAGTTCCTCACACCCCGACAGTAGGCAAAACAAAAAATGCTCTCCCTGTGTGCTCAATAAAGCATGTTAGTGTGCGTGTGCGTGTGTGTGTGTGTGTTGTGTGTGTGTGTGTGGGTGTGTGTGTGTGTGCGCGCGCGCGCGGGCATGCGTTTGTGCATATGCATGTACACCAGAGAGACTGAGATAGGAGACGAAGACGAAGATGAAGAAAAAGAAGAAGAAGAGGAAGAAGAAAAAGAAGAAGAAGAAGAAGGAGAAAAAGAGAAGAAGAAGATGAAAGGAAGACGGACCACAGCAACACAAAAGACAAAGCAAGTAAGAAAAAAGGGAGAAAGAAACAGAGAACAGGTGTGTGTGTGTGTGGTGTGTGTGTGTGTGTGCTGTGTTGTGTGTCTGTGTGTGTCTGTGTACGTGTATACGTGTGTGCATATGCGTATAACAATAAGAAGTCTCATCAGCCAGCTGTCGCCCCAAAATATCAAATCTGGAGAGGTCTGCTCTAGGAGAGCTCCAGTGGCCACGGTCCATCACTAACTCAGACAACTGTTGCTCTATATGACGCCATAAAATCAACCCCATTCATTGGCTCCCAGTCCTGGATTGTCGTAACGTTTCATTATTTTTCATTACTTCGTGAAATCCAGAAACAAGTACTGACGTTCATTCAAACTTCTTAATAACCAAGGGATATATGCCTTCGTTCTGGTAAAAGAAATAAAATACAGGTTTTCTTTCTTTTTTTTCCTCTCATTCTTTTCAAAACACGTGTAAGGTTTTTTTTTCTTTTCTTTTCTCTCCCGCCCCCTGCCCCTGCAACCTTTCTTTTCTTTCTTTATTTTTTTTCTTTCTCTGTTTTTCTCATAGAAACCGATGCCTCACGGACACGAGGTTTTTTTTTTTTTTTTTTTTCCCTTTTTTTTAAAATAATTAACCTACAGTACTTTCACAGTATCAAGCGCAGTATTAAGAACCATAAACCCTCTCTCTCTCTCTCTCTCTCTCTCTCTCTTCTCTCTTCTCTCTCTCTTTTTCTCTCCTTCTCTTGGTTGTGAACGAAGTGGACGTAGCTTTCTGGTAGATAATTTCTGTGGAAAGTGACCTAAAAAGAAAGCTACCTAAGAAGATGCTGGGAGTTTTTGGACGTCGATTCTGGCGAAAAGCAGAAGTGTGGAAAATGTGTGCGAGTGCTGGTGTGTGGAAGAACATAATTAGAGATATTCACTGTGAACATGGCTGTAGAGAGGTCCAACACGAATATGGACGTCCCCTACGAGAGATACCTTATTTAAATCCCTACCTAAACTGGATTTTGGGAAAGACGTGACGCAAGTACAAAGAGAAGGAAGAGAGAGTGGGACAGATCAGTGTTCGAGAGAATGTGGTCTGGGAGACAGGAGTGAGAACAAGATCTCTAATGCAGCGAAATGCATCAAAGAGCAAACTGGAGAAAAACGGGGGAGAAGGGAAGGGGGTGCGGGCTGGGGTTGGCAGGGAGGGAAGGGGGGTGCGGGGAGAGAGAGAGAGAGAGAGAGAGAGAGAGAGAGAGAGAGAGAGAGAGACAGAGAGACAGAGAGACAGAGAGAGAGAGAGGGGGGGGGGGGGGCGTGTCTAAAACCCATAGGTAGGGAAAGAAGAAGATAAGACGAGCTCTACTTTGGAGAATCACCAGAGACGACCACCGAGTTGCAGTCCTGAACCTGGTGCCAGAAGACACAAGGCGTCACTATCATCTGCTGCTGAGGGATTCAGTAGTGATCTGTTTGTGTAACAAGAACAAATAAGATGTACAAATGTGTGGTGTGTGTGTGTGTGTGTGTTGGTGTGGCGCGCGCGCGCGCGCGCGCGTGCAAGTGCGTGCGTGCGTGCGTGCGTGCGTGCGTGTGTGTGTGTGTGTGTGTGTGTGTGTGTGTGTGTGAATGAACCTGGCCAGGTAAGAAGCCTATGATAGCATTAACACGGGATTAGGAAGCACTGACCAGTCATTTTAATGCTGCTGTTTTGTGTATTTGAACGTTTCATTTTCTAGTTTATAACTGGACTAGAAACTGTATTCCTCGTTCCCAGCTGTGTCAGAAGTGAAGTGAATACGTGCCACGCTATTCCCAGAGAGCGGAATGTTTGGAGGTTGCATGAATGCGCATAAGCGTGTACGAATGCAAAGATAAACTGGGTGTGTTAACCCCGAGTGTCACATTAGATTTAATTCACTAAAGCAATACCTTCACAATTTTCCCCATCCTACGTGACTGTGTATATTCGTGTACGAGCGCAGAGCTAATCCTGGTGTTAAGCCTGACTTATACGTCACACTTAAAATTCACTTAAGTAATACTATCACAATTTCCCCCATCCTGGGCAATGTGGCGAGCCTGCCTGGATGCATGGCCTAAATTAGTCTCAGTGGGTATTCAAAGAGAATGCTTTAGAGGTACTGTGGCAAAGTGTCTACTAAAGGCAGTTATACTCAGTTCTTTCTAATTATCCCCTTTAGTTGTATGAGTGATGAGTATTTACTTATGTGTAGCAGTGTTGTGTTGATCAAAGGTTGATCAGGGAAACGAAGAACAAGATACTAGCGTAACTCTCACAAAAACTGTGGTTCAAAATCATCGTCCCTTCGTTTAAGAACACCCTTCATCGCTTTATGTGCTCATAGCGGTTAATAGATAAGCTATTCCCTTTGTTCGGCCATATAAGCCTGTCTTGGTGGTACTAAAACATGTAAGAGAAAAAGAAGATGTATGAGGAAAGTTTTAACCCCACGGAGAGACTAGTTTGGAGGCGGATCTAGTTTATACTGGAGATCAGTTCTGTAGTTTTATTGAAACTCAGCAGGACTGAAGGAGATTAGAGAGCCGAAAGGAGAAAGTTTGAAAAGAAATAACATTGTGAAAAGGAACTTGGACGCTGAGGATTAAAGACTTAGACTCCAAAACGGTGCATCAAAGGTAAGAGAAGCAGAAAATGTTGCTGCTAGCGCGAAAGCAGAATTACCAAACGCTGAAGCCGAGATTATTGCAAAGCAAATTGAGTCTGAAAGAATAATAGCTGAAAATCGTGATGAAACGGGCACAGTTTTGAGTCGGTGAGCTGCAGACAAAATTTTGCACCTACACTTAAATTAAGCTCCCAGTTTTCACAGAAGTGCAAGTCTTGCCGAGAGACAAGTAGGTAGATAAGGAAAAGAAACACGGTGTCATGCTGGATTTTGCTGTATCCACACACATCTTGGACACAATATGGATGTGCACAAACACGTAGTTGAAAAAATGTGTTTACATGTTTAAATGGATACTGGGTGCACAAGCATAGGCGTTATAGAATCCCTGTTTAAGAATGTAAAATTTACACTTAACGGTATAGGTTGTTTGACGTAATAGCAGGGAAATTTGAAACGGCCAGGCTGTTCATTCATACACCCTTGAACACTAGGAAGGAAGTGGGAGAGGGGGGGGGGGGGGGGGTAGCAGGAGCTATTTGAAAACTACGATCACAAAGGACAGGCGGGAAGGGACGGGGCAACTGGCAGGATACAGGATACCCAGAATAAAGTTCATACTAAGACTGTGTGTGTGTGTGTGTGTGTGTGTGTGTGTGTGTGTGTGTGTGTGTGTGTGTGTGTTAAATCAAAATCAAACCAAGAAAGGGGAAACTGAGGATCAGGTACGACAGGGTAGCATGGGTTGGGTGAAGAGAGGAATATGGGGAAGGAAAGGTATGACCCTGTTCATAATCTTTCACTTCTTTGTAATGATGTATGACAGAGGGTTGTTCTTTTGATTTGGTTCAGACTCTATCGAAGTGGCGTAATTCCTACACCCAATAAAGCGACAAAGAATCTTTCCTCCGATGACCGATTCTCTATTCTTGAAAGCTGAGGACGATGCTGGTCACTCTCAGTCATAGTCGTCAAGGATGTCCACTTGAACGCCGTCCGGTCTATTGATTCTTCTTTCCTTTTGTTTGTCAGTAGAGGCAGATTTCCCTCAAAAGTAGTATCCTTGTATGATGTATTGTGGCGAATCCTCGATGTGCTGGATAGTGGGTTCCTTGCACTTGTCTGTCTCCTGTTAGGCTGGGAGGGGTCCGACTGGGAACGTTGGGACGGATATCAGTTTAACGATAATAATGGTGTTCACGGTCTTCACTGCCTCCTCTTTCGCTAGTAGGCTGCCTCCTCTCAGTTTTGCGTCAAAACGAAAATGACACCTTCCTTTGTCCAGTTTTGCTTTCTTTTTTCCCCCAACCAGGGGTGTTTGTTGGCAAGGTTCAGCCGCTTCATGTTCAATGGGGTAATGGGGTAAGGTCTTAAAAACTCCCTCTCTTGCTGCCTTCATAAACTTTCAATGGGATTACCTCAAGGTTCTCATCTCTCCCCTCTTTCATACAATGTTTACACTAAAGGCCTTGCAGACCTCAATAGCATTGACAGTAGCAGATGACGGTCTGATCTACAAAACATCAAAGAATTCTCAAGAAAGAACGAAAGCAGTTCAGTAGCAACTGAACAACATTGCTCAGTGGTGTCAAGATACTGGATTGCCTATCAACCCTATGAAAGCCCAGACACTGGTCTGGACTCTCAACAACAAGACATCAGGACAAGTACCCTCACCAGTTTCGTTCAGTGGAAAACCAATTAAATCAACTGACAACCTACACTATTTGTGTATAGGCTTTGACAGAATACTAACCTTTAGAAAGCGTGTTGAGAATATTGTTCTTGAATACGAAAAAAGTCTATCTGCCATAAAAGCAATAGCAGCTAAAAGCATTGAACAGCGCCATCTCTACCAAATGTATCACGCACGTGTACACAGTGTGATTGATTATGGTTTAGGGCTTACAACACTGCCCAACAGCATTTTTCTTAAATTAGAAAGAGTTCAAAATGAAGCAATGAGACTGATCCTGGGAACCAGGAAGGCTACACCAGCTGAAACTATGCGATAGCTTCTTGACCTTCCTGCAATACAGGCAAGACACAAGCTAGAACAGGTAGGTGAGGGCATATTTCAGAGCACTTGAAAATTCCCAAAACCCGCTACACGCGGCGGTCAAAGAAACCAAACTCGGCAGGGCGAGGAAAATCATGGATGGGACAGGCAGTAAAGCTTCTGTGCCAGTTAGCAGAACTCAAAGAAACAAAGGAATGGGAAAAGTATCTACACCACTTCAAACACCTCTACCAAATTGTCATTCCTCCGGAACTTGGTGGACACTGTCGAGAATGGCCAGAAGTCAAAACCAACGCAGAAATTCTGATGCAGGTAAAAAACCTTGGCACAATAGATAACAATGTTATATACACTGACGGTTCTGTCACCAAAGATAAGTCAGGCTGGGGATACAAACTGAAGCAAAATGTCCGAACCATCCAGGAAAACAATGACGCGTACAGTTTAACAACTTCAGGTCTAACAATGGAGGTCGAAGAAGTGACACAAGCACTCCACTGTATTTCACCCCAGAAATTTTGTCTGGAGCGAGTGGAACACATTTTGACCACGAACGGACAGACACACAGACAGACACACAGACAGCATTTCTTCGTTCCCTTTCTAAAGTACTCCCTGTTCTATAAGAACTGGGAGTACAAAAATTCTTGTAGATTACGTTTAGGAAAAAGTAATGTTAATCACGACTCACACAACAGTTGTTTAAAAGCTTATCTAAAATGTGCGTGTGGCCATCACAAAAAAAAAACAAACAAACAAAAAACCGCAGAGCAATACCTGTTACACTATATAAACTTGTGAAACACTGTCATGTATTGTAAGTCTTATGGCCTGTGACGTCTACTGACCTTCATTGGACCCTTATTCCTCCCTAGCTGATTTACGACTCAGTTACCCAACTAAACCTCCCAGAGAGGCAAGACCAGCCTGTGCTACCACCGCTGTCTTTCTTCCTCTCATTATTATAAACCTGAGTCATCTACATGGCCGGCGTGAGTAAAATCTTCGTTCAGCATTATTATGTTTGTTATTGAAAATATGCTCGTTGTTTTCTTAGTAGCGGGGCTATCACTGTTCCTGTTGCTGTTTATCACAAATGTGGTTATTCCTCCCATTAATGTCAAAACTGCTATTGCCGTATGCTTCATCTTCGTTCTGTTCTGTGTTGGCTTGTTGTTGATCCTTCGATGGCCAAGCTATTGCACACAACATTACGCATCTTAATAGGCTAAGCTGAATGGACACTTTCAAAATATTAATTTGAAGCAGACTGAACGAGAGTACAAACACATGCAAATAATTGAATTCTTTCTTGAACCGAAAATGGCATTACTTCATACTATACAAATCATAATATTACTTTCCAGAGTACTTCTGTTTTGCTGGTGAGTACTCAAGTAGACTCTACCACTCTCTAACGCTACCTGTTAATCTTTTAAACTGTTTGTCTGTCTTATCTAGAGGAGGCATAATGTTAACAGAAGTCTAGAGATTCTGATGCCTTGGCCTCCTGTGCCCGTTGAGACAGGGAATGGCTCTGGCTCAACACCTTAGTTGGGGTGTAAGCAGGATCAGGAGGACGGGTTATAGGGACATTGAAGTTGGTTAGGTAGGCAAGGGTCATGGATACTGTTTGGTTTGAGAGAGGATGTTATGAGGGACAGGACTCTGAATACGGGGTCGTAGGTCTCTGGGGTCTGGAAACACGAATTTTTCCTCTGTGTTCCTTTGGATGTGGTCACTTCATATGGCCGGTGATCCAGATGTTGCCCAATAAGCCTTTTCAAATTGCAGCTTTTTTTAAAGCTCCATATCTATTATCTTTGGTATTGAACTGGGGTCATGGGTGAAATACTTCAACCTGGACTGCAGGGTTACCACAGTAGCTCGGATCTGTCATCCCATCAGGAATTCTGCTGGGTTGTTATCGTGTAGGTGTGATACAATAGTTCAGCAGTGCAAGATATGGGTCCTGTGATTTCTGAAGGAGAGCCTTGGCCGTTCTCACCGCTGTGCAAGCAGTTAGTCTGAGGCAGTGGAAAATACTTAGCTTCGTTAGCTTTGTGAAGTCAATGCACAGCCTTACCCTTCCATTAGGTTTCGGCACTACCAAGATTGGCACACATGAGTCAGATGGGCTGGACACAACACTGAGCAAATGACACCTATTTCTTGAAGCTTGTCTACCTCCCCCTTGATCTTATCTCTTAAGTAAAAGAGCACGTCCTTGGAAGGTGGGTAGGGGCGTGACAGTGGCGGAAACTGCAACTGGAGTTCTGCTGGGTAGATCCATCAACCTTGCCCAGATAAGCAATGAGTGGGGTGAATGATTTGTAAAATGTAGTTTCTTTGCCCCGTATTCCGTGTATCTAGTCGTTAACAAAAAGGTACAGCAGAAATTGCCAAGCGACCTGACGAGGGCTCCTCAAGGTCCCTGATGACAGAAACATTTTGACTGGCAGTCCTCACTTGCGGCATATCTCTGCTGAAAACTTGCTCATGACAGTAATCAGGTTACTGTCTGGCCCAAAGGGATTTCTCTGTCTGTCTGCTGAAGTGAGACTTTGAAGGGTAAAACCAGCTCGGACGGAACAACGGTAATGTCTGCATCGGTGCCGAGCCTAAAGTCACGTGCATTGAAAATTTCTTGATGAACAAGCTCCATGGATTACACACGTCTTCAAATAGTAACCCAAAGAAGGTATTGTCTTCTTAAGCCACGCAACATTTGCTCTAGACGTGCTTATGGCTGCAAAGTGTCCCAACTTTGAGCACTTTCCTGCGTTTTTACTTATTTTGCAGGATAACGTCTCCTTTTATCAACAGCGAGGGCATATCGTTGCTTTTCTGTGTCCTGGTGTCCAGCGGTGTATTTAATTTGTGGCTGATGCCTCGCCTGCTTCCTGAAATCTTGAGATCGCTGGCCTTTTCTCCGGTTATGGACAGCCTTAGTGATTGGGCTATATCATGAGCCTAACAGATTTAGGATTTCTGTAAGTTGAAGTCTTGTTTTAATAGAAACTTTCTTTGGACTGTGTCGCCCCTTTACTAGTAAACATCCGGTCCTTAATTGTGTGGTCATCGTCTTGGAAGCTGCGTGACTAGGCATCTTTACCCTCAACTGTTCTCTGGAAGCTTTGGTGGAATTTGCAGGACTCACACACTTCATAACAAAATTCTTTGAACTGTGCTGGATATCGTATGTCCGCCATTCGAGATAATTAAGACCGTTAAAACCTTAACTAATATCTTGTCGCACACACGTATTTTCCTCCCTGTGGAGCCTCGAGGTGGTTAAATGATTGAGCCTCTGGTTTTGGAACCTCCTTCAATCGCTCTCTAGATGTCCGTGAATATCTAGTTTAAAAAGCATTGGAATACTGGCAGTAAACCGTTTTGTTTGTGGTTGGTCAATGATTGTATGAACCAGGAAAACTAAAATAGGCACTTCGAAAACCAAACTACTCATCAAGATTCAGTAATGTATAAACTGTAAGCAGAATGTCTCTCATATGCAATTGCAAAGCACTGTCTGAACATTAGGACAGAATACAGCACTGCATGCGTCTTCCCCTGGAAGGACATGAAGGAAGCCTCACACGCGGCAAAAAATGCAGGAAAGTTCGGTTAATGCAACGTTCGTAAATCTACCAGCAAAAGCATGCTGGTTACATCCACATTTACGCACGCCACAAACTTGCCCTATGAGATTGGAATCTTGATGAACTATTCTGACAGTTTCTTTCCATCAATAGGTTATCTTCTCTTTCGAAGAATATAGATATAGCCTGTACTCACATTCAGTGGTCAGATGAATTGTCAATTACAGCACTTCTGACATCATACTGTGTTGTGTCTCTGCTTGTTTTCTTAGAGATGTGAAAATAAAACCACTGCACATAAAAACACGCGTTTCGCCGGAATCAACTGGAGGAGGAATTTAAGTAGACAGAACGTGAACACAATACCATGGAGCAAATGCCACAATCTTCTTTCGTATTGCTGTCACTTTTGTTTAACAGTCGTCTTCCCTTTTTCGTTTAAATCTCTGTTTTCCATACTCTTTCCCGCTTCCAACAAACCTGCAATGTACATTTCAGCAACACCTGCATGTGATTCGTTCTAAACGTAATTTTGCACTGGATATGTACTGTAACGCAGGTCAGCAGATATAGGTATGGAGGAATGTGTACGTAAAAAGAAATCTGGAACCTCTGGTGAATAAAGATTGATTACACACACATTCTAAACAATACGCATCCAAAGGGCGAGCTTCTTTTTTCCCACCGCCGCCCCATCTCACACTCACCTCCTTCTTTTCGTCCTCGTCTCCGTCGATACTTTCATGAGTATGTATCTGTACATTCTTTTTGTCAAGCTTTTGCACTACAGGTGTGTGTGTGTGTGTGTGTGTGTGTGTGTGTGTGTGTGTGTGTGTGTGTGTGTGTGTGTGTGAGTAAGTGTGCGCGTGCATGTTGTAAACTATTTACTCCATGAAACTGCGTGCCTTTCAAATCTAGACATCTCATTTACATGTTTTAGCTTAGCAAGGGGTACCTAAAAAATCTTAATCCTTGGGGGTTTTTTTGTTTGTTTTTTCAAACTGAGTTTTGCTACACCTACTTCCCCCTGCCATACACACAGCCACATCCCACATAATCTGTCAGACAGAACAAACAGCGCACACACACACACACCTACACACACGCGCGCGCGCGCGCGCGCGCGCCACACACACACACACACAACAACACACAAAGGAACGAAAAAGACACACCAAGAAAATTGTCGGACAATATCGCAAAAATTATCTCAATTGTACTTTTCCCCCTTAAGTTTTAACTGTTGAATCTTACGTTCTAGATCTGTCTGAAAATTCAGTTTGTGTCATGAGATTTCCATTCCCTCTCTCTCTCTCTCTCGCTCGCTCGCTCGCACGCACACGCACACACACCACGCACGCACGCACACGCACACACACACCACACAACACACACACCACCTTTACGATTTCTCTTTAGACAGCCTTCTCCGTGTACTTTGAATTTTCCCTTCCTTGGAAACATGCTTATCAAGTATTCTACAGCGCTGATTGAACAGGGGAGATTATCAATGTGATCCTGAAGCAACTCAGATAGGTCTCCACCATCGCCAAGTTACTTCCCTTACATAAAACACCGCCGAGGCTTCCCATACCCCCCTCCCCCGCCCCATTACCCCTCTCTCCAAATCCTTCTGCCTCTTCCCCTTCCGATGTCCACTGTTCCCTTCTTGATTGGAAGAGAAGAAATTGTAGGAAAAACAGACAGGGGCATGCCATTCTCAAGAGCGCGCGCGCGCGCGCGCACACACACACACGCGCGTAAGCATGCGTACACACACACACACACACACACACACACATATTCACACGCGCACACATACACACACACATGCGCGCGCCTGCACACACACACACACGCAAAGCACGCGCGCGCGCACACACACAGAAAGAGGGAGATACAGACATATAGACAGACAGACCGACCGACAGACAGACAGTGACAGAGAGAGCGCACTATTCAGGGAGCGGCAAGAAAATGGCGAAGAGTGGAGCTGCAGATCCCATGCATCGATTTCATCAAATCAGATGGAAAATACACTCTGTGAACGCTCCAGAAATGAGTTCTGTCTGAAGATGTCATGATGCCATGAAAGTGTTCTTCTGCATTATCTTTAGCACACGTTCGCCAGTTAAAATGCGTATTTCCGCTGTAATTAGTGATTTGATGAGTACACTTTACTATAATGTGCTGTCTGAGCAAAAGCTAACATATGATCGTCCCTGACAATAATTATGGCATAAATCCCGTTCACCATGAAACTTTTTCGTTCATTTTCTAGCCCACTTACACACCTCAACACGACCCACCCACCAGAGAGAGAGAGAGAGAGAGAGAGAGAGAGAGAGAGAGAGAGAGAGAGAGAGAGAGGAGAGAGAGAGATCTTTGTTCTGGTGATGGTCGATCCCAATGAAAAAGAGAATTAAGGAATGTTACCTTCGTGTACTTAAATTCATGTGTATTTGTTTTTGCAATGCGTGTATACAAGTGTATTTATGTGGTCAATATGGACTGAAATGAGTAAAGCAAAAGTATTTTCATTGAGGTTAGTTGCAACTTTCTTTGAGACGGGTTCTCTTTATCTGTGTATTTATTAATGTCATTAATTTTGACTGAATACTAGCTTGATTTCGCTCACCGGCGTCTGCCCGTCACCATTTTCGCCGTGATCCATGGTGATGTAATTCATTAAGATTTTTCAGCTTACACTGAGCAGTCTATCTGTCGTTCATGCGCGTGCCCCTCTCTCTCTCTGTATGTGTGTGTGTGTGTGTGTGTGTGTGTGTGTGTGTGTGTGTGTGTGTGGCGCGTGTGCGTGTACCCCCCCTCTCTCTCTCTTTGTGTGTGTGGTGTGTGTGTGTGTGTTGTTGTGTGTGTGTGTGGTGTGTGTGTGCGCGCGCGCGCGCGTGTGTGCATGTGCTCTTACGTGTGCGGGCCCACATGCGTGCGCGCAGGCAAAGCATTATTTCTTGGGCCTTTCACCAAAAATCTGTCATCCATACCTGTGATTATTATATCAGTGGTCCGTCTGTTTTCCCCTAACCTGTTTTGCTCCCCCCCTCCCCCCCCCCCACCCCACCACCCCACCCCCCTTCCTAACCGGTTTGTTTAAACAAATCTGGGACAACTGAATCATCGTTTCGTAAAAAAAAAAATGTGAACGTCTTCCATATTCCACGGAAGGCTCGGCACTGCACGTTCTGAGTCATGAAATTCTTCTCCACGCGTGCCATCTCGGGGTTACTGTCAAGAGGACTCGCCGCATCAAGCCGGCGTCAGCTTTGAACGTGTGTTTTATGCTCGCGGGAGAACTTGTACCTGCGTTGAAGGTGAAGGCAAATTATTAGTTTCTTGTTTGGCAGAGGAGAGGAGTGAGGGGGAAGAGCCATGCAGAAGGGATGGGCGAAAACGACAAAGAAGGGGTCGTGGAGACGGGAGTAGCAGAAATCTCCCAACAGTTACCTGTCATGAAGAAAAGGAGGAGGGAAAACGTTCAAGTCGCATAGCCTGATGGCAGTAGGGGCTGTTCAGAGATGAACTCCGGACACGGCATGGTGAGAAGTGTAGCCCATGCCTCTCCTTCCGCCACCTTGACTTGAACCTTTCCTTCACTGAATCTGAGGCCCTTTTACTGCTGGCTGGAGAAAGGGTTTTCAAGCCGGGGAAAAAAATCCAGCCCCACGGGCGGCTCCAATTTGCGACCGTCAGCTCCACAGGTAGGTATGCACTGTTAACCATTTTTTAACAGGCTCCTCACACAGACACGCTTATCTTTAGAAATAACAGACTTCGATTTCTTAAACCGACGAAGTGCTGACTGGAAAAAGAGTAACACAAGTTGTGTCACTACACTGCCAATGGAACAGAACAAATTGTGGGCCGTATGTGTGGTCCATTCGTTACGCGCCCCAGTGTGACTTTTCTTGCTTACCGTTGCTGCCTTCAGTCTCCGCCTGTTGGTAACGGCAAACACTAAGAAAAACAAATCGGTCCAGTAAAAAAAAAAAAAAAGCATCCAGAGGATGGGGGGTCTTTCTCTGAAGAGACTTTACTGGCAGGTCTCACTGTATGTCTCTGTGAAATCAAAACGGGGAGACCCTCTCCCCCTCCCTCTTCTCCCATATCCCTCCCCTCCCCTCTCAGACTACATATTTTATGTGTAGGCTGAAGATTACGTAATATCCTAGCGGGAGTGTTATGTTGTGCTTGTGACTGTGCGCGCAATGAGACACCATCTTTTTCACAAATACAAACAGTCGCACCATTAAAACGTAGTAAAACGAGCACGAGAGAGAGAGAGAGAGAGAGAGAGAGAGAGAGAGAGAGAGAGAGAGAGAGAGAGAGAGAGAGAGTTCAAACATCTTTGCAGGGCTTTTTTTTTCAAAATTAGAGCTGAAACACATATTTACGATTCCTGGAAATGGAGGTAGTCTCATTCACATGATGCTAAGTGAAACACGCAATAGAAATACACCGAACGGGTATTCAAAGCCCCAATCACCTTGTGGCGGATGTATTTGCAAGCTATTGGACACCTGTTGCAAGTTGGGAAATCACCAAGCCTTATGAAGTTTTGTTCCTCCTTGACCAGATACACAAGGAACTCTTCTGAGTTGCTTACATCCTTTCCGTTACAGTTTCTGGTCTTCTTCTATGAACTCGAGAGCTAATTAATAAGACCAAAAGCCTGACATATTGCTCAGTCTTGAGGGAATGTGCTTCCCACATTCTGCTTTCGTACAGCACAATGACTTTAATTAGAACCATTTGTTTGGATGTGCGTAAGTCTCATAACGATCTTGCTCTCTCTCTCTCTCTCTCTCTCTCTCTCTCTCTCTCTCTCTCTCCATTTTTTTTCATTCTGTTAGGTCTGCTGTGCACTCCCAGACACCCATTCTACCCAGGGTATCCTGCATCGGTGTTCCGTAAGTCACAGCTGTCAAGACCTTGAGTTGGTGGCGGGTAGAATGAGGCTGCTGGTAATTCCTGTGGTGTAGTGAGTCTCCTGGCAGTGCTGATCACAAATGTGATCTGTACAAGCGTCTACTGGTACCTCATTGTTACCTTCCGTGGCTCAGCGCTGCTGTGCATGAACTCAGGTTGTGTTCAACTGTTTGTCTGACAGAGCGCACACGCAGAGTTACTTGACTCCCCCACGTTTCACCAGGTTTGTGTTCGAAGGCGGGAGGTCATAAATCGTCTTTGTTCAACTTCAAGTCTCTGAATAATCAAGCTCCTACTTTTTCTAATCTTTTCCAGCATACACACCTACCCGACCCTTGCGTTACTCAGCTGGTGTCCACCTTTTTCAGATCTCTCGTTCCCACACCAAAACCTTCGGAGACCGTTTTTTCTCTTTCCAGGCGCCCTATGTATTGAACACATATGCTTCCTCTCTCCGCAGCTCTGATTCTTTTCTATCAAGTCGTCTCTCGGCATTACACATTTTACTGACACGTGTCCGCCCGCCTGTGTGTGTGTGTGTGTGTGTGTGTGTGTGTGTGTGTGTGTGTGTGTGTGTGTGTGTGTGTGTCGTGTGCGCGCGCGCGCGCGGTGCTGTGTTGTTTGGTTTGGTGCTGTGTTGTCTGGTGTGTTGTATTGTGTTGTTGTGTTGCGTGGCGTTGTGTCGTTTTGTGTGATATGTGCGTGTTTCCTAAATATGTTTGTATTAGCTCTGGGCTATTGATAGCTTAAGAGCCATAAATGTCCGTTACGGTGATGATGATGACGATAATGATGATGATGATGATGATGATTGAGATGATAAGGATTACTTCCATCACTGTTACCAAATATCGTTAACATCAGCATTATTACATACAGATCTAAGGATTAAGTTAATCATCAAAAGGGGAGAGGGGTGCGGGTGGTGGGGGTGGGGGTAGTGGCATACACCATATTTCTCATTAACTGAGACTTCTCTGGAGTGTGCTTTCCAAAACAGTTCACTTTCCCTGCTGGTCTTTCTGGAATGTCATCGGGATTCTCTTGGCTCTCTCTATCATTTAATCTCCTATATCATTACCATCTCTCTCTTTGCTTTTCTCTTTTGCTTCTCACCACAACTGTATTTCTCTTCATTCCAGTCCCTGTTTGTTGGTTTGTGTGAGTCCTGTTGTTTCCTTAATCTGGACGCTTTTCTTTGTCCACGTCGACTGCTTCCTAAACTTTCCGTTTTCTGCCAGTTGTCGGCTCGGGATGAATGGATCTCTTCAAGTTTGGTTAGTAACCTTACTTTCCCATTTCGAACTCCTCTGGATTTCTGCGGTGGCTTCAACTTTGAGTGGCAACAGTAGAGCATAACGTCAATGAGACCAGGTTAGACGTCAAGCCATTTACCTGTGGACATACTGACTGTAGTATTAGCTGGTTCCATCGTGCTAGAGCCGATGTTCTGTATCAGCAGATGTCAAAAGAGCTTTGGGATAACTACGGACGGCAGGCACCCCATACATATCTACGTTCCTGGTGTTGGACATAATCATTGTTCCCTAACCGCCGAATCAATTCGGAGATATTCACTTTGTGGAAAAGGACCAGCGATGTTCACTTGCCTTCTGTTCAAAGCTACTAGGCCGATTCAGCCATACTTTCGTCAGGGTCTTCCCGCGTAAAGAATCAGGGTCCCGACGTGGAACAACAGTAATGACATAATATGCCAGCAACTAACATGTCATGCAAATGCTGTCAGGGGCCTGCTATGAACTGCCACCAAATAGACAGACATGGAGAAAACATTCTACACACACACACACACACACACACACACACACACACACACACACACACACACACACACACATATGACCGATGACTGTGCTACAAAGGAAAACAACAACAATGGACGATAGTGAAGGATGAGGACAGAGTGAAGCCACTGAGAACGACAAACAATTTCCAACTTTGGAGGACAGAATTTCTGGTTGGTGGGCATACAATTCATACTGAAAGAACCCAGACATCTTTACTGGGGCTGGGGCGAGAGTGCTGGATAGAAAGCTACGGACAAAGATAATAGGCATATATACATGATTAACCTGAAAAATCTTGTGAAGACGTTCTGGTAACAAATAAAGGTAAGAAAAAACATAAAACAAGCCGGCGGACATTATGCAAATATATAAATCAGTTTTTTTTAATACTTGTATCGATTTGGTCAAAGCATACGGACCAACTTTAATCATAAAAAATGCATCGAGCACAGATAAACCAATAACTCAATGCGTGAAATCATCTAGCAGCGGATTTAACGATAATAAGCACTTCACCGTTACCTACTGTTTGTTATCCACAGGCAGGAAGGAGAACTTCCCTACAGAAGTATATAAGTTGCTCGCAGTAATTTATTCTGGAATCATTCTGGACACTGTTACACGTATGAGTTGTATATTTTGAACTTCTGTATAAAAATCAATAGACACATAACTTTGCTTCAGCCTCTTAAAAGGGACTAATGTTTCCCCATGCAATATGCTGGGCTCCGAAAACAGATTAGTCGAACTGAAGAAAGATCGAAGTCTGGCTCATAGCAATAATTGTCACCGATACTTTAACAACGCTGTTATTATTACTTTTACGATGACGATGATGATAATAATTATAATCATCATCATCATCATAATCATCATTATCATCATCATCATCATCATTTGTGATGATATCATCATCATTATCATCAACATTATCTTGATGGCTATGACCACATTATCATGATCACTATCATCAGTACAATTATAGCTGTTACCGTGTTATCAATATCATTATGAAATATTATAACGACTATATCCAAAGAGCGGTCTTCAATCCTAGCATTGTTACAGTGTGTGTGCCTCTCAAAGGTCGATTAGATAACCATGCGGATATTGTTTTGGCTAAAAGAATTTTTGCCCTGTCAGACAACAGAGTGTGGTTTGATACCGTTGAGTTCCGTTATTTAAAAAATGAATAACTGTCTAGACTCGGCTACACATCATTCATTTAAAATTGTGCGTTTTGTCAACCATAGTATACTCTCTCTCTCTCTCTCTCTCTCTCTCTCTCGCGCGCGCGCGCGCGCGCACACACACCTCTATGACACTAAGACAAAGACGAACAGGGGGGGGGGGGGGGGGGGGGGGACAGGCAGACACACAGACAGTGCCGGTCTTATCTCTCGTCTTCTGTCTTACCCACTCCTTTATCTTCGCGCCTGCTTTTTCCACCCTCACAAGCTTGCTCACACGCCCTGCGCGTCCAATGGACAGTGCAAGATAAAACGCAATGGTTTCAAGCCGATCGGCCCCGGGCACTTGCCTCAGAATAACGCTCGAAAGCAACGACTTTGAGGAAGGGGCCCGATTTACGGCTTGTCGCAATCGAGTTTTCTGGGAAAATTTATAACTTGGACAATGAATCTGTTGCTTCGGACTTTTTCGTCAGGAATCAAGCTAAAGGACAAGTTTCGTTTGTTAAACTCCTGGTCCCGCTGCCCCTTTGGTGATGTGAAACACGCTATGTCCTTGAGACTAAGATTTTGTTTGTTTATTCGTTTGTGGTGTGGTTGGTTGTTCCTTTTTGTGTTGATCTGCTTTGTTTCTGTTACCGTCTTGTACCTTTCTTTGCTTGAAAAAAAAAACCCAAAAAACTAATCAAATCTTGACAGTGCATGTTGCAAACCGCACATGTAAAAAAAAAAAAAGTAAATGAGAGAGAGAGAGAGAGAGAGAGAGAGAGAGAGAGAGAGAGAGAGAGAGAGAGAGAGACAATGACAATTGACAATGGTTTAATTGTGTATAGGCCTGTGGCCCGTTACAATACCAAAGAAAACAAACCAGTGAAAATACATGTTAATAAATATATACATCCATACATTGTCCATTCGATCCTGCTCACATAACTGTGTACGAAAATATAGTTTATCTCATTTGTATCGAGTTTTCCCTTCGCTTTAAAGCTAGGAAATGAAATTTAGACATTTGAAGTTGTCTATCAATACTACCATTAAGAATTCCTGCACATTGCTCATATTTCGACAAATAACTTCCTGGACTATTGATGGAATATTTAATTCTAAGGTCATTATAATGTGTACATTCAAATAGGACGTGGAATTCGTCTTCACAGTCTGCGTAACATAGGGGACAAACAGGATGTTCGGCAGGCAAGAAGCGGAGACAGTGACATTGAATAGTTGAAACTCCCAACCTGAAACGTACTAAGGCAGTTTTAAAAATTCTATTGTTAATGAAATCAACATATTTTTCACGTTAAAAATATTCTTGAAAGAATGATAAAGATCAAAACGATTGCTTTCAGACATATGTGAGTACCACCGCTGACAGAAGCAACTAATAAGGCGATCCTTAAAGACCCTGAGAAAAAGTTTCTTGTTCCCGACTTCACCATACATCCAAACATAGCCAAAACCATTTGAACACAGAAGATGCTTTAAATGTGATACCCAGTTTTGAACTCTTATATTTCTTTCCTGCAGCATATAAAGCATGTTGTATGCTTTCTAGAGTATCTAGTAAGAGGCTGTTTTAGGAGACGAAACCAAAAATTGATGCACCTAGCTGCAGAATTAATATATAACGGGTAACGACCCAATTCGCCATACACCATGTCATTAGGCGTGAAAGTTGGTACATTGAGTATTAATTTACAGGCTTGTAGGTGGAGCTTTTCAATAGATTGGTACGGCTTATATCCCCATAATTCTGAACCGTAGAGAAGTGAAGGAACAACTTGAGCATCAAATAGTTTAAAGAAAAGTTTGGGAGAAGAGCATTCTATTTTCCTTAGTGTTTTAAGAATCTCGAAGGTGGCTCTCTTGGCTCTAACGACATGATCATAACCAGTAGCGACATCAAAACTCAGTTTAGTTGAGAAAGTAACTCCCAGATATTTACATGAATTGACAACATCTTGTTTATCACTGCCAAAAAACCATTGTTCCTTAACACCTAGAAAACCGCCTTTACGAAATACCATAATCTTACTTTTATCTAGATTGACCTTCAAACTTAAATTCGGTGCACAACTGTAGAGAATATTGATTTGATTTTGTAGACCAGCTATCGCAGATGACATAAGGGCTATATCATCCGCGAAAAGAAGGATAAAAAGTTCAATATCATTAGGAGAAAACTGAACGCCATGTTTCCCTTTATAAAATATGTCATGGGCAAGTTCACTGATGAAAATAGAAAACAGAGTAGGGCTAAGGGAGCAACCCTGTTTGAGACCTTGCAAGCACTGGAAATAGTCAGTATAGGGGTTACCACATCTGACACATGATTTAATTGAGGAATACATGCTCTTCAAAATGTTCAACATATTACCTTGGACACCATTTCTAAACAGTATATTAAACAATAATCCATGCTGAACTGTGTCAAATGCTTTACTGAAATCAATGTAGGCAACGTAGAATTTTTTGTTTTGTGACAGGTGTTTCTCAATACACGCATAAAGCGTGAAAATATGGTCGATGGTGGAAAAAGATTTCCTAAAACCTGCCTGAGCATCTGAAATAACCGAGTTGACCTCTAACCAAATAACCAGACGTTTATTTAAAATATAGGTGAAAAGGTTACATAAATTATTGATAAGAGAGATGCCTCGATAATTATTAGTGTTATTTATATCCCCTTTCTTATGTAGTGGGATGATAATGGATTTGGTCCATTCGTCCGGAAAAACACCATCTCTGAATATTTTACTGAGAAAAATGACAAAAAAAAAGGAACAACTGCATCTCCTGCAGCTTTTATAACTTCACTAATGAGACCATCTGGACCAGCTGCTTTCCCAAACTTGAGACTTTTTATTGCTTTTCTAACCTCCTCAGTAGTAATAACACCGTCTAAGACTGGGTCAGAAACTGCTTCTGGAACCTCAGATGCCAAACATTCCTCAGTCGTAACGACTCCAGTATTTAGTAGGTTATCGAAGTGGTTAAACCATTCAACCTCTGAAATATCATTCACCATCAGCGACCGTTTACGGTATTTGTTAATTTCAGTCCAGAAGGTTTGGGAATCGTTAGCAGCCTTTAACAGAGAGTTAATACGCTCAACTCTGAAATTATGGCTTTTGCAATATTTTAATTGGCCATAATCCCGTCTTAATTGAAGATAAATTAGTCTATCCTGGGGAAGTCCAGATTTATTACTGGCAGCTAGTGCTTTTCTAACTTTGACTTTGGTTTCCTGACATTCTTTGTCAAACCAAGACTCTGTAAATACCCTGGCTTTAAAGGACTTGATTTGACGCATGCAGGCACTAGCATTCATCAAACACTGTGTAAATTCAGACAATGCTTTGTTAATACATGTACCAATCAAACTGGTGGCATATTCAACGTTACACGAGAACAAGTGAGTGGCCTTGTTAGCAACAAAAGCATCAATTTTGTCTCTATTCCAGACAGTGTTTCCCTCATTAGTGTTAGTGGGTGATGGTGGGGACTGTTTGCCTGAAAAATCTAACTTAATAGGCATGTGCACAGATTCAATTCTACAACACAGAAAAACTTTTGACGTTCGGTAATAAGTCGTACGAAATGAGAAAATAGTCTATCACACTAGAACCATGGACAGATATAAAGGTGAAGTCTCCACTGTAACAACCGTGGTTGGATCCATTTACAATACACAAATCAAAACAAGCACACAGGTTTAAGAGGTGTTCACCAAAAGCATTGAGTACTGGGTCATTTGTAGAACGTGATTTCTTGAAAGGATTAATGGGATGAACTGGATCAGCAAATAAATCGGTCATATCAGGGAAAGCTATTTGGAGGTCTGCTGTTCTAGCATTAAAATCTCCACTACATACTATTTGAGCCTGTGGGAAACGATTGTTTAAGTCCATGATGCAATTTTCTAAAGCTTCAATGTGACACCCAGAATTTGATGACTGGTAAAACACAGAACCTGTTGGTGGAATATAGACAAAAATTAACAAAATGTCATGGTCAACTTTTAGCATATCCTTAGACACTTTTACACAAATGACATGATCGATAGAAACTTCTATAAATTTAATAAATTTATTAAATGTTTTGTTGATTAGTAACAGAAGTCCACCAGATCTGCGACCCATAATTGAATGCTTAAGTGCTTTAGTTCTAAATTTGTTAAAATTCTTAAAGTGATAATCTAAATCAAAGGACTCATGAAGAAATGTTTCAATAAGGCATATGATATCAAAACTTTGAACAAAATTAGTAAAGTCCGAGTCAGCAAGTTTGCTAGCTAAACCATCAATGTTCCAAGAAACAATTGACAGGCTCTCTAACACGCTATTAGGGCGATCATTGACTGTAACGGGCCGGCCACATTCCTATTTGCTAGCATTGTAGTCTGGAGTGTTGATTGGGTTCATCACTGTGAATTTCTCTGTCAGTCTTGTCTGCTTTTTTCATTGAGTCTAGTTAGTTTGTTTTTGTTTTGTCTGCGTGTAATTGGAGCTTTAGGGGGTGATGGATTAGTGGTTTCATTGACATGAGTTACACTAGTGTTCTTCACTTTGGGTTTGGGATGTCCAGGAGGAACAGGAAAAACACCAGCATTGATGCCTGACATTGGCCTGTTATCCGGCGATTTCTCACAGCGTGGATAAACAGGACTACCGAGCTGGGATTCTATGTGACTGTCTACTGAGGGATCGGCGAGATAGGTGTTATCTGGTGTCTGGCTTTCCACGTCACTGGGTATGGCAAGGTGGACAGGGGACCGCTTCTCATCGTTAGGCACTGGGTTAAGACCAAGAATGGTCTCTTGGGGACGCTGCATTGGATCAGATCGTGTCGGAAGGCATGTAGTCAAAAGGCTGGATGACATAGGGTAGGGGTTTGGCTGGGGTGTGCATAAAACGGAAGAATTGTTACCATGTGGTGTTGTGTTAGGAGCTGCTGCACTGCATGAAGGAATTACTTCTATTGCCTTGGGAATTGTGGAGTCTGGGCAATCAGGTTCTTTGTCAGGATTCTGCAGATCACTTCCTTCATCTGATACTGGACACAGTCTCGCTCCCCATTTGTCAATCACTGTCTTTGTACGTGGTTGACGTTGGGGTTGTGGCAGTTCAGAATTAGTGTTGGTAGGGGGAAAAGAGTTTCCCTGAGATATTGTGGTGCTCATCACGAAGCTGGACTCACTGGGCTTAGGGTTTGGGTGCTCGAACGTGGTCCCCTGCTTTCCAGATTCGGCAGTGTTTGGGCGTCCTTGTTTGTGGTTGGTTTGAAGGCCCGGGAAAGCTCTCATATCTGCTGTCCAGGGGAGACTACTTGGGTTGTTGCTGGGAGGTTGCTGTATCTGGGTGTGATGAAAGTTGAAGTCTGGGACTGGCGGCGTAGAATCACGGCGATTCGATGGCTCACGGTACCCTTCGGCGTGGGCTGGCTGGCCACAATCGATTGTGTCAACCAGGTTTGTATTGGTCTGTGTTGACTCCCTGTGGTCCATAGTTTTCAGTCTGCTGTTCTTAGCACGATGTCGCAGATTCTTTCTGTTGTATACAAGGCGTCCTTTCTGTACATAAACATGTCTTCCCGCATTTCTCTCATCCCTCACAATCTGACTTTGACGGTCAGTAAGGTCAGAGGCGATACGGATTCCTTCACAACTCGCCAAATCTCTTCTACATTCTCTGGCCCTCAGGATGGTAAGCTTATTTCGCCAGCTGAAGAGTCGGACAATGATAGGACGAAAGTATCTGTGATTTCTGTTTCTCTGGCCGAGACGATATGCATTGTCCACATCGTCTTCAGACCATTTTTTCATGGGAAAGTATCTGTTGAGCAGTTGAATCACTTTCGTCAAGCACTCCTGGTCGTTCTCGTTTTTGCTCTCCAGAACATTGAAGAACCTGAGGTTATTTCGACGAGAGAAGGATTCAACTTTGTCAGTTTGGTTCTCCATCTTTTGCACAGCGTCTGTGAACCAGTCTTTCAAATGCAGTAAACTCCTACATTGTTCATTAAGGGCCGTGAACAGATGAGAAAGGTGGAGAGAGAGAGAGAGAGAGAGAGAGAGAGAGAGAGAGAAGAGAGAGAGAGAGAGAGAGAGAGAGAGAGAGATCAGACAGACGGAGAGGTGGATAAAAGAACAAAAAATTAAGACATATATGGAAACTTGGAGAGAGAGAGAGAGAGAGAGAGAGAGAGAGAGAGAGAGAGAGAGAAGAGAGAGAGAGAGAGAGAGAAATTGCTACTTACAAATTTTGTTTGTATGTTTGTTTTAAATTTTTATAAGATTTTCTTCTTCTTCTTCTTCTTCTTCTTCTTCTTCTCTCTCTCTCTCTCTCTCTCTCTCTCAAATACGCACGCACACGCGCGCGCGTGCACAGACACACACACTCAAAGTAATGAACAATGTCTCTCTGTTCGTGGTTTGAAAAACAAATAAACAAATAAACTAATACACAAATAAACAAAGAAAGAAAAAACAACACGAAATAAATAAACAAACAGATAAATGAATGAATAAATAAATAAGAACTTTAACACCAAGCTGTTCACAGTCAAAATGATAACAATAGTAATGAAAAAATAATAACAATGACACTGAACAATGACAACACACTTACAAACCTTACATAGTGAGAATTCTCTGTGATGATGTTTTTAAATAAAATATGACAGAATGCTTCGCGTGTGAAATGGATGGGGCTGTGAAAAAAACCAAAAATTATACGTGGGGATATGAAAATCCTTGTATGTTTGATAGTGTAAAACCCTGTAGCAGTACTTATTTTACCGCATTCAAGAACTTTTCCATGTTTGAAAATGTGCGTCGAATTAACATTTTTTAACAAAGAGAAAAACGATGTTTTACAATCCAAATCCTACTGCAGCCACACGTTTCCCAAACCCAGTCTTTATAAGAGGCCCAGCATTTGTTAACTATTTCAAGTACAGCTTAACTGCATACGTTGCATATCGATCTTTCTCTGATCGCTATGATAGCCTGTTTATCTAATGGCAGAACAACTAATCCATACGAACGTTCAAAGTAGGAAGAAACTCTAGGGAGAGCTTGACAGTAGAAGGTCTTCAGAGAAGACCCCCCCCCCCCCCCCCCCCAGGACAAGTGTTTCTGCCCTGAACTCCTTACACTCTACGGGAGCCGAGCCGCATCCAGGACATGACTCCCAGGTGACCCTCTACTGCCAACTTTTTTTCCCTGGTGCTGCCGGGATTCTGCCATTGCCTTCAGGGTTCTGGTCCTCTTCTTACCTGAAGTCACGAGCTGTTTCATGAGGTCATAGGCTGGAGAGCCCACAAATCTCCTCGCTCCAACATCTAAGGCGAAGACCCGGGCCTGGAAGCCGGATTACCTCAAGCTGCTCGTTAGACTGGCATACTTCTCAGTCTTGTAGAAGTGCACTTGCTCCATTAACGAATTAAATCAACATTTACGAACTTTCAAAACAATTTTTAAAAAAACAACACACACAATGTCCATTTCCTCCCCTCCTCCCTCCCCTCCCCCTTCTTCAGAAGTATTGTTTGATACGCTCCCCTCAAATTCCATAAGGATCAGCTGCTTTCTCGTTTTTCAGTTTTCTTAAAACATTTAAATTTTCTTCCACTGTGTGAGGTCGACTCAAATTATTCTCGTCATCACAATCATCATCATCACCACCATCATCATCATATCACACACACACACACACCCGCGCGCGCGCGCACGCACGCACGCACACACACACACACACACACACACACACACACACACACACACACACAGAAGAGCGTAATTTTCAGAACATCCCTTAGTTTTACCTGGGGGGGGGGGGGGGGGGGGGGGAATAAAATGACAGTGGTTAATTTTAAGCCTTGACACCGGAAGAAAAGGAGAGAAGGGGGTGGGAAGGGGAGGGAAGGGGATAGTAACAAAGGGGGAGAACTGACCAGCACTGCACAAAGCAAACAATACATCGTGATGACAATAGAGACTCGTTGGTTGATCACCGCTGTCTGCCAGTCCACCACCCGCCGAGTTCAATGGCTTCACGTGCCTCTGAACAAGTCGCCCGTGTAAAACCAACACTTGCTCTCACAGAGCTGTCTGTACAGGTCGGATATTTGTGTCTGTATTGGGGGTGGGGGGGGGGGGTGGGGGGTGGGGGGGGGGGTTAGTTGACTGATTGATCCGTTTTTACATGTTCATCCGTGGAGATGAATTAAAACCTTCGAGAAAATTGCAGTAGGGTTGATTCATCATCTCAAGAGTTGCCAACTGAACTGTTGTGGAAAAAAATGAATACATAATGTATCGACAGATAGCCCCCCCCCCCCCCCCCCCCATATCTATATCAAATTATGTATATGTATATGTATATACACGCACGCGCGCGCATCCATCTTTCCATCCACCAATCTCTCTCTCTCTCTCTCTCTCTCTCTCTCTCTCTTATATATATATATATATACATACATACATACAGAGAGAGAAAGGGGTGTTATATATATATATACTAATATATAAATGGCAAATTCTGTGTGTGTGTGTGTGTGTGTGTGTGTGTGTGTGTGTGTGTGTGTGTGTGTGTGGTGTGTGTGTGTGTCTGTGTACGCTATAGACTCAAAAACGGCTCAACCGATTGTCATGAAATTTGGCAGGTACGTCTGTTGTGACCCGAGGATGGTTTTGGGTTAATCTCTAAACAAATAAAACCGTTAAAAACCGTTAAAAAAAACTGTTATAACGGTTTCAAAGACATCTTTTTCCTCTGCTTTTCTTCAAATAGCCGTTGTGACATTGCACAGGTACAGGACTACTTCTCTAAAATTAAAACCGTTATTTGGCAGTTAAAAAACGTTATTTATAACAGTTAAAAACCGTTAAAAACACCAAACCCTATCAAAGAAACTGTTTAAAACCCGATCTTCTTGAAATTTAGCAGGTATGTCTGTTGTGACCCGAGGATGGTTTTGGGCTAATCTTTAAAGAAATAAAACCGTTAAAAAACTGTTATAACGGTTTCAAAGACATCTTTTTCCTCTGCTTTTCATCAAATGGCCGTTGTGATATTGCACAGGTACATCGAACCTAGAGGGACATCTCCCGAGTAACATAGGGTCACTGGACAGTTTCTACGACAGTTATTTATGACCGTTAAAAACCGTTAACAACACGTACCCCCCTAAAAACGATCAAAAATACAATCTTTTCTGATGTTGGCGGCAAAGGGAGTCCTCGGATCGCCACCAAACTTGGCATGAGTCTAGAAGGACATACTGTGAATAACATTGGGTCATTCGATAGTTTTTATGACCGTTATTTATCACCGTTAAAAAGCGTTATTTTCTAAATTTAGACCTTTCTTGATGAAATTTGATATACAGGTGTAGTTTTAAATGCTGAACAATGATATACAACTTACACGAACCGAAACTTAAAATTGACCGTTAAAAACCGTTATTATATAAATTTAGACCGTTCTTGATGAAATTCGGTATACAGATGCAGTTTTACACGCTGAACAATGATATACAACTTACACGAACGGAAACTTAAAAATTGACCGTTAAAAACCGTTATTATATAAATTTAGAGCGTTCCTGATGAAATTCGGTATACAGATGCAGTTTTACACGCTGAACAATGATATACAACTTACACGAACGGAAACTTAAAATTGAGCGTTAAAAACCGTTAAGATCCGTTATTTTCCAAATTTAGACCTTTCTTGATGAAATTTGGTATACAGGTGCAGTTTTACACGCTGATCAATGATAGACAACTAATATGAACAGAAACTTAAAATTGACCGTTAAAAACCGTTAATTTCTAAATTTAGAGATGGTAGTCTGCAGAGGATTTCAGAAATACACCGAAGTTATGATGCTCTGCAATACCGTCTGATTTTTGTCTGTCAACAAGAGCCATGGTCAGACATTTTCATCCCGTGGGGCAGATCTGACCGTTCCGTGTTTTACACATGGAATGTTCTACGTTGCAGCATCATGAACTGGAAGCGCAGAAACACTAACTATACTTGCGCCAAACAGGGAGACCAGAAATGTTGTCAACCCAGAGGCCCTCCAATAGACATAATACATCGTGAAAATGCAATCTTTTCACAGAGTTGTCATGTTTGAGTTGGGTTTAACGTCCGTGCCAAAATCAAGGATATGCAGACGGCTGGTCCGTCACATTAGCCTGACACCTGCGGGGCCAGGGTGCATATCGGGGTGAACTATGGATATTTTAGCTGAAAACATTCCACGTGAAAATTTCCAAGACCAAACCGGGATTCGAAACCACGACCTTTGGATCATGAGTCCAGCGCCTTATCCACTAGGTTATGGCGGCCCCTATAGAGTTGTCATTTTGGAGCACTTCAATCGAGGAATTGAGAATGCATCGGTAAGTTCATTAAGTACAGGCATCCCTCTATCGACTGTGTATCGTATTACGAAAAAAAATTGTGAGGTAAAATTGATTGAGAGGCAAGAAGGGTCATAGAGCAGGGTGAGGACAGCTACCCCAAGTACAGGAGACGTGAGGAGTCTGAATGAGGACATACTGGGACTGTGAAGCTTGGGCAGAGAGAAATCATCGTCACCAACCAGTGGGTTGTCCCCTACAACCCTTACCTCCTACATTAGTTCAACTGCCACATCAATGTGGAAATATGCAGTAGCATAAAATTCATCAAGTACGTCCTGAAGTATGTCCACAAGGGCACAGACCAAGCCGTCTTCCAACTCCAAGCCACTCAGGCAGGTGAAGGAGCAGCTCAACAACCTCCAGTCATTGATGAGATCCAAATGTACCAGAATGCCCGCTACGTTGGCAGCATCGAGGCGACCTGGAGACTCCTGGGATTTGACCTGCATGAGCGCCACCCCATGGTGCAGAGACCAGCTGTCCATTTGGAGAATGGACAATGGGTCTACTTCAATCCACACAACGCAGCGCAAAGAGCACAAGGCTCTCCCCCAGAAGCAACCCTTACCGCCATCTTTAGCCTATGCTCTCAAGACCCTACAGCACGAGAGCTGAAGTACGTGGAAGTCCCTGAGCACTTCACATTGATGTCCACTCAGAATATGTGGAAGAAACGACAAAGGGGCACTGCAATCCGGCGATTGTACAGTATCAGTCCTCGCCAGGGAGAGTGCTACTTCTTGAGGCTTCTACTCAACGTTATGAAAGGATCCCGTTCGTACGAGGAGCTGAAGATTGTCAACGGCTATGTCCACAACATTTTTCGAGATGCTTGCAATGCTCTTGGACTCCTAGAAGATGACCGCCTTCTACAACTTGCCCTGGAGGAAGCCTCCATCTCTCAGAGACCCCGACTGCTGCGTGACTTCTGTATTATCCTGGTGGCTTTCAACCCCAGTAACCCAGGCAACCTGTGGAACCTCTTCAGAGACCATCTTGCTGAAGATTTCCTCTTCCAAGTCCGAAGAGATGTCTATTATGAAGCGCAGTACACAGATGCCATCTACAACCAAGCTCTTACTGTGATTCAGCACAAACTCTTCCTTCTTGGAGGCAAGTCTACAGAGGAGTATGGGATGCCAACAGTCACACAACAACAAACTGTGCCTCGAGAATACTACCGCGAGACCAATTACGACACTACTGCACTCCGGGCAGCAGCTGATGACCAGCTGAAGAAGCTGACAGCTGACCAGAGAGACGTGTACGACAGCTTTATGACCATGGTTGAGCAGAGGCAGGATCCCACAGCAAGCAGCAACATAATGTTCCTTGATGCTCCATGAGGGACAGGAAAGACCATCCTGAATCTTATCCTGAACAGGATCCGCTCCACAGGCAAAATATTGCTAGCCACTGCTTCCAGTGTCATTGCCGCTACTCTTTTGCCGGGTGGGCGGACAGTAAATAGCATTTTCAAGGTCCCTCTGGATGCCGACAAGCAAGAAACGCCAACCTGCTCTGTCAAGCGTGGGTCAACGTTGGCCAAAGTCATCAAAGAGGCTGCAACCGTCATAACTGATGAAGCTCCCATGACCCACAAAGCTGTCTACGAGGCCATGGACTCTACGCTGCAGGACATCACCCAAGTGCACAGGCCAATGGGAGGCATCCCAACGCTGTTCTGTGGGGACTTCAGGCAGATCCTCCCTGTCGTCCTCAATGGCACCAGAGCCAACATTGTCAACGCCTGTCTGATAGCCAGGAGGATCTGATAGAAGCAGTCTACCCGGATCTTCATGCTCACTGTGCAGACTCAGACTGGTTAGCGGAAAGGGCCATAATCTCCTCCCTGAACGAGACTGTCAACGGGCTGAACAGAAAAATCGTAGCTGACTTCCCTGGAGAGGAAACTGTACAGATCTGTTGACACGGCCAAGAATGATGATGAGGCAGTCCTTTATCCACAAGAACTCCTGAACTCCATTGAGATTTCTGGACTTCCACCACATGAACTGTTGCTGAAGTCTGGAGTCCCTATTATCATTCTCCGCTCACTGGACCCGCCAAAGGTGATCAATGGCACCCGATGTGTCTTCACCAGACTGCACAGGAACGTTGTAGAAGCGAAAATATCATGTGGCCCCCACAAAGGTGAACCGGTGCTGCTCCCCAGAATTCCTCTGGAACCCATGGACTCACCCCTGCCATTCCAGTTCTGACGGCTTCAGTTTCCCATGAAACCAGCTTTCGCTCTGACAATCATCAAGAGCCAGGGTCCGACATTTTCATCCCTTGGGGCAGACCTGACCGTTCCGTGTTTTACACATGGAATGTTCTACGTTGCAGCATCACGAACTGGAAACGCAGAAACACTGACTATACTTGCGCCAAACAGGGAGACCAGAAATGTCTACCCAGAGGCTCTCCAATAGACATGATACATCGTGAAAATGCAGTCTTTTCACAGAGTTGTCATGTTTGAGTTGGATTTAACGTCCGTGCCCAAATCAAGGATATGCAGACGGCTGGTCCGTCACATTAGACTGACACCTGCGGGGCCAGGGTGGACATCGGGGTGAACTACGGTCATTTTAGCTGGAAACATTCCACGTTAAAATTTCCAAGACCAAGCCGGGATTCGAAACCACGACCTTTGGATCATGAGTCCAGCGCCTTATCCACTAGGTTATGGCGGCCCCTACAGAGTTGTCATTTTGGAGCACTTCAATCGAGGAATTGAGAATGCATCGGTAAGTTCACAAAGTACAGGCATCCCTCTATGGACTGTGTATCTATGGAAAAAAATTCGTGAGGGAAAACAGATTGAGAGGCAAGAAGGGAGTGGGCGTCCGAAGAAATTGGGTGAAGTAGATAGGAGGAGGCTGGGGCAATTGGTTCGGCACGGGAAAAACGAAACAAACCCAAGCTGAATTTTATTGTATTGTCTTTTAAGTGGTGAGAGAGAGGGGTGGCCAGAAAATTATTGTACAGATATACCCGATCGAAGCCGGGTACACCGGCTAGTATATATATATAATATATATATATATATATATATATAGAGAGAGAGAGAGAGAGAGAGAGAGAGAGAGAGAGAGAAGAGAGATTTTTTTTTCTTTTATTTCAAGTCTGACACGACGAATGATGAAACATGCGTTGAAATAAAACGTTTTAAACTTTGATGTTGTTTTCAGGATATGTACGTTATTCCTTACAAGAGCTTGCTATTTTTCAAAGCAATCTGAGAACATGCGCACACTCAAGTATTTAACACATTCTGGGCGTTAACACAAAACAGGGGAAAAAACGCAGTTCAACACACACACACACACACACACACACACACACACACACACACACACACCACTCGCCGCCACAAAGACCCCCTGAGAGCTTGGTCCATTACAATTTGATTGGGCAGTGGCGAAGTTAAATGGTGACGAGGGACGGACAGAACTAATGGAACCTGAGGGGATAATGGAGAAAAGCTGGGGTTGGAAAAAAAAAAAAAAACTCTCCCTGAAACCTCTCGCCACGCACATGGACATTGAATCTGAACAGACGGGCACACGGCATCTTTGTGAGGCCTTAATGTAGTAGCGTCTAAAGCTGTCCACGCATTCGCTCCACTCAAAGAGCGTCATCGGAGGACAAAGCTCCCAAAGCATTCACCCACAGATTCATGCCTGTCCCACAGTGCTTTTGCTCACCGTTGTATAGAAAACACCTCTCTGTCCGACGTTTGTCCAGATTCAGCACGTTTAGCGGAGTAAAACTTTGTCTCACAGAAAAACGAGTTTGTGTATTATTTTCAACACTTTGTGTGAAAACGTCTGATTTGAAGCAAATTGTGGGCGGACTTGTCTCATATTTGACACACACGCACGCACTCGCGCGTTTACCACACACACACACACACACACACACACACACACACACACACACACACACACACATTTTGTTATCCAAGAAATTCACATGTATACGCAAGATTTGAAGCTGTTGTAAGCATATCTATCTCACCTATAAGAGTGACATTTGTTATCTCTACATGTGATTGAAAGCACTGGATTTAAAGCTGTTATATTCGTTTTTAGCAGAGTAGAACGACAGCCTTGCGAATATAAACTACTTGATATCCTACATGGATTTTCACTGGCTGCATTGCAACACGTTTTGGGAAATACAGCGTGAATAAAGTCAAATGCAGTTAGTATTAGATCTTCTGTTGTTTTCACCTTGATTTGTCAATCATTTCCACTCTACCAGTTCTCTCATATAATACCCATGCCCGGACCGTCTTCGATGTGAGTGTTTGACTTCTCCATATCCCCGTTAAAACAGCAGGGTTTTGTTCGGTTTGGGGTCTGCAGGGAAAGCTTAATTATCTAAACTTAATTCTGATCTGAAATCCATTTGCACAGTTATCAATGGTAACTTATCACACCGGTCATTCACCGGATTCAGGAGGGTTCGTATGTATGTGTGTGTGTGTGTGTGTGTGTGTGTGTGTGTGTGTGTGTGTGTGTGTGTGTGTGTGTATGCGCGCGCGCGCGCGCGTGTGTGTGTGTGTGTGATAAAAACCCCTTTCGCCCCCCCCCCCCCCCCCCCCCCCCTCCAGCCAATCCCTCAGCGACAGGCGACGGCTGAACAAACACTGCCAGGAGACAATATATACTGCCAACTAAATGGAAATCCCCGTTTACCGGATGTTGGCTATACCTAGCCATTCACAACTCTCTGCGCCTCGATTTGAAAGACACACCCAAAGGACGAGAGTACACATTCCGACGCCTCTTCTCACCGCTCAGGGGTCATTACTAGTTTCTGTTTCATTGGGAAAACACAAGTTGAATGTAATTAGAAACGATTTCTTTGTTGTTGTTGTTGTTTTTTTTTACCTCCAACCCATCAAGACAATATGAATCTTGTTTGCATCCATAATGAAATGGATGTTCAACGAAAAAACAACAACCGGAGAATAAATATAAAATAGTAAACTATTTCAGCTTTGCCTTTCATCTCTCTTATTTACAGTTATCAATGTATACAACCGGGCTACGTGTTTGTGAGTTCTGTAACTTTCCATGCGACTGATAAAAAGACCTGACTGAATTCACCTACTGAAACAGCTCAAGCCAACTCGTTGGCAGCAACTAACTGTCTGGGTAAAGCGACGCAACTAAAGACAAACACTATTATGAGCACGCCTCATGTTGGGTGAGTGTGTGTGTGTGTGTGTGTGTGTGTGTGTGTGTGTGTGTGTGTGTGTGTGTGTGCGTGCGTGCGCGCGCGCCACACACACACACACACACACACACACACACACACACACACACACACACACACACACACAGGTGGATGGGTAAGTGGGGGACGGCTTGGAAGGGAAAGGGAGGTGCGTGCGTGCGTGTGATCGATGTAAAATGAACACACACTTGTGCGAAATGTTATGAGCTTATTTCAAGCATATCATACGACTCTGTCACAGGAAGAAAACTCAATTACTGAGCGAAGGAAGGCGAGTGCAAACATGACGGAATGGCACTCTGCTCGCACGTGCAATCAGACCACAAGCTCCTTTGCACCGTCACTTGTCAGCCAGACAATAACCGTGTACATGACGGATCCCCATCGATCGCCATCCGAGCCTTTCTTCACTTTGCATTTGCACGACCGTTTGCGTCATAATACCACAGCATTCCTTAATGTTAGCAAACAATACCCACATATCTTGCGCTCGTACAACTCTTAGCTCACAGAAAATCGGTTTTGCCCCACCCCTATAAATCGACATCAAGAGAAAAATGCCAAAGTTTGTTCCTCCACGGTCCTCGTTTTTTTTTTTTTTTTTTTTTGTGCTTTCGGTTCTCTTCCTCGTTCCAAGGAAATAAAACCACGGGAAACAGCTACAATGGAACACTAACTGTGCATTTTGCTGTATGTATTTACCTACATGGATATTGTTACTTTGTGTGTGTGTGTGTGTGTGTGTGTGTGTGTGTGTGTGTGTGTGTGTGTGTGTGTGTGTGTGAAAACTTTATTGGTTAGTCTTTCAGCGTTTCTTTCTTTCTTTTTTTTTTCTTGACATGGAGGCAACAAATCAAGGGGAACGCCTGGTGCTCACTGCACAGCAAAATCGTATACACATTATGGGTGTCCATAGTTTGGCACCACACCATAAACTTTTGTCATTCGTTAATCACATTTGCCTGTGTTTGAATTTTCAAGAATTAACACCCCAGACAACGACCACCACTTCCACCCCTCTCATGTCGGCAGCGCTGCGGAGGCCCTACGAGGTCGGCAGGAATATAATGATAAAAGTTTAAGAAAAAAGCCGCACCTGTATTTGGCAAAATATGTCTATGTTGTGTGTGTGTGTTCTATGTTCAGTAATACATTTTTTTCTTTCTACCGGGCTTTGTGTAGTTGACAACAATATAACAATTAAAAAAAGAAAAAGATAAAAGACGCAGTTATCTTGCAAAATACATCTATGTTGTCCATGTTTGTTCCCAGTAATACGTTTATCTATATTTCCACCAGGCCCTGTGTGGTCGACTGGGGTATAATTTTAGAAGACTAAAAAATAAAAAATAAAAAGAAGACGCGGCTACATTTGGCAAAACACATCTATTTTATCCATGTTTCTTCTATATTTAGTAATGCATTTATCTGCATTTCCACTTCTGTTTGGCAGGAATGACACGGGGAGGGGGTGTCGGGGCACTGTTCTTGACATGAATGTGATTTCACATGTGTTAAAAAATATGGATTTAATATCATTTTACATTTGTTATAAACCAATGACTGCAGGCGATCAAATGTTCTCCAATTATGTCAACTTTGTAATAATAAAAAATGTTATGAATCACGAATTTACGACGGTTACAATTCGATGATGACATCCTCACCGAGGAAACGGCTGGAAACGTTTTAACAATTTGTATCATTCTGAAACGCCAGGGCATGTCCACACGCCGGTGGGCCTGGACGCTGCATGTTCAGGGGCCAAACCTCCTCCAAGTCTCCTGTAGTTTGGCCTGGGGCCGCAAGGCACTCGGTGGACATGCGTTGCCACGTGGAGGCACTATACAGGGCCTGTAGTGGAGAGGCTTTGTACTGGCAGGAGAGACTTACGCACTCGGCTCTCTTTTCGCAGTGCTGTTCACAGCGGTGCTAGCCAGCAGTGAAGGCTGAAAGCGAGAGGTGACAAGCACACAGACACTTCGCAAGCACACTAGACGGTTCACACTACCAGAAACGCACAAGCTGCAACATCGACACTGCTTCCTGGGAAGGTGTCGCCCTTGACAGAACACAGTAGAAGCAACAGTGTACCCAGGGCACAAAGAGACTTGAGCGCAACAGAGCAGTTGCCTTCCAGAAAAAGAGGAATCGGAGAAGACGGGGTCCGTCCTTGCAGAACTCCATTCCATGCAGCGTCTATGGAAGACGTTGTGTCTCAAGAATTGGTCTTCTTCCCAAATAAGGACCCACATCAGCAGATGGCCTGCCTACCTACACATCCGTCGGACACAACGGGAGAATCGATCCTCCTCCTCCTCCTCATCATTCTGAAAGAAAAGAAGTGTTGAGAAAATGCCAACATTAATGCTTACCACAGACACAGACAAACGTACATCGGCCTATACACGAACAAGCATATACTGGTAATCATATAGTCACTTTGTTAACACATGCAAGTCAAAAAGCCCCAGAGGTTAGTGACAAAAGCCTTCAAATTGTCAAGCGGACTGTCCGTCCATGCTTGTGATTAGAAGTGGCCTGTGCAAAGTAAGGAACTAGATCCTGTTCTGTTCAAATCTACACTTGCTGTCTATGCTTCTGTCCTCTTTGACCCAGAGGTCATGCAACACACACAGACCGACACAGACAACAGAGAGAGAGAGAGAGAGAGAGAGAGAGAGAGAGAGAGAGAGAGAGAGAGAGAGAGATTTCCATGACTCTTCCTGCTTTGAAATTATTCTAAATAAACTGATATGGATAATGCATCATACAGAAATGCAAGTCGTAATCGGGATGCCTAAACAGCCAAATCGCACACATTTCTCAGCAGCATTCAGGTGATCTAAAACTTGTCATTAATGTATTCGACACTGGATATGGTAATGCTGGCCCTGGTTTCGTAACTTATAACTTGCAACAGCAAAAATCATTCTATTATGAAAAATGAAACAGTCTAAACATGTGAATGATTTCCGAAGCGAAAATGTACCGTTCACCACGTTCGTAACTATACATTTTGCCAACAAGTTATCTGCATGTTATAAACTATTGTGTTGCAGAGATTTAAATGTATACATTGTCAAACGAAAATGAGGTGTACTTGGTAATCCTACATGATTTATTCTTTTCTAGTTCAAGAACTCATTTATAATTTGAAAATAATTTTGATTTAGCATTTCTGCATGTTGTTTGATTTTCACCCCCACACTATTACAATACGGAGAAAACGATGGATTAATGATTCATCCCTACTGATAAGAAAACGTCATCCAGACAAGTCACAAAACGATTTTTTAACGTAACGTTGGGCGAAAAATGATATGGACACGCCAGTTTAATACTCGTATTAGCGCTTTGAATGCTTGATTTGATTCGTACCACCATTAAACAGTAGCTGTCAAGGCAGGAGTACAGATGCACGGATAGTGTATGCATCCTTCACCTCTCATGCCCGCTACACTCTCTCTGTCTGTCTGTCTGTCTGTCTGTCTGTCTGCTTCTCTCTCTCTCTCTCTCTCTCTCTCTCTCTCACACACACACACACACACACACACACACACACACACACACACACACACACACACACACATCCCGCAAACCTTTCCATCAAATCTTCAAATGCATTGTTAATAACAGATTTACGGAAAAAGAAATGCCAGTCTCTCTCTCTCTCTCTCTCTCTCTCTCTCTCTCTCTCTCTGGGAACATGAAGTCTAGTCGGCCGCTAAATTCCACACAGATCTGAGTACCGTGTGAGAGTAGCGAGCGCGTGCGCGCATGCGCACACACACATGCAAGCAAGCACGCAAACAAATGTATCCGGTGTTGTTCTACCCTCACCCCCTCCTTCTTCCTCTCGCTTGTTATGAAGAAGGCATGAGGTTAGTCCGGTTTTTTTTCTTCTTCTTTTTCTTCTTCTCCTCTTGGGGAATCACTGAAGACCATGTTCAATGTTTGTCCTATCCATCCAGCAACGCTTTCAGTCCATCTTTTCTTTTCTTTTTTTTCTCCTTCTCCTCCTGTCTTTCCCTTCGTCTTGTTCACTGGTAATATGATCAGTATTGTGGTGATTAGAATCTTGCAGAAGCATCTCATGTCTATAATCAGGTTTCTTCTTTCCAGATCCGCTGTGAGGGTTCGTGTTTCGCATGTATTCAAGTAGATTGTACAGAACTGCACGCAGGAGCCTGATCTTGTATTTCATGGACATACCCTCATCTTCCTATGCAGATTTTAGTCTGAACAGTGGTGCTATTATCTTTACCGCTCTAGAGAGGAATTCTGATTGAGATCCCTCATTGCTAGAATGGTTTCCTGGTATGTGAACTTTTGAACAGTTTCTAGCTTCTGTTGATGGACAGTTAAATCAGTACTGATTGAGATGGTGTGACCGGTCAACCTGCAGATCGAAGAGTTTTGATTGTTCCGTCTTCTAATGCCGACAGTGCTAACATGGTCTTCAGATGCATTCCAAGAATATGTTAAAACGTGAGGCATACAAACGGCAGCCCTGACGATCTCCAACTGAAAAACTGAATCACTCTCCAATAGCACTCTGGGCACTGCACTAGTCACTTTGGACTACATTTGCTGGATGGTGCCGATTAGCTTTTGCCCTCTGTAAAATTTCTTCCTTGCGGCTCATAGCGCCTCTTGTCAGACTCTATTTAATTTCTTTTGAAGTCTGTGAAGACGTTGGAGAACTCTCTCGTATGCTGGAGATGTTCTTCGCAAACGGTACACAGGTTAAAGATCTGCTCATGATGCTTCAACTTTTGTGAAATTCAGGCTGTTCTTCATTAGAAACGACATCTGCTTGCAGCTATAATTGATTTGAAATGATTTTGAGCATTACTTTGCTGGCGTGGTTGATCAAACCGACTGTGTGTTAGTTCTGTCAGTGTTGGTGATTCCCCTTTATGGGAAGAGTGGCGATAAGCAGTTAAGTATATAACACAGGCCACTCCCCACTGTGCCAGATTTTGTTGCTGATAGCTGTGTGGATAGAGATCACTGACTCTCAACCAAGTTTGAAGAGTTCTGATTTAGAGATCACTGCCTCTCCACCAAGTTTTAAGAGTTCTGCAGGCGTGTTCCGATGCTTGAAGTCTTCCTCCATTTCAGCCATTCCGCTGCAGCTACAACTCTTCATGGATTATTAGAAAGTCATCCTTATTTGATGAATCCCGTGCCGTTAGCACTCTTGGATCTTTGCTCTGCAGAATTATTTACATCTCCCATATAATGGAGAAACAAAAACTTCTCGAAGAGGAAAGACCTAACCAAGGAATGAAGGAGAGAAGGATAATTTCTACGGCAGAATTAGACAGACAGACAGACAGATAGATAGATAACAAGGATCCTCAAGCATAGGCTCAAATATTTCCCCCTACATTTTATTACTGTTTATATAATGATTTCGGTTTTTCAGCAACTTATGTTTTTACTACACTTTCTTTTCCTTTTCCTTTTCTACCATTCGCTGATTGATCTGAGGTGCTGTTTGATTCCCTTTTTGAACCCTTGGTGGTGAGAATACCACAGAAATGTAGACTGTGGTGTATCTTCATTTGGTGCCAAGGGAGCGCAGACACAATCAGCCGTGCCTCCCTGACGAGTCCGATCCAGCGAACGGAAGGCCTCGGAGCACGCGATTTTAATTAATGGATGTCTTCAAGATGGATTGCAATTGTCCCCATATGCTGTCAGTGAAGGATTTTGTACTTATATTTCCCTGATTTTCCATTCTCATTTTTTCCTTCCCCTGGTCGTCCCCCCCCCCCTCCCCCCACTTCTTTTTAATCTTTGCCAAGTCATTAAATGTAATGACGGGGGAATTGTTAACCTACACTGTTATTCCCCTACTATGAAATTGTTCAGAGACAGACCGACAGAAAGAAAGAAAGACAGAGACAGACTTTTCTTTCACACTGCGCTAATTTCTGTCGACAATTTATTGTTGACGAAGATGTGCAGCTGCTGCTATTTCGACGACTTGTATAAGGGAGCATTTTTCGCTGTCCAATCTGAGCAAGCAAAGTTTTCTTTGCTGTTCTTTTCTCTGTCCCAGTGAGTGGCGTCAGTTTATCCGAATGGGAAGGAAGAGGGGGAGACGCACACGTCATTCAGGTATGTGTAAGAACAATAACTAAGCATATTACAACAGATTTCCATTATGTTTTGTACACCGTAGGGCACAAGGAAAGAACATCGACATCTTTTTCACTGTATTGCCTTGAACAAGTCTGTGTCTTCTCCATTCCATGGGGGGAAAAAAAGGGGGGGGGGGGGGATGAAAGAAAGAAAGAAAACAAAAAGAATGAACAAACCACCCACAAAAGGAACAGAAAGCAAACAAGCAAGCAACCTCACAAATAAACATACAAAAGATAAGCTTTCAAGTGAAAGGAGAGGTTTGTGTTCTTTACGTTGAGTTCCACTAACAGTTTCTTACCCAGACTCTTCGGCTCAGTACAACTATCTTGTTTTATTCTTATTTCAGAATATCAAACAGAAAAAATCCCCTACTCCACCCACCCCGTAGTTGACTGAAAATTCAACACACTAAATCCACCCATACGCAGGCTATACATAGAAGCACTCCAAACCGAATAGGCAAGACATAAAATCCTCCCAAACTGTATTAAAAATCCTTCCCAAACTGAACGGGTAACACGTTAAAGCCCTCACAAGCTGTACAGACAATAAATCAATGTGAGTATTTGTCTCAATAGCTCTGACAAAATAAACGCTAACACAAATTACGATTTCTTTCCAATGAATTGATTCTAGCCCTTTGAGCGCACATACAACAAGAAACTGACAGAACTTTTTCCCCCTCTTCAGAGGGGAGGTTTTTGCCACACATAGTTCAAGTGAATGGCTTGCGTCTACTGAAGGTCGTTTTTCTTCCTCCCGCAGATAAGAGCGACACGCACAGGTCTAACTCGGCGCTGCCTTTCTCCGGAGTTGACATACACTGCGTGCTCCTCTTAGACACTCCCAATGAACGATGCCCCCGTTCTCGACAAAAAGAGAACCTCTCCACAGCCAAACAACGTGTCACTGCTGAGCCCTCGGGATGTTCGGTTTTCATTTGCTGCTCCTCCCTCTTCCTTCCATCAACCCGCTTCCTCCTCCAACCACGTTCAGTCACTCATCTATTTGTAGTGGGAATTTGTTGAAGGCCCGCGTGGGCACAGAAAGCAATGCAGTCGTTGGTTGGCGTGATGATTCAAGACGGCTCCAACGATATTCAGCTCCCGTCCAAACTGTCGAAACTGCGACGTTAAAAAAAAAAAGGAGGGGGGAAGAAAAAAGTCTCTCCCCCTCCTTTGCAGTTGTACAATAAGCGATAAAGCGTGCCTCACTTGCGCATTGCTTGGAGGGAACGCAGCTGGGAGACCGCTTCCTGTAGAATGGCATTCCGTTTTCTTTGTGTCCCCTCTCTTCACCTTCAAGGGTCTCCCACACCTCTCTGCCGGGATCTATTATCTACAGACTTTACCTGTCCTAATGAACAGCGCGGGATGTGTGCGGAACAGGGCATGGAGAGATTAGAAGTGGGCTTTGCAAATGAAGTTAAAAATGACGAACGAAAGGTTGCTCGGTATGAATGTCGTAAAGTGTTGGTAAATGAATCAAGGGGCATATATCAAAGTTGTTCACTGCCACCACACCCTTGCCTCCGGCGTTTCCTCATTCCTAACATCGCCCATTAAACACTGTCTAAAAATGCTTACCTCCCGTGTCAATCAAAATGTTCATTGCTATAGCGCTGTGTTGGGTTGCAATAACAAAAAGGGAACAAACAACTTTGGTCTTGTAAAACTTTTAGCGTTAAAAAGTGTCAACATTTCCTACCCACTGCCCGCCACGGTTCTGGATTGTGGCATAAAGAGGTTATGTACCTAAACAGTTAAAAACACATACACAGTTTATCATGTGTTTGGTAAAAATAAAATTCAAACATGTTTTTACAGTTAAAAACACATACACAGTTTATCATGTGTTTGGTAAAAATAAAATTCAAACATGTTTTTACAGTTAAAAACACATACACAGTTTTTGATGTGTTTGGTAAAAATAAAATTCAAACATGTTTTTACAGTCAGAAACACATACAGAGTTTATCATGTGTTTGGTAAAAATAAAATTCAAACATGTTTTTACTGACAAGATGTCTAAACAGTGACAAATACATACCAAGAGGGACAACAGACTCGAGTTTTTGATGTATTTGGTCAAAACTAAAATTCACAATGTAAACTCGCATCTAACCTTAACATTAATCCGACCAGTAATAACTACCCGCAGCCTCCGTCATTGTGAAAATAACTTAGGAAAGACTTGCTCGAAAAGAAAAGATGAAACGACCGAAAACTGTCAAGACAAAATAAATGTTTATACCCCAAGCGGATAAGCAGTGAAACATCTAGCTAATAAACAAATTTAAAAAAAACAACTAGGGGAAACTAAGATAAGCAGGGACCGTGGCTGAAACAGATGTCACTGGAAGCAAGCTAAAAACAAGTCAACACATAAAAACTGGGCGCAAAGTGAAAATCATTAATACACGATATGAAACAGGCAAGTACATGTTCAACACATAATCTTCTTTAGATGTTCTAAACAACAGACATCATAGCTGCACAAAACGCTACTCCTCAATGGGCAGTCAGCGGTTGTGGCTTAATATAAACACGGATGTGCACCCAGAGTCCCCATAACTCATTTATTTCTTTATCCTTCATCATCTCCCCTCCTTTGCTGATGATTTTCCCTCCCATCACTTTGTCACCCCCCCCCCCCCCCCCCTAGCAAAAAACATTTGTACGTGTATACACAACTCACACATTTTTAGTGATAATGTGAGAATTAAGAGAAGAAAGTGCAGTCCATGCTCCATAGTACCTCCCCTCCTCATTCCTACCTCCCTCCCTCATTCCTAAGAACGCTTCTGTGTCACCTGGCGAACTTCTTCATCCATCAAAAGAAAAGGACAGACCAACACAAACGATTACCTTACAGTCTGAAATGGACAGACCAACACAAACGATTACCTTACAGTCTGAAATGGACAGACCAACACAAACGATTACCTTACAGTCTGAAAATGGACAGACCAACACAAACGATTACCTTACAGTCTGAAAGGACAGACCAACACAAACGATTACCTTACAGTCTGAAATGGACAGACCAACACAAACGATTACCTTACAGTCTGAAATGGACAGACCAACACAAACGATTACCTTACAGTCTGAAATGGACAGACCAACACAAACGATCACCTTACAGTCTGAAATGGACAGACCAACACAAACGATCACCTGACAGTCTGAAATGGACAGACCAACACAAACGATCACCTTACAGTCTGAAATGGACAGACCAACACAAACGATTACCTTACAGTCTGAAATGGACAGACCAACACAAACGATCACCTTACAGTCTGAAATGGACAGACCAACACAAACGATTACCTTACAGTCTGAAATGGACAGACCAACACAAACGATTACCTTACAGTCTGAAATGGACAGACCAACACAAACGATCACCTTACAGTCTGAAATGGACAGACCAACACAAACGATTACCTTACAGTCTGAAATGGACAGACCAACACAAACGATTACCTTACAGTCTGAAATGCACAGACCAACACAAACGATTACCTTACAGTCTGAAATGGACAGACCAACACAAACGATTACCTTACAGTCTGAAATGCACAGACCAACACAAACGATTACCTTACAGTCTGAAATGCACAGACCAACACAAACGATCACCTTACAGTCTGAAATGGACAGACCAACACAAACGATTACCTTACAGTCTGAAATGGACAGACCAACACAAACGATTACCTTACAGTCTGAAATGGACAGACCAACACAAACGATCACCTTACAGTCTGAAATGGACAGACCAACACAAACGATCACCTTACAGTCTGAAATGGACAGACCAACACAAACGATCACCTTACAGTCTGAAATGGACAGACCAACACAAACGATCACCTTACAGTCTGAAATGGACAGACCAACACAAACGATTACCTTACAGTCTGAAATGGACAGACCAACACAAACGATCACCTTACAGTCTAAAATGGACAGACCAACACAAACGATTACCTTACAGTCTGAAATGGACAGACCAACACAAACGATTACCTTACAGTCTGAAATGGACAGACCAACACAAACGATCACCTTACAGTCTGAAATGGACAGACCAACACAAACGATCACCTTACAGTCTGAAATGGACAGACCAACACAAACGATCACCTTACAGTCTGAAATGGACAGACCAACACAAACGATTACCTTACAGTCTGAAATGGACAGACCAACACAAACGATCACCTTACAGTCTGAAATGGACAGACCAACACAAACGATCACCTTACAGTCTGAAATGGACAGACCAACACAAACGATCACCTTACAGTCTGAAATGGACAGACCAACACAAACGATCACCTTACAGTCTGTAATGGACAGACCAACACAAACGATTACCTTACAGTCTGAAATGGACAGACCAACACAAACGATCACCTTACAGTCTGTAATGGACAGACCAACACAAACGATTACCTTACAGTCTGAAATGGACAGACCAACACAAACGATTACCTTACAGTCTGAAATGGACAGACCAACACAAACGATTACCTTACAGTCTGAAATGGACAGACCAACACAAACGATTACCTTACAGTCTGAAATGGACAGACCAACACAAACGATTACCTTACAGTCTGAAATGGACAGACCAACACAAACGATTACCTTACAGTCTGAAATGGACAGACCAACACAAACGATTACCTTACAGTCTGAAATGGACAGACCAACACAAACGATTACCTTACAGTCTGAAATGGACAGACCAACACAAACGATTACCTTACAGTCTGAAATGGACAGACCAACACAAACGATTACCTTACAGTCTGAAATGGACAGACCAACACAAACGATTACTTTACAGTCTGAAATGGACAGACCAACACAAACGATTACCTTACAGTCTGAAATGGACAGACCAACACAAACGATCACCTTACAGTCTGAAATGGACAGACCAACACAAAAGATTACCTTACAGTCTGAAATGGACAGACCAACACAAACGATCACCTTACAGTCTGAAATGGACAGACCAACACAAACGATTACCTTACAGTCTGAAATGGACAGACCAACACAAACGATCACCTTACAGTCTGAAATGGACAGACCAACACAAACGATCACCTTACAGTCTGAAATGGACAGACCAACACAAACGATCACATTACAGTCTGAAATGGACAGACCAACACAAACGATTACCTTACAGTCTGAAATGGACAGACCAACACAAACGATTACCTTACAGTCTGAAATGGACAGACCAACACAAACGATTACCTTACAGTCTGAAATGGACAGACCAACACAAACGATTACCTTACAGTCTGAAATGGACAGACCAACACAAACGATTACCTTACAGTCTGAAATGGACAGACCAACACAAACGATTACCTTACAGTCTGAAATGGACAGACCAACACAAACGATCACCTTACAGTCTGAAATGGACAGACCAACACAAACGATTACCTTACAGTCTGAAATGGACAGACCAACACAAACGATTACCTTACAGTCTGAAATGGACAGACCAACACAAACGATTACCTTACAGTCTGAAATGGACAGACCAACACAAACGATCACACTCTACAGTCTGAAATGGGACAGACCAAAACAAACGATCACCTTACAGTCTGAAATGGACAGACCAACACAAAAGATTACCTTACAGTCTGAAATGGACAGACCAACACAAACGATCACCTTACAGTCTGAAATGGACAGACCAACACAAACGATTACCTTACAGTCTGAAATGGACAGACCAACACAAACGATTACCATACAGTCTGAAATGGACAGACCAACACAAACGATCACCTTACAGTCTGAAATGGATAGACAAACACAAACGATTACCTTACAGTCTGAAATGGACAGACCAACACAAACGATTACCTTACAGTCTGAAATGGACAGACCAACACAAACGATTACCTTACAGTCTGAAATGGACAGACCAACACAAACGATTACCTTACAGTCTGAAATGGACAGACCAACACAAACGATTACCTTACAGTCTGAAATGGACAGACCAACACAAACGATCACCTTACAGTCTGAAATGGACAGACCAACACAAACGATCACCTTACAGTCTGAAATGGACAGACCAACACAAACGATCACCTTACAGTCTGAAATGGACAGACCAACACAAACGATCACCTTACAGTCTGAAATGGACAGACCAACACAAACGATTACCTTACAGTCTGAAATGGACAGACCAACACAAACGATCACCTTACAGTCTGAAATGGACAGACCAACACAAACGATTACCTTACAGTCTGAAATGGACAGACCAACACAAACGATCACCTTACAGTCTGAAATGGACAGACCAACACAAACGATTACCTTACAGTCTGAAATGGACAGACCAACACAAACGATCACCTTACAGTCTGAAATGGACAGACCAACACAAACGATCACCTTACAGTCTGAAATGGACAGACCAACACAAACGATCACCTTACAGTCTGAAATGGACAGACCAACACAAACGATCACCTTACAGTCTGAAATGGACAGACCAACACAAACGATCATCTTACAGTCTGAAATGGACAGACCAACACAAACGATTACCTTACAGTCTGAAATGGACAGACCAACACAAACGATCACCTTACAGTCTGAAATGGACAGACCAACACAAACGATTACCTTACAGTCTGAAATGGACAGACCAACACAAACGATTACCTTACAGTCTGAAATGGACAGACCAACACAAACGATCACCTTACAGTCTGAAATGGACAGACCAACACAAACGATTACCTTACAGTCTGAAATGGACAGACCAACACAAACGATTACCTTACAGTCTGAAATGGACAGACCAACACAAACGATCACCTTACAGTCTGAAATGGACAGACCAACACAAACGATCACCTTACAGTCTGAAATGGACAGACCAACACAAACGATCACCTTACAGTCTGAAATGGACAGACCAACACAAACGATCACCTTACAGTCTGAAATGGACAGACCAACACAAACGATTACCTTACAGTCTGAAATGGACAGACCAACACAAACGATCACCTTACAGTCTGAAATGGACAGACCAACACAAACGATCACCTTACAGTCTGAAATGGACAGACCAACACAAACGATTACCTTACAGTCTGAAATGGACAGACCAACACAAACGATTACCTTACAGTCTGAAATGGACAGACCAACACAAACGATTACCTTACAGTCTGAAATGCGAAGGCGTTGAGAGACAAGAGTGAGGTTAATTGTTCAAAATCGTAAAACGTGAAATAGTCTACGAAACAGAATTTGAAATGTTTCTTTTCCCCTCCCTTCCTCACTTTCCCCTCATTTTCTCTCTCCCTCTCATTACCTGTCTGTCCTTGATCTCTGCCTTTCCACACAGCACCACAGACAGACCCCAAAAGAAAACATGCGGGTCAAATTTAGCACCAAATTATTTGACTCAGGAGTTGGCGGATGCATACGAGCGTGTGAACGCACCCTCCGCCCCATGTATTCTTACCCTCTATCACCACTCCCCTTTCCATACCCCCACCCTCTTCCACACACACACACAAATACACACACACGCGCGCGTGCGCGCGCGCACACACACTTACACACACACACACACACACACACACACACACACACACACACACACACACAACCGGTTTGTACTCTTGTATTCGTTTTCATCTACTTTGTTCGCCATTATTAGAAACGCGCTTGACACATTACAGGACATTCAAACAGGTGGAACTTCACTAGACAAGCATTAGATGGCTAGGACAACAGAAATACACACAAAAAGACATGCTCTCACAACCCCCTTCCTCCCCTAATCCAGAAGAGTGCTGATGGCTGTATACATTTAAAAGCTTCGAAGAATCAACGCCGTCAGTGAGGTCATACTTTCACTCGCCTATGCTGGCGAGTTTGTCTGTGCAGCTTTATCAAAATGTTTTCAGTTTCCTTTGGTTTTATCACTTCAACCCAGCCAGCCACGCAGGTATTTTTCAGGATTGTCACTACACAGGGTGAGTAAGTTCTGTCCTGGGGAAAAAAGAAAATAAAAAGAAACCGTTTGTATATTATTCATGTTGAATTCATGACATGGTAGCTAATTAGTGAAATCTTTAATGTGGATTAAACTCACCCAAGCTGATGGGGCGCGACATTTTCGTTCATTGAGTACCCCCAGTCACAAAAATAAATAAAACAAAATACAATAAGATATAAATTGCCAAATCCGCATGCGCACAGACACTGCAGAACGGACGAAAAGTGTCCATTCTAGACGGCGTGTACAGTCCAACTACCAACTGCACGATTTTTGTTGTAAATGGCGTATCAAAACTTGGAAGCAAAGAAAAAGAAACTTTTCTATATCGGGGGATGGGTCACAAAGGCTCATAGACAATGAATGACAGGATATAAAGGTGTTTTTTTCTTGGAAAGATAGTCACACAGAGA
>CM065717.1:14256682-14261682 GCA_033310375.1 Conus canariensis | reverse complement strand
TTGGCCGATCTTTGTAAAAATTAGCAGGTATATTCATTATCGGTCCCGGATGATGCCCGATGTTTTAGTTTACCCCGTTATAGCCGTTACTAATGGTTGTAGCGGCCTGTAATGGGTTTTCTTCTTTATGGAATATCTCAGAAAGTACTTGACCGATCTTTCTGAAAATGTGTAGGTATGTTCATTATGGGTCACGAATAATGCCCGGTATTTTAGTTTACCGTTATAGCCGTTACTAACGGCTATAATGGCCTGTAACGGTTTTTCTTTTTTATGGAATGTCTCAGAAAGTACTCGGCCGATCTTTCTGAAAATTTGTTGGTATATTCTTTACGGGTCCTGGATGATGCCCGCCGTTATAGCTTACCGTTATAGCCGTTACTAACGGCTATAACGACCCATAACGGTTTTTCTATTTTTATGGAATATCTCGTCACGGCTATAACGACCCATAACAGTTTTTCTTTTTTATGGAATATCTCAGAAAGTACGTGGCCGATCTTTCTGAAAATTTGTAGGTGTGTTCATTATGGGTCACGGATGATGCCCGATGTTTAAGTTTTTCTTCTTGATGGAGAATCTCAGAAAGTTCTTGGCCGATCTTTCTGAAAAATTGTAAGTATGTTCATTATAGGTCACAGATGATGGCCAGTGTTTACCAGAATAGCCATTACTAACGGTTACACCAGCCCAAGACGGTTTTTCCTCTTTATGGAATATCTCACGCGTATTCAGGATAAACTGGGAGTACGTTTATATGCTTTGCATCTTGTTCTTCTTTGTTTTCCTCCAAAAATACGTTCAGACCTTGTGCTTTGTGTTTGATTTTGTTTACCTTCTGTCACCAGCTATGGCTGTTGACTACCTGCCCACCCTCAACCCCCCCCCCCCCCCCCCCTTTCCGGACACACACACGTCACCACAGCAACAATCACGGTGTCCCTCATAGTTGTGGTCCCGGGCGCATTCAAGAACACAGCGGAAACGATTTGAACCATCATGTCCCACAGCCCTCGCCATCCGCACTCAATTAGTCGATTCAAAAGTTCACGCTGGTCGTCGTCACTCAGCGGTCAGACAGAATCGGTAAACTTGACTTCGGAGACGTGAGAGTAGCAGGCCTTGATTACCTCTCCAAGAAAGGAGGACTTGACAGTAGGCGTCGCGCGTGCTCTTCGGGCGCTGTAGGCGGCCGCGTCTAGCACTGTAATGTCTGGATGTGTGCCGTGTCCCTAAACGATGCCACTGGCATTAACACGATGACTGTGTTGAAATGGGTACGGGTGGAGTAAAATCGTCACAAAATTGCTGACACAGTCGGGAATTCATCTTTACTCAATTTGTATTATTGTGGCAGTGGTTTTTGTTCAGCTTCCAATGTCCCTTCCAGCGATCTGTATGTCTACACTGTAGGTAGCGATGTGAGGGCTACTCTTTCAAAGACGATCAGCTGCGAAATCGCGCGTTGCTAGCATTCACTAAATCCAGCCAGTTTTTTCCTTCGAATCTTTCCCATCTCATTAACGTAACAATGGAGGAATTGTTAACCTGCACTAGTTTTCCCCCACTACTAAATTGTCCAACCTATTATGTATGTATATGTGTGTGTGTGTGTGTGTGTGTGTGTGTGTGTGTGTGTGCGTGCGTGCGTGCGCGCGCACGCGCGGTGTGTGTGTGTGTGTGTGTGTGTGTGTGTGTGTGTCCAGCCTGTGGGGGCCAGTAATCAGAGATCAAAATCCACAAGAACCAAAAATTATTCTCTCTCTCTCTCTCTCTCACACACACACACACACACACACACACACACACACACACACACACACACACACCTCGCTCCTCTCTCTCTCTCTCTCTCTCTCTCTCTCCTCTCTCTCTCTCTCTCTCTCGCACACACATACACTCTCTCTCTCTCTCTCTTACAGAAAATCCAAAATTCAAAACACTGCATAGTGGTCCATAGGCTTGAAGAGGTCAGAGGTTGACTTAGCACATATAAAAATGGAAATAATAGCTAAGCCTGTGTCCAAATGCGTTTACGCGCGAGACAGGGAGTAGCGCAAACATCGAAATCTGTCCCAGGGGAAAAAAGCGCAACATGAATGACAAAACTGCGTTTAAGGGAAAGTGCTGCCACTTCCTCTCTCTTAGGGATAGGGATGACGAGGGCTCTCCACCCGTAGTCCAATTATCATTTTATACTTCTAGAAGAGTATGGAGGTAACTTTCTGGGGGATGATTCAGAAGTTAGTAATAGATGTCATCAAGGCTAGAAGCAGAATCACTGCATGATTGCAGAGCTGATTTCAGTTCATTAATTAAAGAAAAATCATGTTGTATATCTTTCGGCACTATCAAAGGAAAAGTTACAGAGACTTTTCGCTCAGGATTTTCCCCTCCACAACAGCAGTAGCTTTGTTGTTGGAGTATGAATTTTAGTGAATAGTGGGGGCCGGCAGTGGGCAACAACTTGTTTATTGGTAAGTATAGCGTCTGCAAGCTTCAATTGATGAACGGGACGGTGCGATGTTTTTCGCTGTAATTTTCTTTAACATTTTCCGGACTTTTTTCTCCGAAGTATTTTAAGTCCGCTTAAAACAGAAGTTTCTCCATGACTTATATTTACTTTTGAAGGTATGTCAAGATCTGGTTCGCAATGTTTTATGGGCTCGAACTTCGGGTGTTTATGTTCTGTGATACATACAATCTTGATTCCGTTTGTTTTTGTTATAATGTGTCAGCAGTCAGAGTCAATCCATGGTGTTTAAGTCGTTTGCAATTTGGCGGATGAAGTTGGAATATTCTCTTTGCATATTGTATATCTATCATATGTCATAAATTTCTGTCAGGCTTTTTGCAGGGTCTATATCTTCAGACATTTCCTGTAGAAAGGTCCCATTTAGTTTTCTGAAAATTGTGGTGTTCAGGTATAGTTCACTTTTAATAGTTTTATGTAGTTTTGCGTGTGAAGGCAACCGGAAAGCGACTAGAAAGTTGTCACCTCCGTGGAGATTATTGTGGGCGCACGAGTCGTAGTCCAGGACCAGCAAGGGACAGTTAATGGGCAAATCTATTGACAAAAGTGTACCTGTGAGTGAATGGAGGTGGACTGGAGACCTACAATTCAGACAACTTAGATTCAGCTCTGAAAAGACTTCAAGGAAGAGACCCTGGATGAAGCATTCACACTATCCCAATTACCCAACAGCAGAAAAGGTCGTGGACGTTTCACAATCAGGCTGACCAGGTCTTGTCGACTGACAGGTATAGATGGAGGTCAATATATAGAGCACACTGTTACCGTCTTGTGCAAAGTTACTCTGAGAAGATAAGTGGTTGCTCGTTCTTCGTTTTCATTGTCTGAATTGTTGTTCGTTTGCCTGAAGAAGACCAAAGAGAAATGCATCGTGTTGTGTCTTGTAATCTGTTGTTTTTTTTCCTGGATTGTCTTGCAGAACTAATAACCTTCTTTTTAAAACTAGCGACTAAAATTTGAAGGAAAGTATCTAAATTAATGCAACGGATAAAAAAAGAAAAAAATATCGCGGATGAGTAACGAGACTCCTCCCGATTTTCCATCCACAGCGTGCTGCCCTGGATTTGAGAGTACATTAAATCCAGAAAGGGTGAAAGTCTTCTAGTTCTGAGTTTGGGTTTGTGCAGAGCTACCGTTAGGTCCTGACAAAGGAGCTCTAGCTCCTCGAAACTTGAATATAAACCTCGGATGCTCCGGTGAAAGACTGTTGAACCTGTCATGACATGGAAATGAGAGAGATCATCACTTCAATCCATCTCTGCATTTTCGTTTTTAGACGGAGGTTCCACAGGCAGTCAGAGGCCATTCCCACCTCCATTATCGCCACACATTGTTTTTCTGTATGCTTTTAGACGGCTCAAGGGCTCCACGGTTGCGTGGGTGGGTGGATGTGGGTTCCAAGGCTGCTCAGCAGTAGATATTTTAGACTGCTGGAGGCAGTGGTTTTACGCCCCGACGTGGGCGCTTAATTTCAGATAAGGGGTGGCCCCAGACCAGTCACACTGCACTTCAACCTTCACCAGCACAACATTCATCACGTAGAAGTCCTGGAACTTTCGCAATTGCAGAGTGACAACTTTTAGCGCACCATGCAGGAATCTCATCTCATCGCCAGACCCTATGCACACTTGCTGACTCAGCTTCAACATCCAAAAATAGAATGCACCCATCTACTCCCACAGTACCTCCCTGCAATGCTCCCCAGAGAAACACCACCAAGCTTCTCATTATTTCCCTCATGTACGTACCGCAGCTAGTTCTCTTTCCCGTCCTTTTTGCTTTGCTAGTTACATTTCCTTTATCAATCTACTCTATACCCCCACAGCTAGTTCTCTTTCCCGTCCTTTCTGCTTTGCTAGTTACATTTCCTTTATCAATCTACTCTATACCCCCACAGCTAGTTCTCTTTCCCGTCCTTTCTGCTTTGCTAGTTACATTTCCTTTATCAATCTACTCTATACCCACTTATCTATATTCCCTTTTTCTCATAATCTTTTTTTTACTAGTACATATGCTGCTTTTTCATGTCTATTTTCCTTTTTCAACCCCCCCCCCCCCCCTCCTCCCTCTTTCCCTTTCTATTCTGTTTCAATAGTGCTTTTAGTTTTTCACACACTGATCAGTTTCATTTCTTTCCAACTGCTTGGCATCATCAACTTCTTCTCCATTTTTTTCTATTGTTCTTTTTGGCATCATGATTATTATTACTATTATCATAGTATGTTTTTGTCATCGTGATCTCCTTCTTCATCATCTTTTTCCCTCCTCCTCCTCCTTCTTCTCAAACTTTATCATGACCTTTAATCCGAATTCTGTATTTTCCAAATCATCTACGTATTTATGTGTTTTTCAGATTTCATATATCTTTCTATTTTCCATATTACTAGTATCAGTTTCATTATTATTATTATCAATATAGCTATTTTGTAACTGTTCTTCTTCTCTTTACTTTATTTCTATGATAATG
>CM065717.1:14211682-14246682 GCA_033310375.1 Conus canariensis | reverse complement strand
CTCCTCATCCGCTTCCCCCGTTTTGAAATGATGACCAATAGGAATGAACAGTGACAAGTGATGTGAAGGACTTCCATTTAGGTCTGAGACTTCATAGGCGGGGTGTAGTTAATTCTTCCCTTTCTGACTTTCATAACTTATGCAGATGTCACCCAGGCCGAAGAGATACACACCTGCTGAATTTTTCTGGAAATGTAAGCGAAGGTCCCAGACACGCGTGGAATAAGTGTGTGACTAATTGTGTGTTTCCAGTCTTCCCACATGAGCCCATAGCACACAACATTTGTGGCTGGATTCCAGACCAGATCCCCAAATCCAACAATATCATGATACTGCTTCTGTGGGCTTCGAACACTCGACCTCCCAGTCACAGCCCGTGGACAAGTCACTGTGCCACAACGGCTAGTCTGAGCAGCTAAATTTATGGTTGGCGCTGGTGACACATGTCCCCTCTATTCGAACAAGTATATGACCTTTATCACGTCTGTAAAACTGTTTACTGCCGGACAGGACCTCCCTCCCCCGCCCGCCGCTCCTACTCTCTCTCCCTCACCCGCCACTGCCCGGCGTTTTGCTGGTTCCACCGTTTGAATGAAGCACTTGTAGATCTTCACGTGGCATCTCTTTTCATGTAAGAAAAAAACAAACAAACAACAAACACAAAAACTTCAAGCTAAACACAAACGCACACACAAAAGAGTTTGAAAAAACGTTTACGTAAAACGAATACAGGCATGTAAATTTTCAATAATCATGTCTCCTCTAGATGTCCACACACACACACACACACACCACACACACACACACACACACACACACACGCACGCACGCACGCACGCACGCACACACACACACACGCACATACACAAACACGAACAAACAAATAAATCAACGAATCACACCACACGTGGTTATCAGCACGAGGAGTGTGTCACTAATCTAAAAAAAATGTAATGAGAACATGAAATGCAAGAGAAACGCTGTAAGGGGTCAGCGAGAGAACAGCAGAGTATAATCCAGAAGATTCTACCGATTGTTCTCCATCTCCGTTTGAAAATCGTCATGACTTGATATATGTCGATAACATATCTATGAACCGTGCTATGAATTCGCTTTTATTAGTTTCTAAGCGGCAGTTCATATTATATGGGAATACTCATGACAGAAAACAATGTGGTAAATGTAAACTGACAGTAATAAGAAAGGGACACCAGTTTTGCCGAAAAAGAAAAAAATCGATAAATACAAAAAAAGTAAATATCAATCACGGGTCCGGTTCACTCATATGTCTCAGGTTCGGTATGGTTCTAGAATGCATCAGAAGGAATACACAGTTGATTCACTTCCACTTTCTGTTGTTGATTATTTGTTTATTTGCTGGTTAGCGACTGCAAGTAAACCGTGAAACATTTCTGATAGATATCTGGATATTCAGCTTTTGCTCCAGGCTGACCGTCATACCGTCAGTGGTGGAGTTTAATACCGCTGGCTCATGATCGATCCATACCCCAGCCTATCTCAACCCCCATAATTTCCCAGTGACATCTTCACTTCAGATTAAAGACCGGCCTCTTTTGGGTCTCCCTTTGAATTGGACATTAAGAGTACGTCATAAATCATCGCCCTGACGTTAGTGGCCTGTTCTACAACAGGCTATTTATGGAGAAGGTCGCCGTTGCAGCTAGCGTGTTACTCTCCTTTTCCCCGCTCTTCTGATGACATGATTTTGTTTGCCCAGTCTTCAGAAGAGGAAGATACGGTGGTGGAGCATTCAGTTATTCTAGGAGGCGCACATGGAAGCCATGAACGAATGGTCACAGCGTTTCCCTGTTGAGCTGACAGTCTTTTTCGAAACACTTGTGACTCGGATTTTTACGTTTTGCAAAACCCTCTCTGTCCATCCAGGAGTAAATGGGTACCTGGCCAGGACAGCTTAAAGCAGCAGAAGGAGCGGGATAATCTCCGTTTTGCACTAAGACGTGCCTTACCACGGTCAGCCTTTAACAGATCACTGCCCGTACGGCTGTAACTTTACGAGACTTCAACTTTATCACGTGGAACTCTTTGCCCTTCTCTGTGTCAGTCCTTCACCGACACCCTTCCAAACAAATCCTTCAAACATATTTCTCCGAGCAACCTCTCACATATTGCATCCCATCAAATACTTCTGCCCTTTTAAAGCTTTCTTTCTTTTTTTTTTAAATCGAATGTATGTGAATGCGTCCGTGCGCTCTCTCTCCTCTCTCTACTCATCTCTCTCCTCCTCTCTCTCTCTCTCCTCTCTCGTCTGTGTGTGTGTTGTGTGTGTGTGTGTGTGTGTGATGTGTGTGTGTTAGGGAGAGATTGGGGAGAAAATATTGGACCTTCCATACGTCACCTAGTTATAGGAACAAAACATGGAATAAAATACAAGGTAAACAGTAAAGAAAGTAAGGTAAGGTAATGTTGCTTATAGCCCAGCCGACCACAAAGAACCTTATCAGTGCAGTAAAGAATAGAGCGCTAAGTTAAGTCCTGCCAGGTTCCTCTTGGTTGCTAATGGTCTTCGTATGTATTTTCAGTGTTAATTGTTATATTCATGCATCTGACGTACATTGCTAATTCATTACACGTGTCAGTGTTTGGGTGCACAAATGTTGTATCGGCCACTAGCAGGTATTTATCCGTGTGTTAGTGTATAGTACTGAATTAAAATTGCTCGTTATTTCCTTCTTTCTCCTTTGATTTCGTCGCCTACTTGATCAGGCCAGATTTTACCCCTTTCATTAGGTCAATCCTCCCCCACTCCTCACACCTGCCTTCAGTCCCACATTCGTATATCGACAAAGAGAAAAAGTAATAAAAAAATTTTTAAAAAGAAAGAAAGAAAAAGAAGGGAAAAAAAGCCACAGCGAAGAATTCCATTCGTTCAGTCGATGTTATATTTTTATCTTATATTTAATGTTAAACGTTACTGAGATAAGATGACAAACAAAAACAGCAGAGCACGCGAGCGTCTGTGTAATCCGCCGCGGGACTGTTTGAACACACAGCTTTTAATGCAGCAGTCTACGGCTGGACTCCACTCGGCCCGCAAAGACACGGGGCTGTCGAATATGTGCTCTCCAAAGCTCTCTCTCTCTCTCCTCCTCTCTCCTCTCTCTCTCTCTCTCTCTCTCTCTCCAAAAGAGGATGAAATTCATTTATATTGACATGTCTGGCATTAAAACACATTAGACAGCAATTCATCCCTCGGAAGTATTTCATTAATTCTGCGTTTTCAAATTAATATTGTTAATATCATTAAATGAAATATCAGGAAACAGCTATTCATATTAAGCATTCAAGAAAGAAATGATTTACGTAACATTAGGGTCGCCAATATGAATTTGCGTATCATGAGAGAGAGAGAGAGAGAGAGAGAGAGAGAGAGAGAGAGAGAGAGACAGACAGACAGACAGACAGACAGACAGACAGACAGACAGACAGACAGACAGAAGACAGGCAGGCAGACAAAGACGGAAAGAAAGATATGATAGTTAACAGGGAAACAGAAGGTTGGCTGGGTGCAAGTGTGGGTTAAGAGACAGATGCACCACCAGGCCTTGTATACCAGCCCCTTTTGAAAGAAAAATGTGCCGAGGTCCATAATAACTGAAGTAGAAGAGCGCGCGAGAGCGCAGACCTCCGCTGTTGTCAAATGGATCCTTGCTCCGCCATTTTATCAGCAAGTACACAAAAATGCAAGGCGAGGCAGAAATTAGGTGAATTAAGGGCGTTTATCGTTGTTGTTAATATTCTGCGAACAAATTATGAGTGCGTTATTTTACTACCTTGAAAAGTAATAGTAGGCACAGACTGAACGAGTTACTCCCCGTGTGTTTTTGATGAGGTTTGGGGGAAATGGCAACGCTTGAGTCTCTAGAAGGCCAACGGGGCCCAAGGCCCAAAGTTAAGACAAATATCTAAGACCTATGACAAGAGCACTGAAACATGCAGACAGCTAACGTATTCTTTCAAATCCGTCCAAACTTTAACACCCCCCTCCCTCCCCATTTAACTGGTTGCCGTAAAGAAACAGCAGGTATAAATGCTGATTACATACGGGCCACTGTTTTTCCTAAACCAACCGACTCATATCGTCAAGAAGTGAGAGAGCTCCGTAGTGCATTGTAGGTAAATATTCTACTCACTATAAAGCATCTTTAAAATCTGTTGAGGCTAATCATAACCAGAAATAAACACTGCACACCGGACTCCATGCAAACCAAATTAATGTGATTTTTCAGTTCCTGAATTTTTTTTTCACCTGAACAAAGATTTCATGAAAGAAATCTTAAAGACAATTTGTGTGTTTGAAAAAAAACAACAGATTTACAGGTGCTTTGTTAACATCAAAGTGAGAAACTGACTATAATTATTATCATTATTTTTTTCCCCAATTATTATCATTACATCGGTTATCATTTTTGTTTCCATTTTCACAGTTATCATCATCATCATCATCATCATCATTATTATTTTTGTCATTACTGTTCTTGCTGTTGTTGTTGTTTTTATTATAATTTGTTTTCATTCATATCTTTTCACCTTCAGCCTCTTCCCCCTTCTTTCCGCTTCCATTCTGCTATTTTACTGGTTAAACCAAGACTATATTTTCCATTTATATTAAAAAGATATATGACTGTGCGCTCGTCTGATGCTTTTAATGTTGTTTGTCCTGACAGAAGAAGCCCAACATGTCAGAACGCGTTGTGCCTATTTTGTACCTTGTTTCCATTCTTTTTGGCGGTCCAAGAACTCTGCTTTTGCTGTCATGCTTCAATAATCATCTGTAGTCACCCCACTTTGAAACGTGTCGTTACCTTGAATATGAGCTGTACAACAAATAACGTGTTTAACGACAGCACGCAGAGTAAGTCTCAAGTAGCTCGTAACTACTACTACTGACTGGGATGTTGCTGCTACTGGCGCCACTTACCGAAGTAATGGTATTTCTGTTACGCCGATCCAGTATAAACAATCACAGCTTCACAAACATTAACGCAATGATCATGGCTATTCTTCTCTCATCTACTCACTCCCAGTCAGGGTATAGACAAGCCTCAAACTGTGGCTAATGGTCTGGCGTCAGTTTGTGGCCGGGCTGTCTTGCTGTTTTTACCAGCCGTGAAACGACGACAAACACGTTAAGTCTTCAGTTTGACAGTCCTCATCATAAACCTCGCGTCAGTTTTACCGCTAGTGTACCTTGTCCTCGTGGAATTCTAACAATGAACAGTGACTAGTGTGCCTCTGTACTTCGTGCATTCGCTTTCATGAATGTGGGGAAAGGTCACTACGAACCATAACGTTGACAAGATCTCTACAGCGAGCCGCTGTGGATGCTAAAATAGAAGCAGAGCTTTTGCTGTTAGTAAGGTGAGTTTAAAATATGTCATCACGGGCCCTATACAGATTTCTGAAGAAATTATTTCCCATTCCTGTCTCCTTCAGTAGTTTCCCCCTCTACCTTCAAAACCTCCTCCATATACTCTTCCCCTGCCCCGCCTAACATCATATCTCGCTGTCATTTCCAGCGTTTCCTTAAAATTTTTTCAAAAGTAGACAAATACAATGGCGTAACATGTTGTCGGGAAATATGGTGTCCGGGTGTAAGCGCTTCTGAGTGAGAGAGAGAGAGAGAGAGAGAGAGAGAGAGAGAGAGAGAGAGAGTGTGTGTGTGTGTGTGTGGCGCGCGTGCGTGCGTGCGTGTGTGTGTGCGTGCATGCGTGTGTGTGTAAAGAGAGAGAGAGAAGAGAGAAGAGAGAGAGAGAGAGAGAGAGAGAGGTGGAGGTTCCTTTACTTACGTAACTGGAAACCATATAAACTATTGTTTCAATGCATACCCATAGAAGGAGTATAATTACTACAAAGGACGAGGACAGAGAGAGAGAGAGAGAGAGAGAGGAGAGAGAGAGAGAGAGAGAGAGAGAGAGTCATGGTGATATACGTAACGCTGGTGCGGGTGGTGAGGGACAGGGAAAGAAAGGAAAGGGTGGAAGAGGAGAGATTTGTGTGTGTGTGTGTGTGTGTGTGTGTATGTGTGTGTGTGTGTGTGTGTGTGTGTGTGTGTGTGTGTGTGTGTGTGTGGAAGGAGGGGGGGGGGGGGGGAGCGGACGATGTGTTCCATTCAACGTACTATTAATCTCGTTGACTTTACTCGTCTGTTTGTTAACCTAGCTGCAGGGTACTCGACTGTGAGAGGTGAGCTTTTTGAGAGGTGAGCTTTTAAAATGGAGTAGTTCAGCGGGCTGGAGATGAAAACAGTTGAATTAAATAAGGCCAGGGAGTATGTATGTATAGCTAACACTCGAACACAAGTATCATCGATCGTTTGCTATTTGCATGTGCATACACACATGCCCACGCATGACACCCACACATGCAAACATACGCAAGACGTATGTCAGTGTCGTCTTTCCACCTGTCTGGCTGGCTGGCGAAGCACAATACAGACTGAACAAGAATGGCAATGCACAATACATATTGCAGAGGGACGGTAAACCACAACAAAGAACGAAGCGTGAGGGGGTGGCGAAGCAGAATTTTAAAAAAAACGAAGAGGAATGGCAAAGAAGAACGCTGAGGGTGGATGGCAGTGCACAATCAAGACTGAGGAAGGGTGACAAAGCAAAATAAAGAATGAAAAGAAGTGGAGTGAATAAAGACTGAAGGGGATGGCCCAGCACAATAAAGACTGAAGAGGAATGACGAAGCACAATACAAAATGTAGGAGGATGAAAAAGCACGTGAGAATTAATGACGGCGAGAAAGCACGATAATAACTGAAGGGGGTGGTCCAGCACAATAATAACTGAAGGGGATGGCTGGTAGGCATCCTTCTGTCTCGGAAGACTATGGAGTTGCGCTCTAGGTGTCTATTCTGGTACAGCGACGGGTGTGGCTGGCCAGTCCGACACGGGAATGACAGTCCCTGTGGCAGAGGGCACAGATGAAGTCTGACGCTGGTCTGTCTGCCTGGGCTGCAGCCTTTCTTCTCATTTTCTTTTCCCTGTGCTGCTGAGCGAGTGTCTCTTCGAACTTGGAGAGACTTTCCTGCACAGTCTGTCTCCAGGCTGACCGTTCGAGGGCTGTTGCTTCCTAGTTGTTCTGGTCGATGTTCAAGGCTTTTAGGTCCCTCTTGCACACGTCTTTGAATCGCAGCTGTGGTCTGCCTGTGGGACGTTTTCCCTGCACAAGTTCTCCATAGAGGAGGTCTTTAGGGATCCGTCCGTCATCCATGCGCACGACATGGCCGAGCCAGCGCATACGTCTCTGTTTCAGCAGCGTGTACATGCTGGTGCATCCAGCTCTTTCCAGGACAGTGTTGTTTGGGACCTTGTCCTGCCAGGTGATGTTCAGAATGCGTCGGAGGCTACGCATATGAAAAACATTGAGCTTTTGCTCTTGTCGGGCGCGCAAAGTCCAAGACTCGCTGCCATACAGGAGGGTGCTCACGACGCAGGCTCTGTAGATCTGGATCTTTGCGTGCTCGGTCAGCTTGCTGTTGTTCCATGCTTTCTTTGTCAGTCTTGTCATGGTGGTAGCTGCCTTGCCGATGCGCCTGTTGAGCTCTGCGTCAAGTGAGAGGGTGTCTGAGATAGTTGAGCCCAGATAAACAAAGTCATGGACGACGTCCAGGTCATGGTCATTGATGCTGATGACTGGGGGAGAGTCAACATCCTGTTGTTCTCTGTCCTGAATCACCTCCCCTGTAGCTGATCTCAAAGGGGCAGTTTTCTTTTGTGCTGGGCCCAATGCCTGCTTGATGCCGTCATACATCGACTTAATGTTGCCTGTGTCAGCTGCGATCTGAATCTGGGAGCAGAGCTGAAGCCAATAATCGTTAGCACATTGCCTGGCACACTGCTGGACTTTGCTGCGAGCAGCACGGAGAATCTGGAGGTTCTGCTCACTAGGGTTGGTTTTATATGCTGTCAGGGCATTTCTCTTGGCCTCGATGACTGGTATCATTTCTTCTAAATGGGCTTCGAACCAGTCAGCTGACTTGCTGGTCTTTTTGCCAAAGGTGGACATGGCGGCGTTGTAGACAGTATCTCTGAAGTGTTCCCATCGGTCTTGGGCATTCGCAGTGGGTGGGCCTGGGAGAGAATCCTCCAACACGCGTGCGAACTCCTCCACTTTTCTTTGATCGCGTGTTTTGCTGGTGTCGATGCGAGGCCGGCCCTCCTTTTTCGTACTGTGCAGTCTCTTCGCGCGGAGCTTCACTTTGCTGCACACCAAAGAGTGGTCAGTGTCACAGTCGGCGCTCTGGTAGCTGCGAGTGATCTTGATGCTGGAAAGGTTGACACGTCTGGTGAGGATCAGATCGAGCTGATGCCAGTGTTTGGATCGAGGGTGTCTCCAGGAGACTCGATGCTGAGGCTTCGTGTTGAAGAAGGTGTTACTGACGCACAACCCATGATGACAGCAGAGCTCTAGCAGGCGCTGGCCATTCTCGTTCATTTTCCCAGTGCCGAACTGACCCAAGCAAGTGGGCCAGGAGTTGTGATCGACACCTACTCTGGCGTTGAAATCGCCTGAGATGAACAGTAATTCTCTGTCGGGAATTCTCCTTATAGCAGCACTGAGGTCGTCATAAAACTTGTCTTTTGCTTCTGCTGTGGATGCCAAAGTTGGTGCGTAGGCACTAATTAGACTGACTGGTCCCGATGATGTTTGGAGTCGGAGAGACAGGATTCGTTCTGTTCCTTCTGCTGGTGGGGTTATGACTCCAATAATCTGTTTCTAACTGCGAATCCCACGCCGTGTTCTCTGACCTCGTCTGATGGTTTGCCCTGCCAGAACAGGGTGAAGTCTCTCTCCCTCACAGATCCTGTTTCTGGGAGCCTGGTTTCTTGAAGGGCGACGATGTCCATCTGCAGTCTGCTCAATTCTCTGTCGATGACAGCTGTCTTGCGAGCATCGTTTACTTCCTGCAGGTCGTCACAAAAGCCTGGAGTCATTGTTCTTACGTTCCACGTACCCAATTTCAGGGCGGAAGTTTTCATTTTCTGTTGCCTGGTGCATAGTTATCGATCCGCTTGTCGGTTTTCACCCTAAACCCCACGCACCCAGTGAGGCTAACGGACCGTGGCAGGGCAGCACCTTACTGGCTGGGGACTGCCCAGCTTAAGGCGGGCGGTAGCTGCCCATTGAGATGCGATGACCTCTCCCACCGTCGGAAGCAGCCCCTGGCGTCTGACTCTACGCCAATTGAGTATGCAGACTTATAACCGGTAGACTGCTACTTCCCGTGTTTTGTCGAGCTGCAAAGCGAAGCCGGAGTGACCTCTCCAGAGCGCAAAGCCTGGGTAAGTAAGTATGGAGGGCAAGCTGTTACCCATGCAGCAGACACCCCCCCCCCCCCCCCTCCACGTCGCTGGAATGATCCATTGGAAAGGCAAACGCCGATACACATGGTTCCAGTGCCGTCGCAGGAGTTGCCAGAACGTTGCTGTATACAGCCTCGGACTGCCTTGGGACTCCGACTCCGGATTTTTCTTCAGGGTTGACTCCCGAAGCCTTTCCTAAGAGTGGGTATAGCCGCAAGGCAGCGGAGGTTTGAGATAAGAGTTTTCCTTCTCTTAGGTGGGCTGTCTTCCCAGACTAATGAGCCCCATCTGCCCAAGAAGGGGTGTTAGCCCCACACAAACCCTGGTCTACATTAGTCTGACCTCTACCCTTTGACCTGTCCAGCTTGGGTGGCCCTACCAGGAGCATACAGCTCCCGCTGGCATAGCTCTCTGGGTCATAGAGGTACACAAGCTCCCACACCACGACAAGGAGTAGACCGTGTGGAAAGGGATGGCACAGCACAATAAAGACAGAAGGGGGTGGCACAGCACAATAATAAATGAAGGGGGTGGCCCAGCACAATAATAACTGAAGGGGGTGGCCCTGCACAATAAAGACTGAAGGAGGTGGCACAGCACAATAATAAATGAAAGGGGGTGGCACAGCACAATAATAACTGAAGGGGGTGGCACAGCACAATAAAGACTGAAGGGGGTGGCACAGCACAATAAAGACTGAAGGGGGTGGAAACAGCACAATAATAAATGAAGGGGGTGGCCCGGCACAATAATAACTGAAGGGGGTGGCACAGCACAATAATAACTGAAGGGGGTGGCCCAGCACAATAATGATGAAGGGGGTGGCACAGCACAATAAAGACTGAAGGGGGTGGCACAGCACAATAATAAATGAAGGGGGTGGCCCAGCACAATAAAGACTGAAGGGGGAGGCACAGCACAATAAAGACTGAAGGGGGTGGCCCAGCACAATAAAGACTGAAGGGGGTGGCCCAGCACAATAATAACCGAAGGGGGTGGAACAGCACAATAATAACTGAAGGGCGTGGCACAGCACAATAATAACTGAAGGGGGTGGCACAGCACAATGAAGACTGAAGGGGGTGGCACAGCACAATGAAGACTGAAGGGGGTGGCATAGCACAATAAAGACTGAAGGGGGTGGCATAGCACAATAAAGACTGAAGGGGGTGGCACAGAACAATGAAGACTGAAGGGGGTGGCCCAGCACAATAATAACTGAAGGGGGTGGCCAGCACAATCATAACTGAAGGATGTGGCACAGCACAATGAAGACTGAAGGGGGTGGCCAGCACAATAATAACTGAAGGGGGTGGCCCAGCACAATGAACTGAAGGATGTGGCACAGCACAATAAAGACTGAAGGGGGTGGCAAGCACAATATAACTGAAGGGGGTGGCACAGCACAATAAACTGAAGGGGTGGCACAGCACAATAATACTGAAGGGGGTGGCACAGCACAATAAAGACGCAAGGGGGTGGCCCAGCACAATATAGACTGAAGGGGATGGCATAGCACAATAAAGACTGAAGGGGGTGGCCCAGCACAATATAGACTGAAGGGGTGGCCCAGCACAATGAAGACTGAAGGGGGTGGCCAGCACAATAAAGACTGAAGGGGGTGGCCAGCACAATAAAGACTGAAGGGGGTGGCCAGCACAATAATAACTGAAGGGGGTGGCCCAGCACAATAATAACTGAAGGGGTGGGCCCAGCACAATAATAACTGAAGGGGGTGGCACAGCACAATAAAGACTGAAGGGGGTGGCCCAGCACAATGAAGACTGAAGGGGATGGCCCAGCACAATAATAACTGAAGGGGGTGGCACAGCACAATAAAGACTGAAGGGGGTGGCCCAGCACAAAAACTGAAGGGGGTGGCCCAGCACAATAATAACTGAAGGGGGTGGCAGATCGCAATAAAGACTGAAGGGGTGGCCCAGCACAATAAAGACTGAAGGGGGTGGCCCAGCACAATAAAGACTGAAGGGGGTGGCATAGCACAATAAAGACTGAAGGGGGTGGCCAAGCACAATAAAGACTGAAGGGGGTGGCCCAGCACAATAAAGACTGAAAGGGTGGCAAGTACAATAAAGACTAAAGGCGTGGCAACACAATAAAACTGAAGCGACAGCAAAGCACAACAAAGACTAAGAGGATGGCAAGCACAAAAGACTGAAGGGGAGGCACAGCACAATAAAGACTGAAGGGGGTGGCACAGCACAATAAAGACTGAAGGGAGTGGCACAGCACAATGAAGACTGAAGGGGTGGCACAGCACAATAAAGACTGAAGGGGGTGGCCCAGCACAATGAAGACTGAAGGGGGTGGCCAAGCACAATAAAACTGAAGGGGTGGCCCAGCACAATAAAGACTGAAGGGGAGTAGCCAGCACAATCATAACTGAATGGGGTGGCCAAGCACAATAATAACTGAAGGGGGTGGCCCAGCACAATAAAACTGAAGGGGGTGGCCAGCACAATAAAGACTGAAGGGGGTGGCCAAGCACAATAATAACTGAAGGGGGTGGCATAGCACAATAAATAACTGAAGGGGGTGGCACAGCACAATAAAGACTGAAGGGGGTGGCCAAGCACAATAATAACTGAAGGGGGTGGCCCGCACAATAAAGACTGAAGGGGGTGGCCAGCACAATAAAAACTGAAGGGGATGGCCCAGCACAATAAAGACTGAAGGGGTGGCAAGCACAATAAAGACTGAAGGGGGTGGCCCAGCACAATAAAACTGAAGGGGGTGGCCAAGCACAATAAAGACTGAAGGGGGTGGCCCAGCACAATAAAGACTGATAGAGATGGCAAAGTACAATAAAGAAGACGATGGGAAACACAATAAACACTGAAGACGACAGCAAAGCACAATAAAGACTAAAGAGGATGGCAAGCACAACAAAGGCTGAAGGGGATGGCACAGCACAATAAAGACTGAAGGGGTGTGGCACAGCACAATAAAGACTGAAGGGGATGGCAGCGCACAATAAAGACTGAAGGGGTGGCACAGCACAATAAGATGAACGGGGTGACCCAGCACAATAAAGACTGAAAGGGATGGCAAGTGCCATAAAGACTGAAGGGGTGACCACAGCACAATAAACACTGAAGGGGATGGCCAGCACAATAAATACTGAAGGGGATGGAAAAGTACAATAAAGACAAAGACAGGGAAACACAATAAACACTGAAGACGACAGCAAAGCACAATAAAGACTAAAGAGGTGGCGGCGCACAAAGAACTGAAGGGGGTGGCACAGCACAATCAAGACTGAAGAGGATGGCAACCACAATGAAGACTGAAGAGGATGGCAACCACAATAAAGACTGAAGGGGGTGGCACAGCACAGTAAAACTGAAGGGGGTGGCCCAGCACAGAAAAGACTGAAGGGGTGGCCAGCACAATAAAGACTGAAGGGGGTGGCCCGCACAATAAAGACTGAAGGGGGTGGCCCAGCACAATAAAGACTGAAGGGGTGGCCCAGCACAATAAAGACTGAAGGGGGTGCACGCACAATAAAGACTGAAGGGGGTGGCCAGCACAATCAAGACTGAAGGGGGTGGCAAGTACAATAAAGACTGAAGGGGATGGCAAGCACAATAAAGACTGGAGGGGGTGGCCCAGCACAGTAAAAACTGAATGGGGTGGCGAAGCACAATAAAGACTAAAGGGGGTGCAGACAATAAGACTGAAGGGGGTGGCACAGCCAATAAGACTAGGGTGGCAAGTACAATCAAGACTGAAGGGGGTGGCACAGCACAATAAAGACTGAAGGGGGTGGCCCAGCACAATAAAGACTGAAGGGGATGGCAAGCACAATAAAGACTGAAGGAGGATGGCCCAGCACAATAAAGACTGAAGGGATGGTGCCCAGCACAATAAAGACTGAAGGGATGGCCCAGCACAATAAAGACTGAAAGGGGATGGCCCAGCACAATAAAGACTGAAGGGGTGGCCAAGCACAATAAAGACTGAAGGGGGTGGCACAGCACAAGTCAAAGACTGAAGGGGGTGGCACAGCGCAATAAAGACTGAAGGGGGTGGCCCAGCACAATAAAGACTGAAGGGGTGGCAAAGCACAATAAAGACTGAAGAGGACGGCCCAGCACAATAAAGACTGAAAGGGATGGCCCAGCACAATAAAGACTGAAAGGGATGGCCCAGCACAATAAAGACTGAAAGGGATGGCCAGCACAATAAAGACTGAAGGGGTTGCCAAGCACAATAAAGACTGAAGGGGGTGGCCAGCACAGTAAAGACTGAAGGGGGTGGCACAGCGCAATAAAGACTGAAGGGGGTGGCCCAGCACAATAAAGACTGAAGGGATGGCCGCACATAAGCTGAAGGTGCCGACAATAAAGACTGAAGGGGATGGCCAGCACAATGAAGACTGAAGGGGGCGGCCCTGCACAATAAAGACTGAAGGGGGTGGCCCAGCACAATAAAGACTGAAAGAGATGGCCCAGCACAATAATAACTGAATGGGGTGGCAAAGCACAATAAAGACTGAAGGGGGTGGCCCAGCACAATAAACACTGTAGGGGGTGGCCCGGCACAATAAAGACTGAAAGGGGGGGGGGGGGGGGGGGGCAAAGCACAATAAACACTGAAGAGGGTGACAAGCACAATAAAGACTGAAGGGTGTGGCAAACACAATAAAGACGGAAGGGTGTGGCAAACACAATAAAGACTGAAGGAAGTGGCACAACACAATACAGATTGAGAGGGATGACAAAACACAATATTGACTGGAGGATGATGGCAAAGCACAATAAAGATTTAGGGGAATGGCAAAGAACAAAACAGACTGAAAATGTATGGCGAAGCACAGTAAAGAATGAAGGGGAATGGCAAAGCACAATAAAGATTAAAGATGTATAGCAAAGCACAACAAAGACTGAAGATGTATAGCAAAGCACATAAAGACTGAAGATGTATAGCAAAGCACAATAAAGAATGAAGTGGAATGGCAAAACACAATAAAGAATGAAGTGGAATGGCAAAAACACAATAAAGAATGAAGGGGAATGGCAAAACACAATAAAGAATGAAGTGGAATGGCAAAACACAATAAAGAATGAAGTGGAATGGCAAAACACAATAAAGAATGAAGTGGAATGGCAAAACACAATAAAAATGAAGTGGAATGGCAAAACACAATAACGAATGAAGTGGAATGGCGAAGCACAGTAAAGAATGAAGGGGAATGGCAAAACACAATAAAGACTGAAGGGGAATGGCAAAGCATAGTAACGACTGAAGGGGAATGGCAAAGCACAGTAAAGACTGAAGGGGGAATGGCAAAGCACAGTAAAGACTGAAGGGGAATGGCAAAGCACAGTACAGACTGAAGGGGAATGGCAAAGCACAGTAAAGACTGAAGGGGAATGGCAAAGCACAGTAAAGACTGAAGGGGAATGGCAAAACACATAAAGACTGAAGGGAATGGCAAAGCACAATAAAGACTGAAGGGGAATGGCAAAGCACAGTAAAGACTGAAGGGGAATGGCAAAGCACAAGTAAAGACTGAAGGGGAATGGCAAAGCACAGAAAAGACTGAAGGGAATGGCAAAGCACATAAAAACTGAAGGGGAATGGCAAAGCACAGAAAAGACTGAAGGGGAATGGCAAAGCACAGAAAAGACTGAAGGGGAATGGCAAAGCACAATAAAGACTGAAAGGGGAAAGGAAAAACACAATAAAGACTGAAGGGGGAATGGCAAAGCACAATACAGACTGAAGGGGGAATGGCAAAGCACAGTAAAGACTGAAGGGGGAATGGCAAAGCACAGTAAAGACTGAAGGGGAATGGCAAAGCCAGTAAAGATGAAGGGGAATGGCAAAGCACAGTACAGACTGAAGGGGGAATGGCAAAGCACAGTAAAGACTGAAGGGGGAATGGCAAAGCACAGTAAAGACTGAAGGGGGAATGGCAAAGCACAGTAAAGACTGAAGGGGGAATGGCAAAGCACAGTAAAGACTGAAGGGGGAATGGCAAAGCACAGTAAAGACTGAAGGGGGAATGGCAAAGCACAATAAAGACTGAAGGGGAATGGCAAAGCATAGTAAAGACTGAAGGGGAATGGCAAAGCACAGTAAAGACTGAAGGGGAATGGCAAAGCACAGTAAAGACTGAAGGGGAATGGCAAAGCACAATAAAAACTGAAGGGGAATGGCAAAGCACAGAAAAGACTGAAGGGGAATGGCAAAGCACAGAAAAGACTGAATGGGAATGGCAAAGCACAATAAAGACTGAAGGGGAATGGCAAAGCACAATAAAGACTGACGGAGGATGGCAAAGCACAAAGCACACTGAATGGGATGGCAGAACACACTATGGACCGAAAATGTGTGGAAAGTTCTACAGAGACTGAAGGGAGATGGCAAAGTCCAAAAGAGACTATTGGGATTGGCAAAGGACAATACACACTGATGGGTCATGGCAAAGAACAATACAAACTTAAGGAGGAGAAGGTTAAAGCACAGGAAAGATCGAAGGGGGTGGCAGTGCACACCAGAGACTGAAGAGCGATAGCAAAACACACCAGGAGAGATGGCAAAGTATGATACAAAGTGAATGGTTGTCAATGCATACTATGGACTCATAGGGAATGGCAAAGCGCAACACAGACTGAAGGGGGGAGGGGAGTGGGGGTGGCAAAGCACAAAAAAAGACTGAATGTGATAGTCCAGGGAATAGCAATGGTCAACATTTGCACGGCACAAAATCATTCAACGACTCTTCACACGTGCAAATACACATTTGAAAAAGGACGTGAAGACCAACGGAAAGAAATAAAGACAGACAAAGACGGAAACAAAGTTTAGAAAAAAAAAGACATTGAAAGAAACAGGGAAAAACAAGATCCGTTCCATGTTGAAACATCTCTCTCTCTCTCTCTCTCTCTCTCTCTGTGTGTGTGTGTGTGTGTGTGTGTGTGTGTGTGTGTGTGTGTGTGTGTGTGTGTGTGTGTGTGTGTCGTGTCTGTCTGTCTGTCTGTCTGTCTCTCTCTCTCTCTCTCTCTCATGAGGGGCAATGGCCTATTAGTGAAATTCTCTCTCTCTCTCTCTCTCTCTCTCTCTCTCTCTCTCTCTCTCTCTCTCTCTCTCTCTCTCTCTCTTCAACAAATACCCCAAAGTTATAAGTTCACAAATGCCTTGTTTGAAATTTTCCGAACGTACTGTGGAAAACTCAACAGCAATAAAACGTAAAAACACGGGCAATGATTGCCCATTTCATCATCATGCCCATTACTCGGCGTGGCATGGTTGTCAGGCGCCGAATACACTGTCTAAGCCCCCCAGAAAGGCACGTTTTACCATACTCGCGAAACCCTTTTCAAACACCAATACATAAGACTGTCTGGCCGTTTTCTTCTTCCAGATCTCTTACTTGACAATACTTGCTGTCTTAAAACGACAAGACACATCTTTGTCTTCTTGTAAACCATACGCTGAAAAAAAATCGACTTCGCTAACGCTGCAGTCACAATTCAAATATCGGGCCATTATCAGTCGGTGAGTTCGCGCGCGCGCGCGCGCTTGTGTGTGTGTGTATGTGTGTGTGTGTGTGTGTGTTGTGTGTGTGTGTGTGTGTGTGTGTGTGTGTGCGTGTGCATGCCTTTGTGTGTGCGTGTGTGTGTGTAGATGCGTGTTATGTGAGAGAGAGAGAGAGAGAAAGAGAGTGAGTGGAATGAGTGAGTAAGTGAGTGAGTGGTGAGTGAGTGTGTGTGTGTGTGTGTGTGTGTGTGTGTGTGTGTGTGTGTGTGTGTGTGTGTGTGTGTGTGTGTGTGTGTGTGTGTTGTGTGTTTTGTTTGTTTGTCTGTTTGTTGTTTGTTTGTTTTTTCTCACCATGCCGTCACACATGCAAAATAAAAGGTAATAAAAATGAACAGAAAAAAGATAAAGACAAAAAAATTCAACAAACAATCAGGAAAGGTAAAGACAGAGCAGATGAAGAGAAGGAAATGTTGCATGACATGAACATTTACAGAAACGTATGCATGTATAACATTCAATGCAAAATTGAAAAACAAAAAAAACAAAAACAAAAAAAACATGTATGATTTCAAAAAGGGAAGAAAAAAATGAAGGACGGGGGTTAGGAGTAGTTCACCGGTGCGACCTGTTAATTAACAACATTCATTCATTCCCCATCATTCCCCAACATCCATTCATTCCCCATCATCCCCATTTATTCCCGTCATACACACACTTTAGACTCCTGTTTACACTGTCCCCTCAGATGGACTCTTCTGGCATTGTTGTTGGTGGTAGCTGTGTTTCTCCGCCTCCTCCCCTTACATATTTCAGGTATGTCCTCAGGAAGTCTTAAAGGGGGCTTCATACACGACCATGACACCGGTTCGTCTGCGAGTCATGGGTGTCTGGTAGCCAGCGTGCAGGGCAGCACACATCTCGCGAGACTAAGACCCGTGTTTATTTCTGTAGTTCCCGCCCCTCCATTTACCCGGATTATCTGCTTTAGACTGAGACACAGGCCGATCACGTTGACCACAAAGCTGCACGAACCGAAGGAGTTGGATTGTGCCAGTCAATCTTTGGCAGGAGGGTGGACACGTGTGTCAAGACAGGCTCGGTCAATCAGGGCTGGAGCTACACACGAACGCTGTCTGCAAATCTTCGGCCTCTATCCTTTCCTTTCCGCTATCTCCTCCCCATTCCACATGTACACCACACACACACACACACACACACACACACACACACACACACACACACACACGAGCGAGGACCATCTGGAGTCTGTACTGAGGAAGTGTATGGATACGTATGCACACAAGCGCGGGGTTAGACATGTACATGTGTCATGCGTATAAACGTGAATAATGTTTTTGAATTATTACGAGTAACATTTTAATGCAATGGCCAGAGTTGTAAATGTGCGCACAGAGATAACCTCCCCTGCCCTCTTCCTAGCCTCCACCCTCTTGCTGTTAAATGTGGAAGAAATATAGCCTGCGTTATGTGGCTTCCGGTGACATGCTGTTAAACAGAGATCCACACACCCATTTCTGTTTGGCTCTTGGACGATGGCACATACCGCCACTATGTTCGTCCTGCCGGCAGGGTTTCAGCAACATCGATTAGTGGTACTTTTTTAAAGTTCGCGGTGTTTTGTTTATATCGACTTCAACGTTCTTTTGACACAATGCATGTGAAAAAGTGCCGCCTCCCTACTTCCACGAGAGAGAGAGAGAGAGGAGAGAGAGAGAAGAGAGAGAGAGAGAGAGAGAGAGAGAGAGAGAGAGAGATTGGGGGGGGGGGTGGGAGGGAGAACATATCATTCACTTGAATTAACATTTTGAATTCGAATCCCACGGACAGAATGGGGGAGGGGGGGGGGGGCCAAGAGAGCTTGGAATAAAAGAAAATGACAAATAACGAGATCAACACAAACGGGAGCTCTTTGCTAGGATTTGGTTGAAGAGTGGACACTCCGATGAAAACAAGCTTTCTGTCGTCTTCATATCTGCCTGTCTTCTCAAACCGTTACGGCACAAATGAAATGCAAGCACTTACTGGTGATACTGAATCAACAAACTGGTATAAAGGCACATATAAAAATTGAAAAAACAAAAAACTCGACTTCTCAGTTTGTCTCATGAACTCGCATGACTCTGGTGCAATTAGATTTCAATCTAAGTTATTTTAAGACCAGCTGTAAATTACTCGTCACAACCGGGCTGGTCACAGGAATCCCCTTCATAGCATTGCAGATGAAATATTCAATCCGTGACTACAAATCACTGCATCTTGTGTAGCCAATCATAGAAGCTGGCTGGGTGCATGGGTCTGTGTTCAACTGCATGTCTTCCTGTTCTGATTTGAGCGCAGCGGAGCTCTGCATTTTTCAGTCAGCTGACCATATCAAAGGAAGTTATGTGGGCAAAGTGTTCCCCACCTGACTCCGTTCAAGACCTCTTCAAATTATCGGTTCAAAAACTTTTACACAAATTTTGACGCATCAACACAAATCGGACCATGTATGTCACATCTTTAATAAAATGGTCCCTTGCACTATTCGGTTACAACATGACACAGGCCTCATGTCACATTAAAGAAAAATAATCTCCTCTGCTGTTTACTATGAAGTAGAGCAGGAATCTTAATACGTTTTAACAAATAGTCCTTGCATTATGGTTTATAACGTGTAAATTCAAAGAAGAAAAATATGAGGATTATTCCTCACATCCTTGGCACATGGAATGTGCGCACTCTCCTGGATAGAGACGATGCAAACAGGCCTCAAAGAGAACAAGATTGGTTGGAAAAGAAGTCGCCCGGTATCACATCAACATCGCAGCCTCGAGTGAGACCTGGCTTGCGGGGCAGGGCGAACTTTGTAAACGGGACCCTGGCTATACCTTTTCTCGGAGTGCAAAGAGGAAGTGAAGACGACGAGAGGCTGGTGTGGATATTGTTGTATCATTCTATTTTAACAAGTCCCTGCACTGTTTGCTATTATCCAAAGTCCATGTATTTTCATAGTGAGGTGACAGCAGGCGGAAATTCAAACAATTTTTATAAACCTTTATAATTTTTCTGGAAAATAAAATGTGATCCATGTAACGTTTCGACAAATAGTCCTTGTATTAGTCTGAATTAAGATTGTGTACGACCCTTGTCACATTTTATCATAGTTCCTCATTGTCTGGCATTAACATGTTTACGACCTATTTAGAAAACACATAACAACGTTGGAAACTATTCATTTATTTGTATCACGGTTATAGCCGTTGTTTGTAAAATCACACTTTGTTCACCCTGCATCTTTTCTTTTGCCTGTTGCGACTGATGAAATGAGACACGGATGTAAACTCTGTGAACAGACTCATTTCATTCAATCTTAAATACAGACTGTTCGGCCTTGACCTTAAAAATCTCTGGCACATAGACATTTCCGCGCTAGGTATACTCCAGAGTTTCGGTGTTTGTCCTTCACTCACTTTGGTGACATCGCAGAGGTGTCGTCTGCCCGGGACGGGGCCACAGAAGGGTAGTGTACTGGTGTATTCAGCGATAACTGAATGTTTCATTATATGTAACTGCTGTAAAAGAAGTATGGCTACTTATGCACGTGAGAAATTTAACTCCAATGCATGTTTTATGCATGCAGTTTTGTGAATTACTGATTTTTCTCATTTTTCATTTTTGTTTCTGAGCTGCTTGTCTTCCTTCACAGTAAACGCACATATTTCTGAGAACAACCCATGCATATCGACAGACAGGTAGACAGACAGATAGATAGGTAGACAGATAGACAGATAGATAGATAGCAAAACATATCTATCCTCCCCTACCCCCCCCCCCCCCCCCCACCAACTTTAGATAGATAGATAGCAAAACATATCTACCCCCCCCTCCCCCCCCCCCCCCCTACACACACACCAACTTTCAATGTGTTCATCATATGATATACATTGTAGCAGTTCTTATGCACACACGCGCGCAATGATTATTTCAGGCTTTAATTGTTCGATGTTCCTCGGTTTTGAAAAAAAAAAAAAAGGAGAGAGAGAGAGAGAGAGAGAGAGAGAGAGAGAGAGAGCAGAGAGAGAGAGAACAGAGAGAAGAGAGAGACATACAGACAGGCAGACAGACAGACAGAGAGAGTTGACACTTTTTGACACTTTGATATTGTCATTACCAAAGAGATCTTCTGACACAGGGGGGGGGGGGGGGGGGGGGGGGAGGGGTAACAGGACAATAACGTTTACCGCTCCCTTTAATTACAAATAGTGCCCACTTATTCCAAGTGTGTATGAAATCAAAGTTTACAAAAACACATAAAATTGTAACATCTTGGATGTCCTCGCACACATGAGTAATACAGTAACGTTACAAACAGAAATTGTAACACTGACTCGACCATCCATTGAATCAAATGATGATATTGCATCTTACTGATCTCCTCCACATGCGATGAACTGTATTATTCATTCATGTGTCTCTTATAATGCATTATCCTAATTCTGACTATCCTTCATCTGTTTAATTTTCAGTGCTTCCATGATGGGCTTCGTAACTGATTTAATTCCATGTTCGTCATCGAAGTTCCTGATGATAACACGACAGGAATATCTTGTCTTTTAGCAATGTCTAACTGAGGACAGAAAGAGAGAGAGAGAGAGAGAGAGAGAGAGAGAGACAGACAGACAGACAGACAGACAGACAGAGACAGAGAGAGAGACAGACAGAGGAGGGGGGAGAACAAATAAGCTGAATGAGGACAATGAGTAAACACAAAATAGGCTAGTTAGCAGTTCACCCTCAAAAGAAGCTTTCGCTTCATAGAACCAGCACAAATATACCATGGTCAACTCACATGCACGAAGACGCTCGCAAAACACACACACACACACACACACACACACACACACACACACACACACACACACACACACACACAATTATGGTAGCAGCGCAAAGATAGGTAGGTACCCAAGGTCTGACCAGCGCATTAGGCTAATGCCTAATATCCGTTCACACTATATAGTTATAAATCTATGTATACATCCAGCTATAAATCCTGCGCACTGTAGTTAGCTTAGCAGATGTGGTTAAGCGGAAATGGACTTGTCCGCACCCAGTGACACGTCCTTGAAAATGAAAGTGATAAGCTATTCAGAAAAAGAAACGCAGTTTTGGTCTTCTTCGAGTATGCTTCGCATAGTTCATGTCATCCGAAGTCAAAGAAATCTGTTTCAATACAAATATTTTTAGATCTTCGCTTGCTCCTAGGTTTAGACTTGCACAGTTTAGTTGCATACCCTTGTGCTCGAAAAATTCAGCAGTTTTACGGTTATCTTTGGTGTTCTGATGCGGTTAAATTATCAAGGTAAGAAATGTGCCATTTTAAAAACAAACAGTATTCTGTATCAATCATAGTAGCAAAAGGCCACTTTGGATCATTTCAAAGTGTTTATTGATCAGTAAGCCAGGAAGTCCACGTCAGCCAACAAAAATATTACAGGAATATTACAAGATTCTGGGCATGTTGAGAAATTAATATTATTACCGAATGGAAAAACTTAAAGGACGAAATAGCACGTGCGTGCGCGCAGGCGCGCGCGCACACACACACACACACACACGCAAGCAAGTACGCACACGCACGTGCGCGCGCGCACGCGCGCGCACACACACCACACACACACACACACACACACACACACACACACACACACACACACACGTTGAAAGCATAAAAACAAGGAAGGAAAGGCCAGCTACAATACGGGAAATTGAAAAAAAGAAAAGTGACAAAAAAGGGAAGATGGGAGGAAGGGGCTGGAGTGGGGATGGAGCCTGTCATCGGTTGGAGCACGCGCTCTCTTAAGCCCCCAGATTCACTCACATTTATTAATCAAATTGTCGTTTCTAAAACCTGCTATCAGTTCTTTAATTTCAATTGTTCGAGTGAAAGTTATGAAAATGCAGCTGCCATCTTTATGCGCCATTCCACCTTTCCCCAGTCAATACCCCATGCTTTCATGTCCAACGATTTCAAAACAACTCTTTGCAGTCGCATATATGTCCTTTCCAGCGAGTCGAATTCAAAATTATCCGGGAAAAGAAAGAATCGACATGGCCTTAAGTTCCATTAGCTAGACCATCACACGACCTGCATTTACTTTAGGAGCAGGTTTTATTGATACCTGCTGATCGATGTAAACCACACAATTTTGATTTAAAAATCGGATTGCTCAGTCAGTAACAAAACCTGTTTTACGGTCCTACCACCTCTCTCTCTCTCTCTCTCTCTCTCTCTCTCTCTCTCTCTGTCCTGTTCTGTTCTCTCTCTCTCTCTCTCTTCTGTTCTTCTCTCTCTCTCTCTCTCTCTCTCTCTCTCTCTCTCTCTCTCTCTCTTCAACAAATACCTCATGCACGTGAATTCTGCGGTCAGCTGCATTCGATACTGGTTTAAGCTGTTACATATGGATGGACATAGGCTACCTTACACAGCATACAAAATGTTGTATGATTTAGATTTCAAGAGGAAACCAGATGCAAAGCATATAAACGTACTCCCAGTTTATCCTGAATACGCGTGAGATATTCTATAAAGAGGAAATACCGTCTTGGGCTGGTGTAGCCGTTAGTAATGACTATTCTGGTGAACATCAGCCATCATCTGTAACCTATACTGAACATACTTACAAGTTTTCAGAAAGATTGGCCAAGTACTTTCTGAGATTTTCCATAAAGAAGAAAACCATTATGGGCCGTTTGTAATGGCTATAACGGTAAACTAAAGCATAGGGCATCATCCGTGACCCATAATGAACATACCTACAAATTTTCAGAAATATCGAACACATACTTTCTAAGATATTCAATAAAGAAGAAAAACCGTTATGAGTCGTTATAGCTGTTAGTAACGGCTATAACGGTAAACTAAAACGTCGGGGTTCATCCATGACCCATAATGAACATACCTACAAATTTTCAAAGAGATCGGCTACATACTTTCTGAAGACATTCCTTAACAAAGAAAAACCGATAAGGGCCGTTATAGCCGTTAGTAACGGCTATAACGGTTAAAATAAAACATTGGGCATCATCCGTATCCAATAATGATCATGCCTACAAATGTTCAGAAAGATCGGCTGAGAACTTTCTGAAATATTCCATTAAAAAAACCGTTATGGGCCGTTTTAGCCATTAGTAATGGCTATAACAGTAAAATAAAACATCGGGTATCATCCGTTGCACATAACGAACATATCCACAAATTTTCAGAAAGATCAGCCAAGTACTTTCCGAGACATTCTGTGATGAGAGGTGGATGAGTGGTAGGTGGGTCCTCTAGGGGAAGGACTTGGAATAGTTTCTCGATGAGAATTATCTTAATATTTCACCTACACCCTCTCTCTTACTAGTGGTGGAAGGAGCAACTTTCCGGTACTAGTCATCGAAAGAAATTTTCATTTGTTCCAGGTATTGTTAAAATAGGTAAGAGTGGCTCTGAGACAATTTTCCTTAGGCCTGTACTCTTAGAAGTACTTGCAGCTCCGAGAGACAGAATTGAAGAGAGAAGTTCAAACATTCAACATTGGATTGAACAACAGAGAACTGACACAAGTTAAGTGCAATTTCACACATCAACTTTACTTGCTTACACATAGTAAGTATTTACATGTCACTTCAATAGGCACGGTTTTAGTTCTCATTGAACCACAACAATGAGGGGCCCTTCCTCACTCCTACTTTACTTGCATACACTCCGTGCAGCCGCTTAAATTGGAATACAGTGGGCCTGTCTAAGTTACTCTGAATGCATCTGGTTAAGATACATCCACTTCACTTGCATACACCCAGTGCAGTAGCCAAAGTGGTACTCATAGACAGGTTCTCACTGTTTCATCATAAAGTGAGGGTAAGGGTCTGATGGGTTTGAGTCCAGGGGAGTTGTTTTTCTTAACTTATATCGGAGAGGGCAGTTGATCTCTCCTGTGGCTGGTGACTGCCCCTACCGTGTAGATTGGTTGTCTGGTGTCACCCCGGTTTAAAGTGTAGCCCTGGTGTCTGGCGTTCCCCCGGTTTCTGGCATAGCCCCAGAGTATGGGTTAACTACCATGTGTAGCGTGACCAGGATCCCAGTTTTTTCCTGGGAATGAACCAGTGAATGACTTGGGATCAAGGAGTAGGTTATCTGGCCTCTCTGGTCGTCCCTTTGTCCTTCACTGTTCTGATCTACAGGCAGTCTTGAGAGGTCAGTGAAGTTGCGACCCTATGTGTCTCGTATATGTATTCTAAACTGCCAAATCAGGATTCTGCTCTGGCTGACAAGGTGTCAGTCAAACACCAGGAGGGAGAGTGGGAGGGATCTATTCTTATCATCATTCACCTTGGAAGGTGGGGGGGGGGGAGGTGGTGGTGGCAGTGGAGAGAGCGGCAGCATGCCTTTGTGTCATGGGATGGGGGGGGGGGGGGGGTGAAGATAGCGCCGGAAAGGGGTGTGTGTGTGTGAAACAGGCAATTGTCACAATGCAATGTAAATTTTTCTTCGTTGTAAATCGCCAGGTGTGGGGAAGGAGGGTTGAGAGGGGAAGGGAGGTAGGCCGATAAGAACGAAATGCGTCACGCTTTTCCTGTGACATAATTTTTTACTTAGTGAGAGACCGTGTAAGTCGAACAGTTCACACTGTTCTAAGAGAGAGTAAAGGGGGAGGGGGGGGGGGGGAGTGGGGGTGTTGAGAGGGGAGAGTGGGCATAGATTTCAAATCTATTCTTTGGTTTGGTTTGCCGTTAGTAACGGCTATAACGGTAACTAAAACATTGGGCATCATCTGTAACCCATAGTGAACATACTGCTAATTTTCACAAAGATTGGCTAAGTACTTTCGGAGATATTCCATAAAGAAGAAAAACCATTACAGGCTATTACAGCCATTAGTAATGGCTATAACGGTAAACTAAAACGTCGGGCATCGTCCGTAACCCATAATAAACATACCTACAAATTTTCAGAGAGATCGGCCACACACTTTCTGAGAAATTCCATTAAAAAAAAACCCGTTACGGCCGCTATAGCCGTTAGTAATGGCTATAATGGTAAAATAAAACATCGGGCATCATCCATGTCCAATAATGAATATGCCTACAAATATTCAGAAAGATCGGCCAAGTACTTTCTGAGACATTCCATAAAGAAAGAAAAACCATTATGGGCAGTTACAGCCATTAGTAATGGCTATAACGGTAAACTAAAACATCGGGCATTATCCGTGACCCTATAATGAACATACCTACAAATTTTCATAAAGATCGAAAATGTGCTTTGTGAAAGATTCTATAAAAAAGAAAAACCGTTATGGGCCATTATAGCCATTAGTAACAGCTATAACTGTAAACTAAAACATCGGCATCATTCGGAACCCATAGTGAACGTACCTGCTAATTTTCACAAAGATCGGCCAAGTACTTTCTGAGATATTCCATGAAGAAGAAAAACCGTTACAGGCCGTTACAGCCGTTAGTAACAGTTATAACGGTAAACTAAAACATCGGGCATCATCCGTGACCCATAATGAACATAATACAAATTTTAAGAAAGATCGGCCCAGTAGTTTTGTCTGGAGCGAGTGGAACACATTTTGACCATGGACAGACAGACACATACACACACACACAGAGCATTTCTTCGTTCCCATTCTAAAGTACTCCTGTTCTATTAGAACTGGGAGTACAAAAAACATTACAAGATGCAAAGCATATAAACGTACTCCCAGTTTATCCTGAATATGCGTGTTTCCATAAAGAGGAAAAACCATCTTGGGCTGGTGAACTGTTAGTAATGACTATTCTGGTAAACATGGCCATCATCTGTGACCTATAATAAACATACTTACAAATTTTCAGAAAGATCGGCCAAGTACTTTCTGACATTTTCCATAAAGAAGGAAACCATTATGGGCCGTTAGTAAGGGCTATAACGGTAAACTTAAACATCGGGCATCATCCATGACCCATAATAAACATACCTGCTAATTTTCACAAAGATCGGCCAAGTACTTTCTGAGATATTCCATGGAGAAGAAAAACCGTTACAGGCCGTTACAGCCATTAGTAACGGCTATAACGTTAAGCTAAAACATCGGGCATTATTCGTAACCCATAATGAACATACCAACAAATTTTCAGAAAGATCAGCCAAGTACTTTCTGAGATATTCCATAAAGAAGAAAAACTGTTACAGGCCGTTACAGCCGTTAGTAACAGCTATAACGGTAAACTAAAACATCGGGCATCATCCATGACCCATAATGAATATACCTGCTAATTTTCACAAAGATCGGCCAAGTACTTTCTGAGATATTGCACAAAGAAGAAAAACGGTTACAGGCCGTTACAGCCGTTAGTAACGGCTATAACGGTAAATTGAAACATTGGGCATCATCCGTGCCCCATAATGAACATACCTACAAATTTTCAGAATGATCGGCCCAGTAGTTTTGTCTGGAGCGAGTGGAACACATTTTGACCACGGACGGACAGACACACAGACACACACACACACACACACACCATTTCTTCATTCCCATTCAAAAGTACTCCCTGTTCTATAAGAAGTGGGAGTACAAAAAGAACTGGGTATCAAATGCGCGTGTTTGTTTATATAGCAATGCTTTCGGTGATGTGTGGTTAAATCAAGGTGTGGGAAATGAAAATATCTTCATAGCAATATTTCGTTAACGTTTGATTGACTGTAAATGGCAAACCTGGAATGATCACATTTACACTCGTGAAAGATTTCTTATGTACAAAACTTTTTGTAATACCCATGACGTTAAGCAATATTTACAGGTAAATATGGATCGAAAACTAAAATATATAATGACTAGGTTTCGACTGGGTATATCTGATTTGAATGTGCATCGTTTTAAGTATAAATCTTGTAATGACAGCGATCTACTGTGTCCATTATGTCAGATATCTACAGAAGATGAAATACACTTCTTTCTTTGTTGCCAAAGGTTGAAAGAAATTAGAGAAAAAAAATTTGGAGCCTAAATGTTTTCAAGAACCCGGTTTATTTAAACTAAGCTTACTGATGGCATGTACTAAACCTGATGTTATACGCAATTTTTCATTGTTTTTGTATGAGGCTTTTAGATATAGAGAAATAGCTAGTGCTGCATACAATTGCCATAGTTGTTCATGTACTTGTTTTGAATTGGTATGATGAAGCGTTACGTATTGTACATTTACTCCTTCAGGAGGGGCTGAGGCCTACATGAATAAACTATCATTCATTCAATTATTTTTCTCTCTCTCTCTCTCTCTCTCTCTCTCTCTCTCTCTCTCTCTGCCCCCTGCATCCTTTAACTACTACAACTTCTCAATACGTTTTTGCACAAGGATTTATGTACATTAAAGCATTTATGAGCTCTCTCTCTCTCTCTCTCTCTCTCTCTCTCTCTCTCTCTCTCTCTCTCTCTCTTTCATTCATCGCATGTGGAAGAGATCAGTGAGATACAATGTCATCATTTGACTGGGTGGATGATCGAATCAGTCTTAAGATTTTTTTTTTAACCTTACTGCGTTACTCCTGTGCGTGAGGACATGGAAATGTTACGAATTTATTTGTTTTTGTTAACATTTGATTTGATGGACACTAGGAATGAATGTGTACTATTTGTTTGCAGGAAAGGAAGAGGGAAGTGTTATTGTTCTGTTACCCCCTCCCCCCTTGTCAAAAGACCTCTTTGGTAATGACAATAAAATATCAAAGCGTCGTTGCTGTGTTGTTGTTGTCCTACCCTGGCTAAAAGACTGCAGGGATCATCCAAACAGCCGAAGCACTTGAACACTATGGTACATATGCATCAGCTGGGGATGAAAACGTTAGGTGTGGGACCGTTTTTGATTACCCCGCCACATGGGCAGCCACACTCCGACTTCGGGGGATTTTGGAGACTGATAATATTATGCAAGGAGCTTGTCACGACTGAAGACAATCCCCGCATAACTATGCAGAGTATAACAACATTTTGATGTAGCCTTGGTGTTCTAGCCTATGTCAATTGCTCTCTCTCTCTCTCTCTCTCTCTCTCTCTCTCTCTCTCTCTCTCCACCCACATCACTCTCTCTTTCATTCTTATATCACTCTGCAAAAAACTGATAATATTATGCAAGGAGCTTGTCACGACTGAAGACAATCCCCGCATAACTATGCAGAGTATAACAACATTTTGATGTAGCCTTGGTGTTCTAGCCTATGTCAATTGCTCTCTCTCTCTTCTCTCTCTCTCTCTCTCTCTCTCTCTCTCTCTCTCTCTCTCTCTCTCCACCCACATCACTCTCTCTTTCATTCTTAATATCACTCTGCAAAAAATACAGCCAAATCTATGTGCATGACACATCCTCGCACCCGACACCCACGTCTCGGAACTCTTCGGTAACATCCAAAACCAACGACGCACAGTCTTCTCTCAACAGTTTTACTGATGTCTTCCATGAGCTCACAGATGGTTCTGACATTGGCGAGTGTTTCATGGGTACGGATAGGAAGAAGAGGGGCTCGGGGAGTGTGAACGGTAAGGACTCAAAAGACGGAGTGTAGTGGGAGTGGAGGTGAGAAGGGGTTGGTAGTGGCGTTTCAATTCCGCGTTCTAAAGCCTTCGGCTGTGGATGGTGATACTACCTCAGATGGAATATCATTCCATCCACTGATGCTAGATGGAAAGAATGAGCTCTTGTTTCATCTTGGCTCAACACAGCACTATGTCTCAAACTGTGTTCAACCGCGGAGGCAGCCATCATTCTATGACAAAAGTATGTAATAGTGTTGGGGCGGTTTCAGTGGTATGGCACAACGGAGTGACAGCATTGGAACAGCCTCAGAAGTATAACACAGCTGAGTCATAGTGTTGGGACAGCCTCTGTGGTATGACACAACAGAGTGATAGCGTTGGAACAGCCTCAGAAGTATAACACACCTGAGTCATAGTGTTGGGACATCCTCTGTGGTATGACACGACTAAGTCATAGATCTGGGCGGCCTTCATTGTTTGGCACAATTAATTCATACTGCGGTGGGAGCCTATACTCCAAAATTATAAAGGAGAGGCAGAGGAGGTGGGATGATTTAGACCCATTGTAGAAAACCAACAAACCCCACGAGAAGTGAGAATGTAAACGCAAAAGTGTTGTCAAATGTTCTGATAAAGTCTGTTGGCGAAAGGAAAAAAAAAAAAAAAAAAAAAGGGGGGGGGGGGGGGGGGGGGGGGGGAGAGACTTTACTTCTCAAGGTCAGAGATTTTAGGCAGTGTCTAGTCTTCCAACCTGTCCCAGCTTTCTACTAAGCTTTAAGTAAAACACACAGTAAAATCGTAAGATCGAAATAATAACAAAGAGAACGAAGCAATAATAACGACACTAATACTAAAACTAACAAAACGAATACTATAACAAAATACTATTAGTACCACTAGTAATATAATAACAACCCAGCCACCATGGCGAAGTGGAAAGTGTCATGGTCTCCTGGCTGGGAGGTGGTTCGTTCAATTCCCATTTGAGCTATTTATTTGTGGAATTTTCTGTCTTGACCGGCTCCTACATAGAGTTGAGTTTGCCGTGGGCTCAACAGGGAAGACTAGGACCACACATTAGAGTTTCATTCACGTGATGGATGCGTCTGAGAATGCTGATTAAATATCCTGACCAACACTGCGTGTGTCTGTCTCGGGCCTGGTTGACGCCGGGATATATGATAAAAGTAAGCATGGAATTCAGCTCTGTCGTGCAGTCTCTGACCAGATGGAAATTCGTAGCACAGTCTTCATCATCCTCATCCCCATCGATCAACATTAAGACGTAAGTCTCATAATTTTGTGGTCCTTCACGACCTGCTCTCATGGTGATCTCAGTTTCAATTGTTTCTCAACGTCTGTGGCCTTGGTTTGATTCTGTTGGGGGTCAGTGGTATAGGAAAATTAATGGGGGCTGTCGCTGGACGGACGAGGTGACTCTCTCTGGAGAGAGAGATCACTCTTGCCGGCTCCGCGATTAAGCAGTTATTGTCGTCAGTTGTGGACTTAAAGGTGGTATCTGGCGTATTTTTGACCAGAACACGCACGACTGAACACCACCAAAGTGATTCGTTAGCAGTGCAGTGTGTCCTCTGGTTGGTTGTCTTATGACGACTTGACACTGACTGTTTTTTGTGGATTACCGACACCTAGGGCTGTGGCAAGACGGGCCAGGCTGTGGCTGAGGACGAGATGTTGAAATGAGCGGCGTGGGTGCAATGCCACTGAGGTGGCACGGGAGATAAGACAGCAAAAAACAGATAAATAAGTAAATAAAAAATAAACAAATAAATAAATGAATATAATTATAAATAAAATGCAAATAAGATGAAAATAAATTAATAAATATAATAAAACATAGTAAAAAGTGATAGATGAATAGCATCGTAAGAGCGAGCGCGCGCGCGCGCGCGCGCGCACACACACACACACACACACACACACACACACGCACGTCACGCACGTAACATAAACAGCAGCAGCAGCAGCAAAATAATGGCTGTAAGAGCAGGGCACAAAAAGAACATGAATGTGAAACCTGTGGTTGGAAAACATTAAAGATGAATGATAATAGTAATGAGTACTATTACAATGAGAGAGAGAGAGAGAGAGAGAGAGAGAGAGAGAGAGAGAGGAGAGAGAGAGAGACAGACAGACAGACAGACAGACAGACAGACAGACATATCGCCATGATGTTCGAGTAGGTAAACGAAATCTTTTATGTGACTAGATCACAGTAAACTTAAATACAAATCTGTTACGTTTTGATGAGTTTGCAGCACCGGTATACTTGGAAAGCTTTTCTGAGTTTGATTATGAAGAATTTTATAGAATCTCGACAGCCCTTAGAAGGTGGACAGCAAAACGACAAAACACAGAAGCCTGGTTACGTCCGGAGCAACACCGCACATGGGGACACGAACCTCCTGGACACAGCACGAAGCCACACAACCTCCAGCTCGACGCAGGGACTTTGTAGCACCTCGACACAAGATCTACACACATTTTGGTCTAAGGGAATAACGATTCAAGTCGCTTCTAACATACTGCCACAGCGAACAAAAAATTCCAGCTAAAAACAACCACAGGGACTGATCGCCCTGAATAACGGGGCAAACCAATTTGCCAATCCCTGCTTCTGGCTCCCTGATCTTCTTCGATTCCTTAAAAAGAAACATGTTGCAACCCCTTCCCCACTCCTCCTTACCCCCCCCCCCCCCAATCATCCCCTCCTCCCCACCCGTCCAGTTACACTTTAACCATCATCGGACAGAATAACCAACGTCAGACTGCCAGAACATTGAGGCGCTAAAGTGTTGTAAAAGACTAAATTGCATGTCTATGCTACAAGATTCTCTCCCTCAGCCTCCCTCCCTCCCTCATAACCCTCCCCCTGTGAAGTGGAGACTCAGGCCAAAACTCACTTGTCGGCCCTGACTGGAGTGGAAAGCCACTCGGGCAGTCTACTCTCTGTCGCGTCCCCTCAGAGTGAGTATTTCTACCAGCACTGAGATTCTTCAATGACTTGCATTCAAGTGATCGGCAGAGTCAAAGCTCCACAATAAAGACTCTGCAAGAAACCCCGAGGAGCAACAAGCAGTAGGAGACGGAATGCAAATGCAGAGCTCAAGGGTGATCGAGAGCCTCAGCCTTGAGTTCGCGTGTTTGGAGATAGCTGAACCCAATAGAGCTTTCAGGGCAGAGAAGTAGGCCTACACTTTGGAGGAGGAGACGCGCGTGCAAAGCTGGCGGTGACACAGGCTGAAGTGTTTCTGGGAAGGAGCAAAAGCGGGTGTGGGAAGAAAAAGTGTTGGGGATGGCCGGATCCACATCGGTACGTTTGCGCTTCAGCTCCTCGTGAAGCCAATCTACTGCTCATTCTTCACGACCAAGCCATGCTATAGTGTCGCGTGCTACACTTTCAGTGACGCTCTTTTCTTCTCTTTCAGGCACAGAAACGACATGTAAAAAACTCAAAATTTACTTTGTCAGTAATTGACAGTACTTGTCAATTGTATTGTTTGTTTGCTTTCTTGTTTGTACCATCACAGGACTGTTTTATTCGTTCTTAGACTTTTACGCTTCAGTCACAGGCGTAGAGTAAAAAAGAACTACACTGGTTAAGAAAATTCATGAAAAAAAATAGCCAAGACAACAGGCTGCAGTTCACGTGCGAGCAAGCTATCCCCCACAGCCAGCCACGCCTTCCGTCCTGCCAGTCAATGCCGGAGGGTGGAGCGTCAAGCGGCCGCCAAAGAAAGACGACCAACCACCAAGTGGATCAATCAATGCAGCAAATTGAAAGTTAAACGATCCCAAGTCGCAGGGCCAAGAGAAGAGCAAGCCAGCAAAACGCGCGACTTGACTATCAGAGGTGGCGGTTCGTGTTGTATGGGTGGTGGAGGCGTAGGAGTGGGATACGGGTGTGGCGGGGGAACGGGGGCTGGGAGGGAGACACCTTTCCGAGAGTGTATTTCGATAAGGGACAAAGCTCAAATCACACACTTGGTTGCCCGTCTTAAGGACCGTCAACGCCGCGAGAATCGGAGCTGGACAGCTCTCGGCGCGAGTTGAGGCGACGCTCCACATTATTCTCTTCTTTTCAAGTGAAAAGACTCGTAGACTTAAGACCCCACTTGGCTCCGGTGAAAAGCTTTCTTCCCATCGATCCTTCAGCTTTCTCGCCCTTCGGCCAACCAAGGCTTGGCTGATCTGCTGTCTGCAGGGGGGGAAAGGAAACAACCGCCTTTCCGTGCGTCCATGAGAGCTGGGGTGAGGAGGGCAGACGGGTGTGTGTGTTAGTGCCTGAGGCTGAAAGAAGTCTGCACCATCCGGCGGCCTTGTGCTTTGCTCATCAGCTGGTACTGTCACAGCTTCTCTCACAAACTGCGGCCGGGCACGCATTTGATTCTTTCTTCCTCAATTCTTACTCTTCACGGATTGAGAGGACCACACCTCCCACTCTTCCGCATTTTTTGAATAAATAAATCTAGGAATCGACGATCACTGTCTGAACTTTGTCGTTCCCCCGAATCAGTTTCTTTCACGACCGTAATACCGTCCTCCTATGCGTCTACTAAAACATCGTGTACCATTTCCATATTTCTGTGCGAAGTGAAGTGTTATCGTGCGATCAGTTCCAGTCTTTCAAAGTCCAGAGTAACCATTATCCTGATGGAGCTGAATGCCATGAAGAACAACAGCTTCTCCGTCAAGGACCTCCTAGACCTTCCTGCAGAACGCAAAGTGGGGATGCAGTGCGTAACCTCCCCCGGAATAACGGATCCTTGGATCTGTCAGCCCCACGAGGACTGTCTCATCTGGAGACGGTGACTGGACATTACTATGATGTCAGCGACAATCCCTATACCCGCTGGCTGCAGAACAACGACCATCACATGCAATATGGACGTAAGTAACCGACTGATTTGTCTAGGGCGAGTCAGTATACGTGTTTGTTAATTACAATGGTTAACACAACGGCACACAGATACGCGCGCGCGCGCGCGCGCCACACACACACACACACGCACACGCACGCACGCACCACACACACACACACACACACACACACACACACACACACACACAAAGAACCGAGCCAATTCTTCATGTGTCGGCGACCCAAACCGCTACGTTTTCTTTGTGAGTTAGTTCAAATGCTGGCATCGGCAATTTTCGGGAGGGTTCATGGAGCGGGGAGCAGGAAACCTTTGTTATTTAACCCGTCGACTTATACATTGCAAAATAAATGCCTCAAAATGCCTTTACAGTTAGTACTCTTTCATTCGCTCAAATTCAATGATACGTGTTTGTGTGTGGAACTGTTAAAAATTTGTATCTAACACACTTCAGCTCTCAACATAATTCTATAACTACGTGCGAACGAAAGCAAATGCGCGCAGTGTGTGTGTGTGTGTGTGTGTGTGTGTGTGTGTGTGTGTGTGTGTCTGTGTGTGTCTGTGTGTGTGTCGCGCGCGCGCGCGCGCACACACACCATGGTGTGTATATGTGCGTGTGACTGTGTATATGTGTGTGTGTGCGCGCACATGCATGTGTGTGTGTGCGCGCG
>CM065717.1:14196682-14206682 GCA_033310375.1 Conus canariensis | reverse complement strand
ATTTGATTCACGCTTCAAAACTGTCATCAGATGATCAACACAGATTCCATATTCAATATTGGATAATAACAAAGAAGTACGAAGCGTCTCCCCTCTTCACGGTAGAAAAAACAACAACAAACAAACAAAGTTGGGACTACTTTTGTCAACACCGAAAACTTTCAAGGCTTCTGTGCAGGGGTTGAGAGGTACGGATTCACCTATTCTTGCTCGTTCCTCTCTTCTTTTTTTTTCAAACGTGTGGCCAACTTCAGTTGTCTCTCGAGAGTCTGACTTCTTGTCCCGTTTAGCCTACCTGCCATTACTGTTTTGCCTACCTTTAGAGCAAAACTTCATTATTCTTTACAAGTCTTGAGACAGACCAAAATGCTCATTTACTGAAGTTATTCATCGACGAATGAAACACAATTCAGTTAATGTTTTCCCTCACTCCCACCCTTCTCTCTCTCTCTCTCTCTCTCTCTCTCTCTCTCTCTCTCTCTCTCTCTCTCACACACACACACACACACACACACAAATACTACACACACACACACACACACACACACACACACACACACACACACACATACATACACACACACACACACACACACACACACACACACACACACACCACACACATTTCCTATCGCTTCCCATTGCACTTGTAGCACTCGATCGATCTTGAGACCCGGAAATATTCCGCTGTTAATGAACATCTATATATCATTTCAAAGAAACGTTTAAATGTATGCTGACACTTAGTATTAACTGAATAAAACGTGCGTGCATGTGTATATATATTTCTGCCTGTCTGCCTGCCTGCCTGCCTGTTTGAGTATGTGTGTTTGTGCGCATGCATATAATGTGTATTGCCGATTCTTTTTTTTTTACCGCTCATTTTACAGACATTTCTGCTGTAAATCACTGTCTACTTGTATTGAAAAACAAAACAAAACAAAACAAAACAAAACAAAAACTAAACTAAAAGCTGAATAAACTCTGTACCGGTGTAAGTGTACGCAAACTGTGTTGCTTTGTGGTTTTTATCTCTAAGTTCTAAACTGGAAGGGAGGGGGGCGCACAGTGCAGCTGACGTCTTTTCGAGTACATAGGCAAAGTAGGAAAAGGTGAATCGGGATCATCAATCTGAGTATGGGCGAATCGATAATAATCAAATAAGCGAATGGGCAACATGAGAATCGGGAACACGCGAATCACTGCAATCTGGAACAGGCAATTGGGAAATAGGCGAGCTCCTGTCGCAGCCAGCTTTTACCAAGTGTGAGAACACTAACTTGCCCTGAAATGCATCGGGCTAACAGGGTGTTAATTTCACTAGTCAGGAAGTCAGCCTTCACCACGATGCGAGGACAACTTACCCTGAAGATCCTCAGGCTAGCAGGACGTTGATCTCCCACTGATGGAACCAGCCACAGTAAACAAGACCCGTATCACAGAAACAACCTCCAGTCATAGTGTCATGCTCCTGTTCTCTTAAACATTAATTAAATTAGCCACCAGACTAGATGTTTTTAGTTGGGTAGGGGTAAGAGATGGAATCGTGGGATGACGGTTATCAATCCCACCGTTGAAATTGAAAAAAGGGCAAATAAGCAACAACCAACCATGAATCTGTGAATGCGAGAGTCATAGGGAGTAGCGCGCACGCGTACATACACGCGCGCGCACGCGCCAGTACACAGACACAGACACACCCACATACTGAGAGAGTAGACTTAGACAGAGACAGACGGAGAACAGACAGACACCCAGACGGGTGTACGGGGGGAGGGGGCTGATAAATGAATTGGCGTGAAGAATGGGGTTACAAGCACTGGAGGGAGTTTTCATTGCGTCAGAGTGAAGGATGTTTCACTTGATACCTCACTTTGCCGAAATTACCATCCCCCTGTACCAATTCTTCACTTTGCCGAAATTACCATCCACCCACACCAATACTTCACTCTGCCGAAATTACCATACCCCTACATCAATTCTTCACTTTGCCGAAATTACCATCCACCCACACCAATACTTCACTCTGCCGAAATTACCATACCCCAACATCAATTCTTCACTTTGCCGAAATTACCATCCCCCACACCAATACTTCACTCTGCCGAAATTACCATACCCCTACATCAATTCTTCACTTTGCCGAAATTACCATATACGCACACCAATACCTCACTTTGCCTAAATCATCATACCCCTATACCAATACTTTACTTTGCAGAAATTAACATCCACCGACACCAAAGCTTCACTTTGCCGTAATTATCATACACTATACCAATACTTCACTTTGCCGAAATTGTCATACCCCTATACCAATACTTCACTTTGCCGAAATGGTCATACCCTACACCGATTCTTCACTTTGCCGAAATTATCATACCCCTATACCAGTACTTCATTTTGCCGAAATCAACATCCACCTACAACAATACTTTGCCGAAATCACCATCCACCTGTACCAATACTTCACTCAGCCAAAACTACCATCCTGCTACACCAATACTTCACTTCGCCGGAATACCATCCTCCTAATCTAATACTTTACTTTCCCGAAAATTCCATCCACTTACACCAATACTTCACTTATCGAAATTACCATTCAAGTACACCAATACTTATATTTCCCAAAACTATCATCACACCGTATCCAATACTTCACTTTGCCGAAATTACTACCCCACCATACCAATACTTACCTCTGTTGAAACCAACACCACCATACACCAGTACTTCATTTTGCCGAAATCATCACCCACCAATACCAACACTTTGCTGAAATTACAACCTCACTACAGCAATACTTCACTTTGCGGGAACTGTCATCCCAGCACACCAGTACTACCATCTGCCGAATCTAATATCCACCTACATCAACACTTCGCTCTGCCAAAATTAACCTCCATCCCTCCCTTTACACCAATACATCTCTCTGTTAAAATCACACCCTCTCCCTCAACAACGCTTCGATTTGCCGCAACTACCTCCCCCCCCCCCCCCCCCCCCCCCCTCCCATACCAGTATACCAACACCACCTTGCACATACGTAAAATCCGATCATCAACTTTCGGCAGAGAAGGCCAGTTTGACGGTCAGTATGGATGACACGTATTTACACAGATGCACCGAAAGAATGAAAATATATGTAATCACCTCAGTGTCTGACAGACTGAATGACGCGAGGAACAACTGAATGTCGCTCGTCAATCCATGTAGGAAGCCTGTTATGTAAACGAGAGCGTAGACTTTAAAGAGCTTAAAGCTTGGTCTCCAACTGAGGATAAGCGCTGTATAAAGACTCTAAATAATAATAATATAATAATAATGATCATGATGATGATGATGATAGTAATAATGATACTGATAATAATACCAATAATAATACTGCGCTTGTTTTTTCCCCCACTATTAGATTGTTCGTCTATGTATTTGTCTGACTTTATTCAAGTTTAAAAGGCTGTGCCAGTCTTGAATAAAAGTTACTCTGTGTTAGGTTTTCTTATGGGAGCAAAAAATACCCAACTTGTTTACTGTTTATCGTTTACTGTTCCCTGCCTCATTTCATTTCCGATTTTTGTTTTGATTAAATTGAGGTTATTTGTATTTGTTTCTGTCCGTCTGTGTGTTTGTCTTTTGATCTCCCTTGCATCTTTGGGTGGATCCTCAAGCGTAGGCTCAAAGATTGTCCCCTTTATTTTATACTGTTTGCATAATGTCTTTAGTTTTTCAGCAACTTTTTTCCTCCCCACACTTTTGTTTGGTTTCATTTACTACTCTTCGCTGGCTGCTTTGGGAGTGCTATTGGATTCTTTTTTGCACTCTTGGTGGTGAGAACACCACAGTATTATGGACTGTGGTGTGTCTCTATTTGACGCCAGGAGCGCAGACACAACCAGCCGTGTCTCCCTGATGAGTCCGACCCAGCGGACGAAAGGCCTCGGAGCAGGCAATACAAATATATCTGCCTTCAAAAGAGATTGCGATGGTTCCCTTATGCAGCTAGTGAAGAGTTTTCATATCTGTAACATATTTTCAAAATTTCATGTTCCCAGTTTCTCCATCTTCAAATTACCCCCCCCCCCCCCCCCCCCCCCCCCTCTCATTAAGTCCAAATCTTTGCCAAGTCATTACTATGAAGATAGTTCAGTTGTTGGCCTGCGCTTGTTTTTTCCCCCACTATTAGATTGTTCGTCTATGTATTTGTCTGACTTTATTCAAGTTTAAAAGGCTGTGCCAGTCTTGAATAAAAGTTACTCTGTGTTAGGTTTTCTTATGGAGCAAAAAATACCCAACTTGTTTACTAATACCAATAATGATAATAATAATAACAATAATAAAGATAACAATAACAACAATACTATTAATAATGATAATAACAACAACAATAACAACAACAGTAAATCGGAAATGAAATGAGGCAGGGAACAGTAAACGATAAACAGTGTAAGTTGGGTATTTTTTGCTCCCATAAGAAAACCTAACACAGAGTAACTTGTATTCAAGACTGGCACAGCCTTTTAAACTTGAATAAAGTCAGACAAATACATAGACGAACAATCTAATAGTGGGGGAAAAACAAGCGCAGGCCAACAACTGAACTATCTTCATAGTAATGACTTGGCAAAGATTTGGACTTAAGGAGGAGGAGGGGGGGGGGGGGGGAGGGGCGGAATTTGAAGATGGAGAAACTGGGAACATGAAATTAAGAAAATATGTTACAGATATGAAAACTCTTCACTAGCTGCATAAGGGAACCATCGCAATCCCTTTTGAAGGCAGATATATTGCCTGCTCCGAGGCCTTTCGTCCGCTGGGTCGGACTCATCAGGGAGACACGGCTGGTTGTGTCTGCGCTCCTGGCGTCAAATAGAGACACACTACAGTCCATAATACTGTGGTGTTCTCACTTCACTTTGCCGAAATTACCATCCCCCCACACCAATACTTCACTCTGCCGAAATTACCATACCCCTACATCAATTCTTCACTTTGCCAAAATTACGCACACAAATACCTCACTTTGCCTAAATCATCATACCCCTATACCAATACTTTACTTTGCAGAAATTAACATCTACCCCCCACCCCCCCCCCCTCCTCCTTAAGTCCAAAATTTTGCCAAGTCATTACTATGAAGACAGTTCAGTTGTTGGCCTGCGCTTGTTTTTTCCCCCACTGTTAGATTGTTCGTCTATGTATTTGTCTGACTTTATTCAAGTTTAAAAGGCTGTGCCGGTCTTGAATACAAGCTACTCTGTGTTAGGTTTTCTTATGGGAGCAAAAAATACCCAACTTGTTTACTGTTTAACAACAGTAAAGATAATAATTCACTTTGCTGAAAGTTTCATCCCTACAACCAGTACTTCACTTTGCTGAAATAACCATCTCTGTATCCCAGCATTTCACTTTTGGGAAAATACGGTATCGTCCACTAAATACTTCACTTAGCCAAAACTACCACACCCTGACACGTATACTTCGCACTGCCGACGCTACCACGTACACCCACTTACACCAAGACTTCCACTCAGCAAATAACTAACATCAGCTACACCGATCTTTCGCTCTGCAGAGACTAGCATTCCCCTCCTGCAGTGCTTCACTTTGCGAAAATTAAAATCCCTTTATACCAAAACATCATTGTCACCGAAACTACCATTCCCCTTACTTCACTTTACCGAAACTACCCCCACCCCCTACAAACATTTCACTTTACCTAATCTATCATCTCACAACACCAATACTTCACTTTGCCGAAACGACCACCCCACAACAGCAATGTTTCACTCTGCCGAAATAAACCAATTTCGCGAATACGTCGGCAACACTTTTACCCCACCACACCTATTGTTTGCAATGTCCAAACCACCATTCCACTCCACTTTTCCAATTCTTTTAAATGATTTGTTTATGTTCAGGCAACCCCAAGAGATAGTAGAAGGGGCTTTTTTCTTTTTTTTTCTTTTTTCTTTGACGGGAATACGTCCTGTTTCATCCTAAAGATAACGCTGGGGGAGGGGGGGGGGGGGGGGGGGGGGGCCAATGATAGTTTCACCTTGCGTATTGACTGTCCGCGGATCGGTTTTGAAGTTCTTATCTGAACGGAGCGTTCCCTTTGTTGGGTGTGTCACATCGCTGTCATATAAACTTCCCTTGGCCCGCTATGCGTGCATGCGCGCGCGCGCGCGCGCGCGCGTGTGTGTGTGTGTGTGTGTGTGTGTGTGGGAGAGAGAGAGAGAGAGGAGAGAGAGAGGAGAGAGAGAGAGAGAGAGAGAGATTACCATAGTGCGGAGAGAGGGAGAGATTACCATAGTGCATAATTTATTGAGGAAAAGTGCTCTCTCTCTCTCTCTCTCTCTCTCTCTCTCTCTCTCTCTCTCTCTCTATGTACATACACACACGCCATCCCCCGTGCAGTATCTGGTGACTTTATTTGATAACTTCAGTTTGCTTAACTGCAGTGCCTTTTTGAATAGAATTTATCAAAACTCTGCCTTAGGGTCAGTTAACATTTTCAAAACATTCCTCTGCACTTCAGGAGCTCTTTCTTCAAGCAAAAATTGCATATTTTATTTGTTTTGTTTTACTCTCGCAGGATAAAATTTTGCCTCTCAGTGACAGACCTGAAAAGGTGTTGTGTGTTCAGCTGAGCTATAATGATAATAAATAAATACATAAACAAAATAAACTGCACCAAGTAAACCTGCAGGCAATGTAGACTGTGAAAAATGAGGAGCGATATCAAGTGCAAGACTTGAATCAAACTGTGATCAGAGTGCATGTTTTAGCAAGCTGTCATACCACGTGAAGTGCCTCAGGCTCCCGTTTGGAACCTACCACATAAGTTTAATAGACAGTCAACATGATGGCGATCGCCAGGGAACATTTTCCGTAGTAATGAAAGAAAAGAGGGTGGGGACGGAGAGAGAAGGGTCAATAAAACAAACAAACGTGATCAACCGGTGAAGTTACAAATAAGGTGGAGAAAGAGAGCCCTTTTCGTCAGACATGGAAACTGATTTCACGAAAATGCGCTCAGACATTTCTGTTTGTTTCTTTTGTCTGTTTGTCTGTGTCTTTGGTTTCACCACAACTTAATTCACAGTAAGCAAGTCTCTGTGTGTGGAGATGGAGGGTGAGCGATAAGTAGCGCGAGGGGAAAGGGGAGCGGGGAGTAGCAGGACACTTTTTTTTCTACAAATGCACAGTACATTCGGACACACACACACACACCCCACACACACACACACACACACACCACACACACACAACTGCGGATTAACTCACACATAGTACCTCTGACACTTTGAAGTAGAAAGTTTTAACAGCCCAGAACATCTCCTGCGAATGGAAGCAGGCCAATGTGGGAGTCCAAGCAACAGGACTCGATGCAAGAACTGGCTTCTAGATTATGCTGACACAGAATCATTTTCTAGGCAGACGCAGGACCACTGTCTTAACCGTTTTCTTTCTAACACCTCATCTCCACTCCCATCCCACCTGCTTGCTGTTGGGGGAGAGAATAGGTGAAATGGTATGCGACCATATTCGGCTGCGAAAGTCAGGAATAGGTTGGTGTGAACTTAATCATAGCGTTTTGCTGTGGCTGCCCCTAAATTTTCGTTTTAAACTATTGCTCCACCAGCCATCCCCACTCCCTTCCACGTTTCACCTCCTCTTACTCTTTCTTCAACATTTCTCGTTACCACCATTATTTATCAATCTCCATAACATTGTATCCACAGATTACCGGATGTGAATGACTATGTGAAATATGCGACAAAGAAATTTGTGTGTGAGTGTGTCACCAAGTGTTTAAGTAATCAGTCATCGAATTAAGCGGAATGTTATTTCAGATTATTACTGGATAATCATGAGAAGGTTGTGTTCTTAACACTCCCGTCAAGCACGGCATAAAGTATATGAAAGAGCACCCGACCCCACCTCCTCTCTCCATCTCTCTCTCTAATTCCAACTGCCTGTTTTTTGTGTGTTTTTTTTTTTATTATTTACTTATTTATTATTTGTTCATCATCATTGTTCATTATCATTATATTATTATTTTATTATTATATCATTATTATCATGATTATAATTGTTGTTCTTCTTGTTGTTGTTGATATGAATATCATTATTGGCGTTGATAGTTTTACTCTGTTTCTTTCCTTCCTTCCTTCTTTCTTCGTTTATCCATTTCTTTCTTTTTTTTAAATCTCGCTACCTCGTTTCCTTGCCACTCTTATCCTTCCCCCAATCCACCCCATCTTCTCCCCCCTCCCGTCTGATATCACAGCCCTACCATTTTGCACCCCCCCCCCCCCCCCCACTCCACCCTTCCTCTCTCCGTACTCATGCAGAGTTCCGCTGCGTGCGCGCGCAACACAACACACACACACACACACACACACACACACACACACACACACACGGGTTTCTCTCCCTCCACTTATAAAGTCACCCCCCCCCCCTCCAAACTCTCCGTCCCTCCTCCTCTCCCTTCCCAACCAACAGTCTCTCACATTCAACTTCCTACCCAACGCCAACGCCCCCACCCCCTCCTATCATCTTCCATGGATTCACGCCTCCTCCCCCCCCCCCCCCCTCCCCTTGCCGTCTGTTCTTCCTAGCACCCCCATCATTGCCTCACTACAATCCCTGTCAATCCGTCTCAACATCACACTCGTCCCTGAAAACTGTTCCGAAGTGAATGTTAACCATTTTGTTTTGAATTGCAATGGGAATACACTTTATGTAGGTAACAGAGCCAGTTTTACCAGGTGAGCTAACGATGAAAAATATATCTAGTTTACTCATTTGTTCATTTATTTACTTGCATATAATTCATGTTTTCATTTGTTTATTCAGATGATTCTGTATTTCATTTTTGTTTTATTTAGTTATACAACAACACGTACTGGCAGAATCTGACAAAATTTTGTGTATGCATATATGCATGATTGTATGTGTGTGCAGTTATGTTTCAAGTGTATCCATATATTTACATAAGTATGGTGGGTTAGAAATTCGGGTCTCTATTTATGATACAGTTCATTATTTACCGGAATGATCAGTGTTTAAAACTGTATTTCCCCACCCCGCATCAGACTTCCCTTCGAATCATTTACAGACTGCCATATTCTGGAACAACTGATCGTATTGCAAACAAAAGGACTCTGAAGAATTTGTCATTTTTTGTACCGTTTCTTCTGTTCCCTGCCTGTTTATTCCCTACATTTTCCTTTCCTTATTTTTTTTGTGCCTCCCCGCACCCCCCTCCCCCCCCCCTTCCCTTCGAGTTCTCAGTGTTCCCTTCATCTCCTCCCGCCTCCTCCTCCCTCCCTCAATCTATGAATGCAAAAACTTACCTTAAGATCTAGATTTCTTTTAAATTTAACTTAATTATTTTACTTGAAATGTACATTATGGTATCCGGGAAAGAATTCACTGAGCATCTATACACCCTTCCTTGCCATGTGTCTTGTCAATTCTCTACCCCCACCCCCCTCCCCACCTCCTTTCCTATCCTAGCATACTACCCTCTCTATCCAGCGTTTCCCTTTCTATCTCCTTTATCTTCTCCCCTCCTGTAACACACGCACACACACCCTCGTCCCTACATTCTAAACTTATTTCTTCTCCCCATCCCCTTCCACCCCCCACCCCACCCTCATCAGTTTTCCTTTTTTTCCTCCTCCCTCCCTCTTCTTCTAGGTCTGTGATCTGACCTCCCCCATTTTCTTCTCTTTTTTTCCCCAGAATTCAGACACTTAAAACCTGTCTCTTATGTTGACATTAAGGTATTCTTACGGACCTTGAAGGAACTTTCGGGCGAAATGTTGGCCATAAATAAAAGAAGTAATCAGAAATTGTTCTGAGAATTTCTTTATTTCACACACACACACACACACACACACACACACACACACACACGCGCGCGCGCGCGCGCGCGCACACACACACACACACACACACACACACACACACACACACACACACACAC
>CM065717.1:14186682-14189182 GCA_033310375.1 Conus canariensis | reverse complement strand
TACCTTCCCTGGGTTAGCGTTGTTTTGCACGAACTCAAGACGTGTTCGGCCATTTGTTTGCCTTGACAAGGCTTGAATTCCAGCGCAGAAGGTCAAATACAGATATGAGGACGAAGCTGTTTTTAAGAGGTGCCATGGGCCATATGTCACTGCGCTTTCCCACGTTCGTGTACTGCCATTGTTGGCTTGCGGGACTGCATTCTGAAATCTCTTGTGGTTTGATCTTGTGGTTTGTATCTGCCACATCCACCGACGCCCGAACTTTCCATTTCTGCCAGTCTTTAGCTTGGGCTGGATTGACCTCACGGCCTTGCCTCCTGAGTTCTCAAACACGATTAGTAACCTTTATAATATAATGATAATAAACTGCCACGTGAGTAATCCTAGATATTGCTTTACTACTAAGCCTTTCATGACAGCGCTCTCCTACTGTGACATCCAGGACAGTGCTCTACTTAACCATTCAGAGGCACTGCTCTATGACTAAGCCATTCAGAGACACTACTCTGTAACTAAGCCATTCAGAGATACCGCTCTCCTTCTGAGCCATCCAAAAACTGCTCAGCGACTGAGGATCCTTGGAACAGTTCATCTAAAATTTGGGCCTTAACTAGAAATTTCCTCTCTTTCTATATTACATACTACATGAATCAATAAGTTAATACGATTGAAACAAAATACTGTTTAAGCCATTGCTCCACTACCCAGCCAACCAGGACACTGCTCCGCCGTCAAACCAATGAAGACATTACTCTACTGCTGAACCAGTCAGGGAAAAGGGTACAATGCAAAAGTTCATGAGACGACACGAAAAAGACACCGAACAAAAATCTGTTGGATGAATATTCACATCACACAATTCAAAAAACCCCATGAGACAAAAATTCTCATGAAAAAGGACGAAGAACATAAGTTCTTTGGACAAATAATTCTCATCAATAAAGGCACAGTAGAGAAGTCTCTTTCAGAAAAGTCCCTAGTACAAAAATTCTCATGAAAATGAACACAGCATTCAAACCCTTGGAATGTATACTCTGACAAAAAAGGGCACAGAAAAAAAGCGTGTGGCACAGATACTTTTATAAAATAAGGACACAAAACGAAAGTCCTCGGGTCGGATGTATTCATGAAAAAGGGCACTGTCAAAAGTTGGTGATATCAACCGCCGTGGTGCAGTGGTTAGCATCGCGGATTCCTGGCAAGGTCATGGTGAGCCTGATTCTTATCAGAACCATTTGTTTGTGAGCTTTTCTTTGCCTCGACCGGCTCCTACCAAGAGCTAAGTTTGCTATGGGCTCAGGTAGGAAGATTGGAACCATACAGTCGAGTTTCAACCACATGTGGATGCGTCTCTGAGAGTGTTGCTCAAATTGTTTAGCCAACACTGGAGCTGTTTGCATCTCTCGGGCCTGGCTGACGCCGGGGTATTTTAAGAAAATAAGCGTTGAACACGTCCCTATCATGGAATATCATAGCAGAATGGAACCCGTGCCAGTGCCATCATCATAACCCTTATCCTCATCGATAAGCATAAACAAAATATCTCAAAATCTGTGAGCCCACGAGTCCTGCTCTCAACGGTGACCTCAGTTTCGATTTCCCCTCTATGTCTGCGCCCTTGGAGAAGTTCGTGTCGGGATCGCCGGTATCGGCATATTTACGTAGACATCATAGACTTTGTGGCGTCCTCCGGGGGAAAAGCTCAATCATGCTGGATTTACGACTAAGCAGTTATTGTCAGAGCATGGGGATTAGTAAGTGCTGACCTGCGTATACTGGATCAGAACAGCCATCACTGAACACCAATGGAGTGATCAGGTAGCAGTGCAGTGTCTCCACTAGTGGGTTGTTACATAACGGCCTGACATTGACTACTCCTTGCGGACTGCCGATTGCCAGAGCTGTGGCGGTACAAGCAGGGCTGTGGCTCCCTGTGGACTGCCGGTTGCCAGAGCTGTGGCGGTACAAGCAGGGCTGTGGCTCCCTGTGGACTGCCGGTTGCCAGAGCTGTGGCGGTACAAGCAGGGCTGTGACTCCCTGTGGACTGCCGGTTGCCAGAGCTGTGGCGGTACAAGCAGGGCTGTGACTCCCTGTGGACTGCCGGTTGCCAGAGCTGTGGCGGTACAAGCAGGGCTGTGACTCCCTGTGGACTGCCGGCTGCCAGAGCTGTGGCGGTACAAGCAGGGCTGTGACTCCCTGTGGACTGCCGGTGCCAGAGCTGTGGCGGTACAAGCAGGGCTGTGACTCCCTGTGGACTGCCGGTGCCCGGGCTTTGGCGGTACAAGCAGGGCTGTGGCTCCCTGTGGACTGCCGGTTGCCAGCGCTGTGGCGGTACAAGCAGAGCTGTGACTCCCTGTGGACTGCCGGTTGCCAGAGCTGTGGCTGTGGACGGGAGCTAGAATGAGCAGCGAGGGTGTAATTCCACTGAGGTGGCTAGGAAGATGAGGCAGAAAAGAAAGAAAGAAATGAAAACATGAAACAAGACACCAAAGAGAAGTCA
>CM065717.1:14176682-14179182 GCA_033310375.1 Conus canariensis | reverse complement strand
ATAACAAGAACGGTCTTATTTGAAATCAGATAGATACTGTCATTTCTGGATCCGGTTGAAAAAAAAGAAAAAAAAGAAAACAGTTTCTGAGACTATCTATTCATCGCTTCCATTCCCTGTCTATCTTCTTGTGGTTTCCATTCCTTTTCTGTCTACTGTCCCCAACTCGGTAATCTTCATTCGTTATGAGGCATTCCACTTCCCTCGCACGTTTCAAATCCAACCTTACAACTTGTCTTTTCAAACTGTGCTTCCAGTTCCAGAGTTTTCCAGACGTTTTGTAGTTCGTTCCCGTGTTCATTTGTATGGCTATGAATAGGGGCTGTGAGTGGATGAGTGAGTGAGTGAGTGTGTGTGTGTGTGTGTGTGTGTGTGTGTGTGTGTGTGTGTGTGTGTGTGTGTGTGTGTGTTTGCACGCGCCTGTGAGTGGGTGAGTTTGTGACAGACAAAGAGAGACAGAGACAGAGAGTGAGAGAGAGAGACAGGCAGACAGACAGAGAGCTGGTGGGGATGGGTGGACGGGGGAGGCAGTAATGCAGGATGGTTGGGAGTGATTTCCCTTTTTATGGGTTCTCTAGGTTGTTTGTTGTTAAGCTTCATGTCTTTTTTTTCTGAAATGACTTCTGCCGTCAGTTGGATTATAAACAAAAATGGAAGAAAAGACCAGCTTGTGGTCGAAAACACGTTAAAACAATGAGACACACACACACACACACACACACACACACACACACACACACACACAGAGAGAGAGAGAGAGAGAGAGAGAGAGAGAGAGAGAGAGAGAGAGAGAGACAGAGAGACAGAGAGACAGAGACAGAGAGAGAGAGAGAGAGGGAGGGAGAGAGACAGATCAGACAGACAGACTGACTGACTGACAGACAGACTCAGAGAGAGAGAGAGAGAAGAGAGAGAGGAGAGAGAAGAGAGAGAGAGAGAGAGAGACTAAAGGAGAGAGAGAGACAGACCAGACAGACAGACTGACAGACAGACAGACTCAGAGAGAGAGAGAGAGAGAGAGAGAGAGAGAGAGAGAGAGAGAGAGAGAGAGAGAGAGAATCTCTGTATGTCAATCCGTCGGTAAGGCACTAAATAAATGGCAGTCATTATTATTGTTATGAAACCGATTAAAGGACTAATGCCGTTTCTGGCACTGTATTGATAGATACTATTATCATAGCCTCATCTAGGTCTGGCCCGCGTTGCTAAACTTATAGAATGCAGAAATATGAACATAGTTTTTGATATGTACATATCTTCAAATTTCAGAAGTGCAGAAATGTAAATACAGTTTGACACACGCCGTAAACGAGAAACTTCTCAGCAGTCACTTTAATAACATGCTGAGGTTTACCTCCCCCCTCTCACCACTCTCTCTCTTTCCCTACCCTCCACTGTCTATGTCTGTTAATGGCGAAAGCAAAACTAAACAGGGGAGACAGAAAAGACGTTTCTGAAAGAGCACCGTAATATACAAAATATGGACGAAAAAAAAAAATCAGTTAAAATCTAACCGCTACGCGTTACAAGTTAAAAGGGAGAGGAAAGTGGGCGGGTGGTAACAGCCAGGAGATGGCGATGGAAAGTGGGGAGGGGATGCGGAAAGGGGCTCAAGGAAAATTAAAGGGGAACTTATTCTGCAGGAGCAAATTTCGATGAAGATCAGAAAAGGGGCTACACAAAGAGAAAAGGGGCGATATGCTTTGAAAGAAGGAGAAAGAAGAATGAAGAAGGAAACGGAAACCAAAAAAAACAAAAAATGAATCAAGTCACAAAGACTACCTTAAAAGAATACATACAAGCGAAAGGGGAACAGGAAAAAGGAAAAAAGGAATTAGAATAAAACAACATGGAGAAGGGGCAGGGAATAAGAGGGGATGGAGACTGCTAGATGCACACTCGTAAAAAAAAATGTTTTTTTTAAAGAAAGAAAGAAAAAAAAAGAAGAAAAAAAAAACTCTCAAACTAGTCAAAGGGTGAAAGGAGAAGAGAGAGAGAGAGAGAGAGAGAGAGAAGAGAGAGAGAGAGAGAGAGAGGAGGAGCCCTCCAAAAGCGCCTATGATCACCGTTGCATGGAAAACGGCGATTCCTTTCCCGCCGCGCATCACCAAAACCGATTTTCCGCGTCTTCACACCCGAAAACACCACGCACCTACCAACAATAACCGTAGCTCGATTCACGCCTCGATTTCAATGCCCCTCACACCATCAGGTTGGGGTACCTTCCGAGCTGCTGACTTTCGCCCTGGGTTCTTTTCCCGTCAAGGCTTTTAACTGTCACCAGACGGTTTGGGAGCGACCAGGGTGGCAAGGCTTTCACGGCGATTCTTCCGCTTGGGTGCAAGTGGAGGCCGTTTGTGTGGCGCGTGAAGTTATAGGGCTACCCAGGACTTGATACAAATCTGACTAATGACGTTTCGAAGATATCTGTTGAGGAAACGGGGTAGGAAAGAGAGAGAGAGAGAAGAGAGAGAGAGAGAGAGAGAGAGAGAGAGAGAGA
>CM065717.1:14151583-14161583 GCA_033310375.1 Conus canariensis | reverse complement strand
ACTGGATTTAATCAGCAAACGGCGTCAGAATTCAGCAGTCGGTAAACTTAACAGTACATGGAAATGAAGTCTGGATCTACAAAAAGACTGCTGAAATCAGTTTCACAGCTATTGGTAAGATGGATACAGGTTAATCGACAAGCACTCGTCCGGTCACAACAAACTCTGTAAGGGGGGGGGGGGGGGGGGGGGGGGGGGGGGGGGGGATGAGGGTGAGGATGTCCGCGTGTTGAGGTTTTCTAATGCGGTGCGTAAAGCGCGAAGGAATTGTCTCTTGATTATTGTGTGCGTTTTTGATGACGACGGAGTGGTCAATATCGTAGATGATTTTAATTTTGGGTTGGTTGAAGCTGGGGTTTTTTTTGTTTTGTTTTTGTTTTGTTTTTTATTTCGTCGTCGTTGGTGGTGCTGTTGTCAGTAGTCGGCATAATTTTCCTGCTAAGGTCAGAATTTAATCTCACATTACTTGCCTGAATGATGAAAGAGATGAAAATAGTTATGCATGTGTCCGAGATGTCCAACCGTAGTGCCTTTTCTGCATTTTAGACAAGCTAAAGCGCTGAAGCGTGTGGACTAGGGGAAGGGAGAAGGGAGCAAAAGAGTGAGGGAGGGAGAGAAAGCGAGGGTAAGATGTATTGGAGTGGGCAGTCGTGGTGGCAGAGGAAGTGATGAGGGTTGAAAAAAAAAAAAAGCAGGTGCGCGTATAGCTCCTCCCCCCCCCCCCCCCCCCTTCGCTTGCAGTCTAATTCGTCGCCACCCCACCCCCCACCCCCCACCCCCACACACCACACACACACACACACACACACACACACACATCTTGTCGGCGCTCATTTTTTTGTTCTCAGTCGCGGTCTGGCAAAGTTGAGAGTGAGGCCTAGGACGGGTGAAAGAGCTGACGTTTAAACATGGCGACTGTTTCTGAAGGGTAATAAGGACGATTAAAACAAACAAACAAAAGCAAACAAAACAAACAAACAAACTAAAGAAAAATTCACCACCAGCTGCGCTGTGAAATAGAACGCCGCTACCCATGCACATTTTCTCATTAAAGTATAATCTTCTGTGGGATACTGTTCGGTTCGTTTGCGAAAAGTTTTTTTTTTTTTTCTCCTATATTTGGTCAGTGTTTCCCCTGAGACATAAACTCTGAAACACTCGCGGATACTGACCCTACTGAAGTTATGAACAATTTTATGGCAGTCCAGCACACCAGTTGTTCTTGATATGAGTTGTATGAATTCCTTCTTTTCAATGTGAGAACGTAGGACTCCTTTCCTTCAAGGGAGGACGTCTCCCTAAGACAGTGCCGCCATGTTCTCTTGCCTGTGTGGGTCTAGCCGACTGGATTTGCCTACAGAATGTTGACAGGCCCATTTCCCTCGCTGCCTTGAGCTCTCTCTCTCTCTCTCTCTCTCTCTCTCTCTCTCTCCCCTCTCTCTCTCTCTCTCTCTCTCTGTCACACACACACACACACACACACACACACACACACACACACACACACACACACATTCATCGCTTTCTCTCCCTCTCTCTCTCTATCTCTCACACATTCATTCTCTCTCTCTCTCTCTCTCCTCTCTCTCTCTCTCTCTCTCTATATATATATATATATTTTGTGTGTGTGTGTGTGTGTGTGTGTGTGTGTGTCCGTGGATAATATATTTAAACGCGCGCGTTTGGAGGGGGAGGGGCGAAAGGGGACGGGGGAAGGGGAGGGGCGAAAGGGGAAGGGGAAGGGGAGGGGCGTGGAAGAGGGAGGAGACATGACGTGAAGAAAAGACATAATTATCAATGTAAATTATGTCTGTCGTGTCGTGTTTACCATCCCTTTTTCCACCGCTCTCGAACTTGTCCCATCCTTTCGGCGTTCATCTGGTCTCCTCAGTATCAGTCAGACAGTGTGGACAGCAAAGTCCAACGACCATGACATCTGAACCCAATGACTGCATTACTGCTGGCCCGTTCCATGTGACAGAGGCGTCATGCCCCATTGGGCCGCCCTGCAGGCTGACAGCCGTAAGACAACAAGGAGCACTCTCTCAGTCAACGTCCCTGCACTCAGCTCTGGTCATTTCCTGCCGGCAAACGACAGTGATTAATTTGGGATGAATCAAACTGGGGGGAGGGGGGAGAGGAAAGGGGGTTATATCATTTTATCGAGAAGGATGAGGCACACGGCTGGATGCCCCTCCTCCGTCCGGGCCACCACCACCCTCCCCTCTTCCTCCATCCCGCCTTCTCTCTCTCTCTCTCTCTCTCTCTCCTGCCCCCACAAAGGCGTCCATAGCCATTGCGCACGTGCAGAAAAAAGCCGCTTGAGGAGTATGAAGCGAGACGGGGAGGGATTGACAGGCGCCCCAAATACGCTATGAGACAGGAACTCTTTCTGAGATTAGAATGGTAGCAGGAAATTGATGGTTTCCCTGTTGTTGGTATTTGAGAGAGAGGAGAGAGAGAGAGAGAGAGAGAGAGAGAGAGAGAGAGAGAAGAGACAGACGACAGAGCAGAGACAGACAGACAGACAGAGACAGACAGAGAGGAGCGGGCATTACATGAACTCCATTTCTGCTTCTTGTTATAAAGATACAGCATTCAAGAGTTGTTAAGATTTTGAAAGTGATGATCTCGAGTGAGTTTAAGGTATCCACTAAATGAATGCTATTCTATGCATTGCTAAAGCCCGACAGCCAGTCATAAATTGATAGAGGCTGTTACCATGTCAAAAAACAACTAAACAAACAAAAACAACATTAACATTAAATCATGCAGTTATGTCATTATGAAAATAAATCATGCACAAAAAACAAGCATTCATATACATGTATTTGCACCAGTGTACCAGTGTTAACCATTTATAACGTGTGCAATGAAAGCAGGTAAAGCTCGTTACGACAGATATGACTAAGTCATGTCAAAAGTTAAAACAATGATAATGATAGTAGTAGTAGTGTAGTAGTAGTAGTAGTAGTAGTAATAGAAATAGTAACGATGATGATGATAACAATAATAATAATGATGATGATAATAATAATAACAATAATTATATTAACGATAATGATAACAGATAATAATGATGATATTAATAATAATGACAACAACAACATTGATAATGATAATGATAATAATAATAATAGTAATAATAATGATCATGATGATGGATAGATATGTAGATAGATACAGAAGGTGCTGGGGAGCAGAGCAGAGAGGAGGGAGAGGAAGGGGTGGGGGTCATGCCTCGGACTATGGGCACTCTCCGACGACAGCAGCCGAGATGGTCACGGACAGGTGGAGGGTGACAATTTGTACAGCAACACAAGGCAATCCAACAGAATAGGGTCAGGCATCAAGCGATGCGTTGCGAGGAGAAGTGAGGCCAAATGCTGTGCGTCACCTCAACTCGACCCAACACAATACAGTTATGATCCCAGGTAATACAGTGCAGTGTGGGCAATGGTCATTGTTGAATTGAACAGGCAAGAACAACAACAACGGAAGAGGAAGCAGCGCTCCCCCATTAAACTTGGCACTCTTCAAGTGACTACCGTGTCGTCTAGATCTATGGTTTGTAGAATGAGAAGTGGAGGGAGAAGGAATGGGGGGGGGGGGGGGGGGGCTTCAAAAGAGTTATGCCCTTGCTCTCAGCTATCCATGATTACTGTACACTATGAATTTGGGAGCCTGTGATTAAATGGCATCGCTGCTCAATCGTGTTAGCCACGCTGAATTTGTTCCGGCATCTCTCTCTCTCTCTCTCTCTCTCTCTCTCTCTCTCTCTCGCTCTCGCTCTCTCTCTCTAGTCATCCATGTCTGTATAAACACATCTATTTACTAGTCTATCAAATGGTTGTATCTTTCTGTATTTCTTTGACTGCATAATCTATAGAAGAGATTGTACGTCAGACAGAAACGTGATGGTTTCCTCTTCGGTCTCAGCCAGAACGAGGTCTCCAAGTCAGAACGATGTTTGCATATCTTTCTTCAGGGAATGCCTTTAGTCAGGGGCTGCATCCTTTTTTGTGGCATCAGTTGTCGGATCAATGGAGCACCTAAGGCGCTGACTTTTTTTTTTCCTTTTTTTTCCTCCTGAGGCCGAAATCCACCTCTTCATTTTTTGGTGCTTCACACTGTCCTTTTCAGGTGCAAAAAAAAACAAAAAAACAAAAAACAAACATACAAAAAACAAACAAACAAACAAAAAAAAAAACACGGAAAAACAACAAAAGCAATTTCCACTACTAGCATTTTTTTCTTTCTTTTTTTCCCAACCAGTCTCTTACACACCATGCATAGTCTGTATGTTTTCTTACAAATGGACATATTTTTGCTGATTTTAGCGTTTTGGCATTTGATACAAAGTGTCTGGGCTTGTTAATGTTCTATTGTGTGGTGTACTGGCGCACTCACTCTGATAATGCGCTGCTTATACAAAGAAAACAACAGACAGACAGAGAAAAAGAGGGAAAGAAAAGGAATGAAGGAAGAAGATTGAACGAAAGAAGACAAAAACGAAAAAGAATTCGTATCTGTATAAAAACAAACGAAATAAAATAATTAGACATTTGTCGAGAGGGGGTGCATCCTCATAGGCTGCAAGGACAGCAATGTGCAGCTGATGTTTGACTGGTTGCCACAGCCATCCGAACTGTTGGGTCAACCGTCAACCGTAAAGCAGCAATACAGAAGTACTTCACCGACCTGCATCACGATCCCTCACGTCCGCGTCTACCCTCCCCCAGCTTATATCCCTCTTCCCCTCCACCCCTTTCCTCCTACCCGAGCTTACCCTGTTCTTCACTCGTCTTCATCCCTCTCTCGCTCCTCCACACATATATACACAGCCTTCCGTGTTCCCCAAGCCGAACATGAACAGCACCCTAACGCAAAATATTGACAACTGAAAACACCATTCAAAGAGCATGCAAAAAGTTCATGAAGACCAAAGTTTCCAGTGATACTGTGAACAAAGAAATCGCATTTAGAATCAACCAAATGAACCTGGCTTTTGGAAGATCCCCGCCCTCCTCCCCCCAACGCCACCACCATAAAACTGAAAGTATACAGTGTAGAAGTTCCTTTCTCTCTCCTTTATGCATGTGAAACATAGGCACTCTACCAAACGCATCGGAAGGAAGCTGCAAAACTTCCGTCTGTAGGCCCTCCGCCCATTCTTGGATTTCGTGGGCCGGATCCGTGCACGGATCATGGACTGAACCACAGGCCCTCTGGCTGCCTTCTTCTCCTTCAACTCCTTGAAGAGTCACAGGGGCGCCATATTGAGGAACTGTTCCCCAGCTTCCCCCAGCTCTGTCGGTTGTGTGCTAAGGCTCGGGTCTCTGCAAAGGGTTTCTCTGTCCAATCTGCGACATGGTCAGTGCAGTTTTTCTGTGTTCCCCACCGTCGCTGTCCTTCAACACTTCCCTGGAAGATATTTTTCAGTGAGGCCACTGAGTCTTGTTTGATGAGCATGCCAACGCAGACTTCCTTTTTAAACTAATGTTAGCAGACCACATAGTTCGATGTGCTGCTTGATGGTTTGATACACTGGTTCATTGAGAATACGATCAATATATCTGATGTGTAGTATCCTATGGAAACACTGCATTTCCATGGCCTGGATTTCTCTTTCCATGGCGATTCTTCAGATGGGCTGTGATGCTCTATGTCCCGCACGCCTACAGGAAAAATGAAATGTACCAGTGCACGCAGGAGCGTAATGTTGTGTTTCATGAAGATTTCGTGTCCTTCTATACAAGTTTCAATCTGAACAATGCTACTATCGTCTTTGCCACCCCTCGGAGACCTTCTGATTTGGATCTTTCACATTGCTAATGATAGGTCCAAAGTAGGTTAATTGTTGAAAATGTGCTAGCTTATGTCCATGGACAATTATATTAACAGTTATGGTGATGATGTGACTAGCCATCAACTAGGCTTTCTCGGTTGATTTCCTTGTCATATCTCATTGATATTTTGTCCAGTCTTTTCATACGCCGCCGGGGTCATCTGCAAAGCGAAGGTATGGGATGGGTCTTCCTCCAGTTCTTCCGGTGCTTACATAATTTCAGATGCATCAGTCGATGAGAAGGGAATTTGTCAAACGCATGAGAGGTAGAAGACAGCCCTGACGAACTCAAACTAAAATATAGAGAACCACTCTGCCTGTTTGAAGACCGCACTGGTTGTTGTGGAGCACAGTTGTCCGATGTTCAGTTTCTTCATTGTAGCCCATAGCTCTCCCTGCAAGACTGTCAAACGCCTTCTTGAAGTCCATGATAACGTGTTAGAACTCTCTATGGTGTTGGAGAGCCTTTCCGCAAAGGGTGCGCAGGTTAAAGGTCTTTTCTATGGTACTCTTGTCTGTGCGAAATCCAGCCGGTTGTTCAACAATAATGGTATCCGCTTGTGCGAATTGCAGTTATCTGTTCGGAATAATTTTGAACATTACTTAATTTTGAATATTATTTTGCTGGCATGGTTGATCAAAATGATTGTGCGGTAGTCTTGAAAGCTTTCGTTGCGTCGTTGGTGTTTAATATACTTCTCAAAGTTCTCACTGTTATTTGATCAAACTTTCCTTTGACCTTTTCGTGTCTTGACCGATCTTTGTTTCTCCCTGTCTTTCTCATTGTTCTTGAACGCTTTTAAGCTACTTCTGAAACCCCACATGTCCAAGACATTGCTTGTGATTCATGGCATATTCCACGGACTTCTGTTTCTGTTTCAGACGTTACTTGGTTGGAACTGATGGATTCAAGGTTTTCTCCCAACAGCAGTAGTGGGGTGGTGTTTTCCTTCCATGACTGGCTTCTCTCGTTCTTCAACAGTAAAAGATTATCATAATTAGGTCGTGGTCACTACCAAGCCAGCTCCTGGATATGTCCATTTTTAATCCTCAGGACAGACCCGTTCCCGTTCTTTACAAGATTTGGCTGTAATATTGACCGTTTGGAGAGTATCATGTCCATCGTGAGGATGCTTTTTACAATCACCAAGAGTCAAGAATCAAGCCTTTATTACTGGCAAGTTCTTTCAGGCATAGTCCTCCATCATTGGTGGCCTCATGACAGAAAGGGCCGCAGAATTCCCTCCAGACCTTTGGGTCATGTATACCAAACTTGACTTCGATGGACGCTCTGTGGTTTTCCCCAGTTAGTATTATTTTCGCGTCAGCCCTGGTAAAGGTTGACAGATGGCACGGTCATTAATTCCAGCTGCGACCGATCCAGTGTGGTGTATTGTTTTTCTTTTATACGGTCTGTCTTGGAGAGGTCAAAGCTTGAAAAGCCCATACTTCGCCTCGACGGATTATCTTGTTGGTTGACTTTCCACATCTGCAGAACGTGATAGGGTTTCATGGCTACTAGAAACAGAGGCAAACCTCTGACCTGACTATATATATAATTCGAGTGGATAAATTGTGCATGACCCTTCTTCTTCTCATCCCGGGAGCTGTTGAAGAAAAAGAAACACCCGAAGGTGCTGGGGAGGACCCAGAGAAGCACTGTCTTCACCCGCCTTTTGAGCAGTTCTGTACCACCCTTGGAGGCCTGCGCTGTGTTGACGATGGGTACAGGCACGCGCAGGATACTCCATTAAGATATGAAGGGACATAACTGCTCCTGAACAGAGGTAAATCAGACTACAGGATGCAACACATAACAGCCTTAAAATAGAATCCCCATGGGTGTGCAGCCCGTATTTCATGACTGCAGCGCCACCGGCAAAAGACACTACGCTCCAGCAGCTGAGCACACCCCACAGACCCATCCACCCCTGCCCACGAACAGATGTAAACAGTGCCCCTCCAGACACAGCCAAGCTTTCGCCATACGGTCTTATGTGCCCTCCAGAGAGAATCCAAAATTGTAGTCTTTCCCATTGTCAACAGGACTTTCCCTGTGGTCAGTGGGCCTTTCCTCACCATCACTGGACCTTTCTCCAGGGTCAGCCTAATTAAGGCAAAGAAGAAAAAGAAACACCCGAAGGTGCTGGGGAGGACCCAGAGAAGCACTGTCTTCACCCGCCTTTTGAGCAGTCCCGTACCACCCTTGGAGGCCTGCGCTGTGTTGACGATGGGAGCTGTTGAATGGTAACCCAAGCCAAAGTCGCCTATCTACATTAAAGCTGCCAAGAACAAACTCCACAATAAAATAATCGATGACACTATTACCTTGTGGCGCCGCAAAAGTGAATTTTCCGTCAAAATCATTCTCACATAATCCATTCATAATTTCTAAAGAAAAAAGAAAACATAAGTCTAACATGCAAAGACTTTCCAAAATTGTTAACGACACAATCTTTTGACCGACGTTCAGGTGCGTCATCACAATCACCATCATCATCATCATGAAAACCAAACACATAATTTTCCATTCTCTCCATTCTTGACTGCTCACGCCCAGTTCTTGCATTCAAATCACCACAAATCATCATATACACATTTTCTTTCTCTATCTCAGAATGTCCAAGTAACTCTTCTTCTAACATCGCAATCCCATCCTTTAAGTTTGAGTTCATGTATGCAGGGGAACCCTCGGGTGGAACATAACATGCTGTTAAAATCAAATCTTTATCAATGCCTAACAATTCTTTACTCATTTTTATCGTACCAACATTAGAACAATCCACTCTTATCCTTTCTACATATTTTTCATATCTATTATTTATAAGTAATAACACTCCACCTGAATTTCGACCTTTACAGTTTTTCGGCTGGAGCACTATATTTTAGGAACTGAGGGAAGATATAACTAAAGTCAAAATTATCACTAACAAAGGTTTCCGTTAAACAGACAACATCAAACGTATCTATATATTGTACAAAGGACACATCATTCATTTTTGAGAACAAGTTTTCTACATTATAGTTCAGGAATTTTGTTTCTTGTGCCTGTGGTCGCGCTTTGTCCTATTTCTGGCTGGAGTCGGACCGTAGTGTGCGCTGGCTGTCACTGTCACTGGCTGTGTTTACACCGCCACCACCACTGAGAAAGGTCCGCATGTTTCCCTGTGATTTTCCACCCCGTGACTCTCTTCGTTCAGTCACAGTTTCACGTGCCTGTCGGGTGTTACCCCCATCTCTCCCATTTCCCGCCCCACCAGTAGCATTCCGAGGACCAAGATCAAAAGCAAGATCTGAAGAATATAGAAAGCATCAGAAGGAATTATATGTGAAAGAAAGGGAAAAAAATACACAGATCTTAAAAGAGATAAAAAGAGGGTGCATGATGAAATCAGACTCGAAAAACTGAAACAATCTAGCAAAGATCCAAAGTTATTCTGGAAAACGGTAAGAGAAACCAATAGAAAATCAATGATATTAACATCAAGCAATGGAGAGATCACTTTTTCAAGGTCTTTAACGACCTGCACAATATTGATAGAAATGATGGTATTTATTTTGAAGATGAGGATCAAGAAGAAGCACAAGAATTTTTTGATGAACACATAACCAAAGAGGAAATAAAAAAGAGTTTAAAAAAAACTTAAAGAATGGTAAAAGTGCTGGACCAGATAGGATAATTAGTGAAATGATGAAATGTGCCGGTGACATTATTATAGACTATCTTCAGATGTTGTTTAATAGGCTTTATGATACTGGTGCTTTCCAAAAAAAAAAAAAAAAAAATGGTGTAAATTTATAATAGTCCCAATATTAAAAAAGGAGATGTACACAACCCTGATAACTACCGAGGTGTAGCCCTAATTAGCGCAGTGAGTAAAGTTTACACCCACATTTTAAACAGGAGACTGACCGCATGGGCTGAACGGGAGGAAAAAATCATAGAAGAACAGGCAGGATTCAGAAAAGATTATAGCACCATCGACCACATGTTTACGCTATATGCTATGGTACAATCTTATTTATTGACAAATAAAAACTATATGTAGCCTTCATCGATTTCCGGAAAGCATTCGACTCTGTGAATAGAAATATATTATGGGATGTGCTAAGAAAAGCAGGTGATTCAAGGTAAATTATATAGGTCACTGA
>CM065717.1:14129083-14146583 GCA_033310375.1 Conus canariensis | reverse complement strand
ATTCCCGTCTTCCTAAATCCCCTTCCACCTCTTTCCCTTTCCAATTCTTCCCTCCTCCTTCTCACCCCACCCCCCCCCCCCCTCCCCCTCCTCCTCCTGCCCACCCCATCGTCTTTTCAACTTAACACTCGGTAACGGCAAGGACTCAGACAAGGGCTCAGACATTTCCATAACTTTTCCCTTGAAAGCTGAGCAAGGCTGTTAATCTTTGGAGGTCATTCTCCCTTTTTGCCTTCCACTGCGCATGCGTTCTCAACATGCAGGGACAAAGATCTGGATCGGTTGCTTGCTCAACAACTGGATCGGTTGCTTGCTCAACAAATATCTAAAGCTTATGGAAATCTAACGGCAGGTTGTGTGTGTGTGTGTGTGTGTGTGTGTGTGTGTGTGTGTGTGTGTGTGTGTGTGTGTGTATGTGTGTGTATGCGTGCGTGCGTGCGTGCGTGCGTGCGTGCGCGCGCGCGTCCTTGTTTCGAGACAAACATCTACAGCCTAGGGGAAAAAAGACAATACGGCTACAGAGCTTGTTTGTGTGACAAACGTCTTGACGGTAAAATAGAAAATATAGCTACAGAGTTTGTTTATATGACAAACATCTACTGTCCTGGGTGAAATAGAAAATATAGCTGCAGAGTTTGTTTGTATGACAAACATCAACTGTCCTGGGTGAAATAGAAAATATAGCAACAGAGTTTGTTTGTATGACAAACATCTACTGTCCTGGGTGAAATAGAAAATACAGCTGCAGAGTTTGTATGACAAACATCTACTGTCCTGGGCGAAATAGAAAATATAGCTGCAGAGTTTGTTTGTGTAAGAAACATCTACTGTCTGAGTGAAATCTGCAGAGTTTGTTTGTGTGGCAAACATCTACCGTTTGGAGGGGAAAATAGAAAACGTTGCCGCAGTGTTTGTTTGCATGACAAGCTTTTATTGCTCGGGGGTATGGATGGAACAGCAAATGTTGCTGCAGAATTTGTGTGTCAAACATCGACTGCCTGCGGGGATGGGGTTGGGGGGGGGGGATAGAAAAATGTTGCCATTCAGGGTGTTTGTGCGACAAACATCTGACGGCTGCAGACAGCCACAGAGTCAAAAGACAGTGTACATACTGTGCCTGACATCTCTTGATTCAGACAGCCACAGAGTCAAAAGACAGTGTGCATACAGGGCCGGACATCCCTTGACGCACTTTATTTGGACCTTTTTGGACGGGAGAGGAAGGTGGAATGGAGCAGAAATGATGACAGTAATTCTCCGTGCTCACAAAAGATCAATGCCAACAAAGGAGAAAGAGAACGAAGGTTTAAGAGTTCTAGTGTCACAGCCAGATTTTCCCAAATGGTCGTCACAGACACATAATTATTGACATCTCACACAGGATACTGTCCTCACATGCACATAATTTCATTATAGTTTTGGATTTTGCAACAAATAACGCCTAACTTATTCAAATTTAAACACAGAGGCAAATTTCTAATGTTTTTGTGTATACGTTTTGTACATCTCCGTTACTGTCGTAGTCACTATGGTTATTCAATGTGATGCTTTTATGCATTTTCACTGATTTGAATAATCACAAAGTAATAAACCAATTGTCATATTTCTGTATATAAGCTATGGTTTAGATGCGTGTGCGTGCGTGTGTGTTGTGTGTGTGTGTGTGTGTGTGTGGTGTGTGTGTGTGTGTGTGTGAGATGAGAGAGAGAGAGAGAGAGAGAGAGTGTGTGTGTGTGCCACTTCAATGGCATTACCTAGGATTACTCCCAACCCGCTCATTCCGGCTCCCAATCCACAGCCACACCCCGGATTGTCCCGCCTCCGTCCTGACACCGGCACTGCACATGGAGCAGTCAATGTCAAGTCCATGTGAGACAACCCACCAGAGGAGACACTGCACAGCTGCTGAGTCACCTCTGTTGTGTTCAGTGGTGTCCGTTCTGATCTAACATATGCAGGACACCACCCACTAAGTCCCCCACTACAACATTACGTCGCAGAGACAGCGTGAGTGAGCGCCCCCCTCCGGAAAGGCGACAGTCCCCGTGAACTCGCCAGTACCGGTCACCTCGACTCGAATTTACAAAGGTCATTGATGTAGAGAGGAAGTCGAATCTGGCGTCACCATGAGAGCAGGGCATTAAGGGCCACGGAATTTACGCTGGGGGATGAGGATGAGACTATTAAAGATGATGTTACAGAGCTCCATTCCGGTCTGATTCTGTATGACAAAGCTGTACTCTGCGCTTACTTTCATAACAAGTCCCGGCGTCATCCAGGCCCGTGAAATACATACAACTGCAGTGTTGGTCAGAAAATTTAAAAACACTCCAAGAGACACGTCCATTAAGCGGATGAAACTCAACTGTGTGGTCCCAGTCCTACCAGAGACTGACAATGTCTCGATATTTTTGCTCGCTTTCGGTAAAAGGGTTTCGTTAACCCTCCCCCACACCCGCTTCCACCCTGGTTTTCTCTCTCTCTCTCTCTCTCCTCTCTCTCTCTCTCTCTCTCCTCTCTCTCTCTCTCTCTCTTCTCTCTCTGTGTGTGTTTCTACTTTTCCATATGATTTCCTCCCCCCCCCTCCCATTCTCACAACCAGCGTGATTCTCTCTCGTCCACTACTAATGTCCTCCTGTTCACCCAATGAAATGGTCCAGGCAGGCACGTGTGGGCCTCCTTCCCGCCGTGTGCGGCCGCAGGAAACCAGACGCTTCTTCCCCATCCTCCTGTCTGCAGCACGATGGACCTTGACAGTCACACAGCCTGGCCCTCCCCTCCCCTCCCCCTCCCTCTGTCCACAGTAGCCTCCCGTGGCTTATGACTTGTCCGCCCCTGCAGAGCACAGCACTGCCCCCCCTGGCTCTTCGCTGACGGTCGCCTTTCAAAACGTGGCCGATGACTCCTGAGGGTCCGCCGTGGTAACGAGCGGGTAGGACAAGAGCCCGCAGTCCAAACGCCACTCGTTGGGCCCAGTTTACCGCCCCCTCACTCCCTGCCTCTCCAGTCTTTCGCCATGTCAGTGGTCTCGTGTTTATCATGTTTTTCTCGCGTCGTTATCGCGGTGAATAGCGCCGTGGTCAGGTGTCTGGCTTAGATGAGGGGTGCCAAGGAGGGGAAACAGGCCCACGCCACCCGGCAATCACTTGCTGCAGATGGAGTATAATCAGAGGACGAGCAACAGGGAAGCCGTTTAAGAGTCTGATGGGCGTACAACTCTCCAGTCGCCCCGTGAGGTCCGTTTATCGCCCCTCCCTTCAACTTTTTATAATCCAAGGGCGACAATCAATGGGTGTTAGGGGGCTTGAAGCTCCTCAGTGCTTGCCTCTCGTTTACTGCCGTTTTAACAGATGCGGGCTGCCCATTCAGAATTATGACACGATTGTCTGGTAATTCTACCGAAGATCAGTGAAGACGCTTGCCGATTGAATACCTGTCGGTTTTATGAAGATTATGACCCTGCGAGACAACCAGTTCTTCGGATGAAAGCAAAAATGAGGCGACTAAACCGCCAAATGAATAGAATAAACAATTTACAAAACAGATGACGCGTTTCGACCTGTTAGTCTTCTTCAGGAAGGACAAACAACGCTGAAACAACGGACAGACAAAAGATCACTTAGGTTTGAAATGTTGAAACATATTTGGTCAAGTAAATTTGCGGAATGCCACCGAAAAGAAGAGGAAGGAAGTGGCGAGGAAGACAATGATTACATATAAAAGTACTACTACTACTACTGCTGCAACTACTACCAGTACCACCACCACCACCACCACCACCACCACCACCACCTCCTCCTCCTCCTCCACTACCAATGCTACTGTTACTATTACCATTACAACTACTAACACTGATGAAGATGATGATGACGATGACAATGATGATGATGATTTCTTTTTTTTTCCCTGCGTACGCAGGCTGATACTCCTGCGGACACTCCCTGTATAGACAGGCAAGGATTAATCCCATCTGCCCAACAAATGGAGTGGTGTTTTGTGTGTATGATCGTTTTTTTATCCTGCCATTAAGACAGCCATACTCCATCTTCGGGGAAGGTGCATGCTATGTGTAACGTGCCATCCATACCAACAGCCAACTGGCCTTCTTCCGAAAGTTGGTGATGGGATTTTACGTGTGTGCAAGATGTTATGCGTGCGTTCACACACGGAACCTCCGTTTATAGTCTCATTTCGAAGGACTGTATGGGAAATGGAGTCAGAACCAATGTTAACTCCGAGGGAAATATCCCCCTGAAACAAAACGCCCCGGCGGAGATTCGAACCTGCAACCCCAGGATCACGAAGACTACGAGTCCGGCGCTCTACCACTGAGCTATTCCGGCCCCCTGATGATGATGATGATGATGATGATGATGATGTGTGTGTGTGTGTGTGTGTGTGTGTGTGTGTGTGTGTGTGTGTGTGTGTGTGTGTGTTTGGCATATAAAAGATGTTGATTTTTTTTTATTATGGGAGATTTTGAAGGGACTCGGGGATCAAATGTAGTCACTCATGCAGTTTGTTTTTATCTTTTTATCTCCTTGGCTTTTATAGCACTCTTCTTCTGTTCTTGGAGGTCCCTTCTGGTAGCCTAGCTTTAGCTGTCTTGCATGCCCATCCAGAGAGGGTTAGATACTGTGACTATTGTTTTCTCTATTCTTTTCTGCAGGTCACGATTATCACTGCAGATCATGCGCAGTCTACTACCAATTCCGTGAATAAACCCTTTTAAAACTGCTGGAGAGTGGCAGCTGTTTGATGGTAGGTAATAGCGGTTATGTAAACACCTATGGTAATTTTCCCCATCTTTAAGCTGGAGCGATACATCTTAGTGGTTTGCAGACTGTCCATGACTCACCGTTCATTTTACGTGTGTGTGTGTGTGTGTGTGGGGGGGGGGGGGGGGGAGTGTGGAGAGACTGTAACGTTTCTAAAAGGTTCCACGTCATTTTCATCTAGGAGAATAGTGAAACCTTCCTCCCTAGAAATGGACCAGTCAAGGAACCTGTAATGTCCCTGATAAAAGAAGTACTGAGCATCCTGAAACTAGTCTATTGTCTAGCTCAGACACAAAAACACCCACATAATCGCAAGCATGATTGGGCTCCATAGCCGTACCCGTGTTCCGGCGTGCTTACGTAGTTTCTTCTCCGTCTGAGTACTGACAAACATTATTGTCTGGGGCAATCAGTAGTGCTTCTGTAATGCAATTCACAGTACTATTGTGTGGTGCAGGAAACTTCTCCAGCAGTTTTTTCACTGCAGGCACTCGCATGCTGTTATTTACATTAGGGTACAAAGCAATAACTTTACAGGTAGCAAGCCATGCGTGCTCAATTAGAGGAGAGAGTTTCACTAGTTAAGTAATTTTCTTTTTTAATTCTTAAGTGTCTAGTGTTTGGAATGGTAAATGTTGTGTAAGATGTTTAATACTATGTTGAGCAAATTTAGATATGGGCTGCACAGGCGTTCTACAACCTGAGAGCAATAGTCTAATGGGAAAGGGCCTATCTTTGTGGGTTTTATAAGTTTGCAATGTCCAGGATGGGAATGTACTATGTTGTTGACAGAGTTTACAACATCCTCACTAATCTGTCCCTTCTTTGCCCATTTTTCACTCCAGCCATTGATTGTTATAACTATTGAAGAAGTGGAATCTGCTGGGAGAATGTCATAATGCTGGGAATTATGGATTTCATCTAAAACTTCACCATCATCTTGTTTAAGATCAGTTATCACAGTAACGTCTGACTTGCCAGCAAAACGGGCGGGCCGCTACACCGTAGGACACAGGGAGAAGTTGGAGTGATTTAAGAGCGTCTCTTTGTTCAGCCGTAAGATTTGAAAAGAGAGGGGTTAGTTACCGCCAAGAACACAAACAAGAGTACAGGACTAGACACAGTGCATTTCGACCTCTTGGGTCTTCTTCAGGTGAAAACGCACAATATTTAGGGCAGTTACAAGAACACTTTGATGAACTTCTCCTGTTCGTTTCCAAATTGAAAAAAATATTGTGTGTTTTCACCTGAAGAAGACCCAAGAGGTCGAAATGCATTGTGTCTAGTCCTGTATCGTGTTTGTCTGTGTCCTTGGCGGTAACTAACCCCCCTCTTTTCAAATTTTGCTTCATTTTCCGCCCTCAGTCATTGTTTTGAAACTTAGCTGTAAGATTATCTTTAACTTTCCTTCTTTGTTTAAAATCAAGAAAATCTTGGGTACAAGCATGTACAAAACTTTCTAAGGATGGATCTTGCCTAGATGCACATCTAAACGTATGTTTATACATCGCATTTTTGTACTCCGAGTTCTTATAGAACAGGGAGTACTTTACAATGGGAACGAAGAAATGCTCTGTGTGTGTGTGTGTATGTGTGTGTGTGTGTGTGTGTGTGTGTGTGTGTGTGTGTGTGTGTGTGTGTGTGTGTGTGTGTCCATCTGGGGTCAAAATGTGTTCCACTCGCTCCAGATAAAACTACTGGGCCGATCTTTCGGAAAAGCTGTAGGCATGTTTATTACGGGTCACGGGTGATGCCCGATGTGTTATTTTACCGTTATAACCGTTACTAACGGCTATAACGGCCCATAACGGCTTTTCTTCTTTATAGAATATATCAGAAAGTACTTGGCCGATCTTTCTGTAAATTTGTAGGTATATTCATTATGGGTCACGGATGATGCCTGATGTGTTATTTTAACCGTTATATCCGTTACTAACGGCTGTAACGGCCCATAACGGTTTTTCTTCTTTACGGAATATCTTAGAAAAGTACTTGGCCGATCTTTCTGAAAATTTCTAGGTATGTTCATTATGGGTCATGGATGATGCCCGATGTTTACCAGAATAGCCGTTACTACCGGCTATAACGGCCCAAAACGGTTTTTCCTCTTTATGAAATATCTCACGCGTATTCAAGATAAACTGGGAGTACGTTTATATGCTTTGCATCTTGTTTTTAGAAAATAGTTTCATCCTGTTTCTCATATAAGGTTTCATCTCGTTTCTTCATTTCATGAAACCTATACCAGCTATGTCGTTCGGCACACTGAGAAGTGTCTACAACCTGGTCTGAAACATCAATAGGGGATATGGGGGTAGGCGCAAACCAATTAGGGAGGCGACAAAGAGAAATCTGTTCATCAGTAAGGGACGCACGATTTGTCAGCACAATAGGGTCAAACATTTTCAGTTGACCAGAGGTTGGAAAGAAGCCATTTGTATCATGAACATCTCCGCGCATACGCACAACACGGTAAAATACAACAAGGCATAATACACTCAACCACAGTATGCTCCATTACGACACAGTACACAACTTATCACAGAACACTACAGCATAGCATAGTACACCACAGTTCAACACGATACACAAGAACACAACAACAGTACATGTCAACACAACACTGTTCAATACAGCATAATACGGTTCACTACAACACAACACAACAGCTACGCTACAACACAACTTGTTACACAACAACTCAACACGCTACACTGTAGCACAACACAACACACTAAAACAAGGGGTATACTGTACTCAACACACCATAGTGCACTAAAGCACAACGCGAAAAGAAACACTGGAAGACAACACAGTACAGTACAACCCAACCAAACAGCCTACCCAATATGGAACACTGAAAGACAACATGCTACACTACAACCAACCCCACACGAATCACTAGAAGACAACATGGTAATCAACAACCCAATCCAACATAAAACACTTGAGGACAGCATGATGCACTAGGACACAACTCAACATGGAATGCTAGAAAAAAATACGGTATCCTATGACACAACCTAACATAGAACAATAGAAGACGACAAAGTATTATACGACCCATTCCACCATAGAACACAAGAAACCAACATGGTACACCGCAACCCAATGCAACATGGAACAGTAGAAGACAACACGGTATCCTACAACCCAACCCAACACGGAACTCTTACAGACAACAGACTATCCTACAGCACAACTCAACATTGGAACATTAGAAATCAATGGGGAAATACACAATCCAACCCATCATGGAAGCGAGAAGGCAGCACGGCATCCTACAAACAAATCCAATATAGAACACTAAAAGACAACACAGTATTCTACGACCTAACCCAACATGGAACACTAGAAGACAACACAGTATCTACAATCCAACCCAGCGTGTAACGCTAGAGGACAGCATGATGTCCTACAACCCAATCCTACATAGACCACTAGAAGAAAGCATGTATTCTAAACCCAACCCAATTTGGAACACTAAAAGACAACACAGTATCTACAATCCAACCCAACGTGTAACACTAGAGGACAACATGATGTCCTACAGCCCAATCCAACATAGACCACTAGAAGAAAGCATGTATTCTAAACCCAACCCAACTTGGAACACTATAAGACAACACAGAATCCTACAATCCAACCCAATGTAGAACACTAGAGGACAACATGATGTCCCTCAACCCAATCCAACATAGACTACTAGAACAAAGCACGTATTCTAAACCCAACCCAGCTTGGAACACTAAAAGACAACACAGTATCCTACAACTCAACACAACATGGAACACAAAAGAAAGAACCTACAACCACACTGAACACTACAGAACACAGTATCCTACAACCCAATCCAACATGGAACACTACAAGACAACACAGTATCCTACAACCAATCCAACATGGAACACTACAAGACAACACAGTATCCTACAACCCAATCCAAATGGAACACTACAGACACACGTATCTACACCAATCCACATGGAACACTACAAGACAACACAGTATCCTAAACACAAACAGGAACACAAGAGACCATGACTCTACACCAATCCAGCATGGAACACTACAGACAACAGTATCTCACCAAACAACATGACAAGAATGACCTAACCATCATGACACTACAAGACACATAGTATCGCACCAACCCAACACGGAACACTAGAAGACAAACACAGTGTCCTACAACCCAATCCAACATGAACACTTGAAGACAACAGACACACAGGCCAGCTTGAGGCCATGTAAATGAAGACTAATGGTCCCACAGACTGACTGACAATGAAAATAGGGATCGTCTCAAATCTCTATATCCGCCCCATACCTTTTCCTTGTCAGATTTTATCACGTTGTTGGCTTAGTCAGATAAAACCCGGCACAAGCAGAACTACGACAGACAGCGTGTGTCAAGTGATTCAAAATAGCACGCGGGTGCGAAAGGAGGGGAAAGGGAGGGAGGGAGGAGGGGGGATGGTTCGGAGGGGAGGAAGCGGCATGGTTGGGGTGGGGGTAGGAAGCAGGAGGGTCAGGGAGCCGTGGAAACTGTTCATTCAAATTGTTTGGGCATCTTGATCAAATCAAAGCAGATGGCAGGCAGTCATCTTCTCTACCTTCTTCTAATATCGTTATTGTTGCTGTTGCTTGATGTCACAGTATATTTTGCCTTTCCTGGTAAAACACAACTGTACAAAGTCTTTCTGTTACTTTCTGTGAATGTGGCTGTTTACAACAGCCATAAACATTTTCTTCAAAAGTTGGTCACGGTATATTATTTTATTTTGGGGTCTAACACCTGCACCAATCCACGTCATGCACCTATGTGTGGACTTTACCTAAAAGGCTGTGAACCCCCCAGCACCAGTTCACCACTGGTGACGGATTGAAAACCATCCCCATGACTGAGCCAGGACTTGCAGAGGAAGGAGATACCTGACTCCGCCACGAAGCAAGGCGCTCACTTCTGTCAGGAGGCTGAACTGACAGGCCTTGTCCGTCTTCTGTCAGGTTTCCCGCAAACAGCAATTCTTTGAGGGCTTGGAAAACTGTTTCTCTGTGGTTTGACACAAGAAAAACGCCATAGGGATTTGAACCCGTTATCACACACGTGCAAGCTGGCTTATGCTCTTAGACCTCTCCGAGTGGATTGACAAGGATGGTTTGGAGTCGGACATCTATCGGTTGTCCCTCTCTTCTTATCCTTATTTCCTGGCCCCCCTCCCCTCCCCTTATCTCATCTCTCATCCGGCTTCCTCCTCCCCTGCCCCCCTCCATCCCAACGAACCACCCTTGTCTCCAATGTTTGGCTGTCAATCCCCGCACCCTTCCCGTCTCCCTATTCCCCCCCCCCCGCCCCTTCTACACTGTCCTCCCTCCTCTCTGTGTCTATGTCTCTGTCTGTCTGTCTGTCTGTCTGTCTCTGTATACCCCTTTCCGTCCTCTCTCATCTTTGCATTCCTGTCTCTTTTCTCTGTGTCCGTCTGTCCTTCCACCATCTCCCACCTCTCCCTCTCCCCACCCCTACTCTCCCATACTCTCTTACTTCCTCTCCCTTTCTGTCTGTCTGTCTGTCCGTCGGACTGTCTTTCAATGTCAACAGAACATAAACAAGAAAGAGCGCGGAAGTGGAGAAAGGAAGATAAACGGTTTTATAACGACCCGCCTGTCACACTGAGGTCTGTCTGGGACTGGTTGTCTCCCATTTTGCTGCTCAAGTCTTTCCTCCCAATTCCGTGAGGCCTCCATGGTTTCCTGTAAATTTGACCTAGGGTTGGAGTGATAGCTAGGTTGTAGAGCTGATTAAGAAAAAAAAACTATGATTGACACACCTATTTTGAAATTTGTGTAGGAACAACAGGTTTATCAGGTTAAAAGCTTTTGTCAGCGACAGACAATAGCAACAGCATGTGCCGGAAAGGGCTTTCAGGGAATTATTGTACACTACTGCGTTGTGTGGAGATTCAGTTGGGCCACATGTCATTTTACACCACCTTTCTCAGAAAGAGTTGCTGCCTGAAGACAGGCGTTTGGACTGCTTTCTACAGTTTTTTTTTTAAACTGGAGAGGCTGGGGAGAAATGGCCAAACAGATCGACTGGTTGTTCCACTTGCTACGTACGTGTTCCTTAACTTTCGGGGGAGGCTTCATACCTGATACCCCAGTGAGTCACCTCCGTTGTGTGCAAGGCAACGCGAAGGGTCTTGAATCCCCAGCGTGTTAAAGCTGTCGGTATCTGACATTGGCGTGGACCCATTGTGGAGCAGAACTGTGCCAGTGGAGTGCGACTGTGGTGTAACTCACCCCACCGTGTGACGAAGGCTGGGGCTGCCTGCTGGTTGATTGGGTTTGGGTCAAGGACCTCCTTGTGGAGCTGTTAATGTCACAGGAAATTCTGATAAGGGAATTCAGCTTTGTCTAATCCCTATTTAAAGAAGAAATGGTGACTAATGAATGCATAGCCGCTGCTGGGCGTGAACTGACATGGATGTTCAATACAAAAGGTAACGCATCTGCAATAATTACATTAGTACCCTGCTACTATGGAGCTATTGCTGAACATCTTTGGTTGTGGATTTGTCATAACATGCACAATTATATGGCATCAATTTAATAAATTACATGGCTGAAATGAATTCGAAACTGTTAATAGGGTAATTATTAATGCATTGAGTGAAGGGAGAAAGGGGAGTAATTTTGCCCCTAAAAGACCTTTCCGTCAGGGTAGTCTCCCTACTAGGACAGTGGCTTGGATTTTAAAAGGAGGAGGCTACTACATCTCCTGTTCCTGGCTGGTAGCTGATTCTTTTATCATCAATATGATTGCTTATTTGTTGTATTATTAGCAACGTGAGTAGTATTATTATCATTTACTTTATCCGAGTCTATGCAGTGATTGGGTATGAGACACTCGGGACTGCAGTCACACGAAGGCCTGCAGACATCCAGCCGGTGAAGGCCCTGCCATGCTATCCTCCTGCTAACTGGAAGGGGGTTAACAGAACCGGACGATTGACATCGCCCTACAGAGACCATTATCATTAAAGAAACAGACATGGAAACAGAGACTACAGAGTACAAACAATATATATATAGAGTCTAATTCCGCTTCTTTCCATGTAAAATCCACATCATCTTTGAGATGATGGTGAATGTTCTTTGAAAAGGCCTGCAGTCAAAAGTGGGATTTTTCCGAATTATGCTCAACTGTATTGTAGTCACTAGGTACCAAAACTAGTGTTGTTCTATGACTGGTAGGAGGTGCCCGAGGACTTCGCCCTCTCACACGGTCCCGTGGCCGGAGACTTCCTACTTCTTCGACCTTAACAGCATAGACATGATGACAGTCTGGAACTTGTAAGTGACTGGTGTTCTTGGGGTGGGGGAGGGGGAGGGGGAGGAGAGGGAGGTCTGGGTTAGGGGCTCAATGTACATCCTCACTGGGAGCAGGGAATGGATGGATGCTGACGACACAACACAATAGAACACAATCAATGCAACACGACACAATACAATGCAATACAACACAACACTATGCAATATAACACAATACAACACAATACAATACGACATAACACAACACTATGCAATATAACACAATACAATGCAATACGACACAACACAACACTATGCAATATAACACAATACAACACTATACAATGCAAAACAACATAATACAATGCAACACTAATAAATGCAATGCAATGCCATGCCAGACAACACAAGACAGTACAACACCATTCAATGCAATGCAACGAAATACAACACAATGTAACCAGCAGCAATACAATATGATGCAACACAACACAATACAATGCAGTACAACACAAGGAAAACTGATGGAGGGGAAAGGTAGGGCGGTAGGGAGAACAGATAAGGTAGAACAAAAAAGCAAAAAAGAAGGGGGGGGGGGGGGGTAGGCGGGAGTTTTAAAGAGGGGGGCGGAAAAGTGGCCATCTTGGGGGGGGGGGGGGGGGGGAGGGCGGAAGCAAAAAAAACCCCAAACTTCTGATTGTCTGCGACGAAGAAAGGGGAGAGGGAGGGAAGGGGTGGGGGAGGGGGTGGGGGGTGGGGGGGAAGAGGCAAGGGAAGGGAGGAGCAGGGGCAGAGAGAAGGGAAATAGCAGGGGGAGGGAAATGATTGAGGGAACGGGGAAAAGAAAAGGGAACAAATAGATGCGAAAACTTAGATGCGAGAACGGTTAGTTGAAGAAACAGACATACCTATTCATCTGTCTATCCATCCATCCATCCATCCATCTATCTATCTATCTATCTATCTATCTATCTATCTATCTATCTATCTATCTATGTATCTATCTATGTATCTATGTCTGTCTGCCCGTCTGTCTGTCTGTGTGTCTACCTATCTATCTGTCTGTCTGTCTGCCCGTCCGTCAGTCCGTCTACCTACCTACCTGTCTATCTGACCTGTCTATCTATCTACTTACCTACCTTTCTGTGTATCTACCTATCAAATCTCTCTCTCTCTCTCTCTCTCTCTCTCTCTCTCTCTATCTGTCTGTCTGTCTGTCAATTTGTCTGTCTGTCTGTTTGTCTGTCTATCTATGTACGCAGTACATGTGATCTACCCTGTGCATACTTGATCTCTGCTAGTATTGTGGACAAAGAACTGGCAGCGTCACTGATTCGCTCGAAGAATGACGCTAGGCAAAATCTCTTACAACAACTTTTCCCACCACTGCCGGACGCCATCTCTGTCAAATGACCGACTGTGCTTAACGCCTGCAGGGAAGGACTGCGTCACCACACTGATGGACTAGGTCACCACACTGAAGGACTAGGTCACCACACTGAAGGACTGGGTCACCACACTGAAGGACAGGGTCACCACACTGAAGGACTAGGTCACCACACTGAAGGACTAGGTCAGCATACTGAAGGACTAGGTCACCACACTGAAGAACTAGGTCACCATTCTGAAGGACTAGGACATCATACTGAAGGACTAGGTCACCACACCGAAGGACTTTGACATCATACTGAAGGACTAGGTCACTGAAGGACTAGGTCACCACAATGAAGGACTAGGTCACCACACTGAAGGACTAGGTCACCATACTGAAGGACTAGGTCACCACGCTGAAGGACTAGGTCACCATACTGAAGGACTATGTCACCACACTGAAGGACTAGGTCACTGAAGGACTAGGTCACCACACTGAAGGACTAGGACATCAACTCCTATGAATTGACAGACTGTGTTTAACGTCCGTGTTGAAGGACTTGGAGGTCAGCCCATGCCAAAGACAGTGTTGAACGTCTTCGTTGAAGGACTAGAACACCACCAACCTGTGTCAAATATCTCCCTATGATGTACGTATCTACGGAAATGATATGACGTCAATCCCTGTCACATAACTGACTGTGGTTAACGTCTCTGTTGACGGCGTGATTGTCTGGGATGTCCCTGTTGAACTATTGACATGTGTTGGACGTTTCTCCCACAGTGGGGGGAGCCGCTGACCGTTGTTAATCCACTGGGGTGTTGACCCTCGGAGATAAGGGCCAGTGGGACACCCCAGGGTCGTGTACAAACGCTTGTGCGTTTTCTTCTCCACCAGGGTCGTTCGGCTCCGGGGCGAGACGAACCTGGGCGAAAGAATGTGTGTGTGTGTGTGTGTGTGTGTATGTGTGTGTGTGTGTGTGTGTGTGTGTGTGTGTGTGTGTGTGTGTGTGTGCGTGAGTGTGTGTGCATGTGTGTGAGTGGTGGTGTGTGTGTGTGTGTGTGTGTGTGTGTGTGTGTGTGTGAGTGTGTGTGTGAGTGTGAGTGAGTGGAGTGTGTGTGTATGTGTGTGTGTGCATGTGTGTGTGTGTTTGTGCGTGCGTGCGTGCGAGCGTGCGTATGTGTGTGTGTGTGTGTGTGTGCGTGCGTGCGTGCGTGCGTGCGTGCGTGCGTGCTGTGTGTGTGTGTGTGTGTGTGTGTGTGTGTGTGTGGTGTGTGTTTACCATCCGTTAGAGGGAAGGGATGAAGGACAAGGGACAATGCGGTCTGTTTCTAGGTGCACCTCTCGAAAGCAGGTGTGCGTATAAGTAGACAGACAGAATGAATAGACAGACAAACAAAGGGATGAACAGACAAACATACAAACAGACCGACCGACAGACAGCCAGACACACACACACACTCTCTCTTCTGTCTGTCTCTGTCTATCTGTTTGTCTACCTGCCTGCCTGCCTATCTGTCTGTCTCTTTCTTTCTTTCTCCCTCACACCACACACACACACACACACACACACACACACACACACACACACACACACACACACACACAAACACGCGCGCGCGCCTGCAAGCACACAGAAACGCAGTGCGCCGCAAACACACACACACACACACACACACACACACACACACACACACACACACACACACACAACACAGGCGCGCGCGCGTACATACACACACATTTTCACATCAGTATAGGATAACTTCTTCCAAGGAGGGGAGGAGGATTTCGGTTGGTAAAACAAAATAAAAAAAAATAAACTCGTCTAGCTTCGAGGAGTAATATGGGGTGAGGGTGTGTGTGTGGGTGGGTGGGTGGGGGGGGGGGGGGGGGGGGGGGGAGGGGGAAGGGGGGAGGATGGAGGACAGCCAAACTAAAATGTTGAGTTTATAATTTATTACCGATTTTATAATTTATGTCAAGACTCGTTTTGTATTTCATTCCTCAATGTGATAGGATGGTTCGTATATCAAGATTCGTTTTGTATATCATTCCTCAATATAATAGGATGGTTCATATATCAAGATTCGTTTTGTATTTCATTCCTCAATGCAGTAGGATAATTCGTGTATCAAGATTCGTTTTGTGTATCATTTCTCAAAATAATAAAGTGGTTTGAAAATCAAACTACATTTTTCACAACACTTCTCAAAGTAAGAAAACGCATTTTGGACATCAGGCCCGAAAGTCATAGAATCGTTCAAGCATCAGTGTGCATTCTGTACGTCGTTTCTCAGAGTCAATGAATAGTTTACACATTTTGTATAGAAAACCTCAAAGTAACAGAACGATGATTCAGGATTGCACACGTCTAACGACAGAGCCAGAATACAGTCCACGACAGAGCCAGAAAACGCCTCATGACAGAGCCAGAATACACCTGGTAATAAAGCCAGAAGAAAGCTGGGACTGAATACGCCTCATGGAAGAGTCTGAATACACCTGGTGATACAAGAGAGCTGGGACTGAATACGCCTCATGAAAGAGCCTGAATCCACCTCACGACAGGGTCAGAATACAGACCATGACAGAGCCGGAACATACGTCATGACAGAGCCAGAACATACGTCATGACAGAGCCAGAACATACGTCATGGCAGAGCCGGAACATACGTCATGACAGAACCAGAACATACGTCATGGCAGAGCCAGAACATACGTCATGGCAGAGCCAGAACATACGTCATGACAGAGCCAGAACATACGTCATGACAGAACCAGAACATACGTCATGGCAGAGCCAGAACATACGTCATGGCAGAGCCAGAACATACGTCATGACAGAGCCAGAAGGCAGTTAGGAATGTTTGCACCTCACGACCGAACCCAGAACACCTCTCAAAACAGCCGAAGACAGCATGGTTTCAATACACCTCATGACACAACCAGAGTACATCTCACGAAACAGCCAAAAGACAACCAGGATTCATTACGCCTCACGAAAGAACAGAACATACCTAATGACCGAGCCAAAAGACAGCCGGGATTCAATGCATCACATAAAAGAAACAGAATATACCGCATGACAAAGCCGAAAGACAGCTGAGATTTATTGTCTCTCATGACAGAACCACAATATACCTCATGATGGAAACAGAAGACAGCCGCAACTCATTACGCTTCATGAAAGAATCAGACCATACCTCATAAAAGAGCTGAAGGAGCGGGGATTTTTTTCTCTTCTTTCTGCGTACGAAGGCTGATACTCCTGCGGACACTCCCTGTATAGATAGGCAAGGATTAATCCCATCTATCCAACAAAGCGAGTGGAGTTTTGTGTGTATGACCGTTTTTTTTTTTTTTTTAATCCCGTCATTAAGACAGCCATACTCCAACTTCGGGGAAGGTGCGTGCTATGTGTATCGTGTCATCCATACCAACGGCCAAACTGGCCTTCTCTTCCGAAAGTTGGTGATGGGATTTTACGTGTGTGCAAGATGTCATTTGTGCGTTCACACACGGAACTTCGGTTTATAGTCTCATTCGAAGGACTGTATGGGAGATGGAGTCAGAACCAATGTTAACTCCGAAGGAAAAATTCCCCTGTACCGAAACGGCCCTGGGGAGATTCGAACCCGAAAATCCAAGGATCCCACCACTGAGCTATTCCGGCCCCCTGAGCCGGGATTCAATGACCTCATAACAGAATAGAATACACCAAATGATAGAACCAGATGACAGTTGTGTTAGAATATACCTCACGACAGAGCCAGAATACACCTTACGATAGATCAAAAATACACGTCACGACAGAGCCTGAATACACCTTACGATAGATAAAAAATACACGTCATGACAGAGCCAGAATACACTTTACGATAGATCAAAAATACACGTCATGACAGAGCCAGAATACACTTTACGATAGATAAAAAATACACGTCATGACAGAGCCAGAATACACTTTAAGATAGATAAAAAAATACACGTCATGACAGAGCCAGAATACACTTTACGATAGAGCAAAAATACA
>CM065717.1:14109343-14128983 GCA_033310375.1 Conus canariensis | reverse complement strand
GGCCAAACAACGACTGGTTGTTCCACTTGCTACGTACGTTTTTCCTAACTTTTCGGGGGGCTTAAAACTGATCCCCCAGTGAGTCACCTCCGTTTGTAAGGCAACGCGAAGGTTTTGAATCCCCAGCGTGTTAAACTGTCAAAACTGCTTTGGGCGTGGACCCTTGTGGAGCAGAACTTCCAGGGAGTGCGCTGGGTAACTCCCCCCCGTGTGACGAAGGCTGGGGCGCCTGCTGGTTATTGGGTTTGGTCAAGGACCCCCTTTGGGACTGTTAATGTCACAGGAAATTCTGAAAAAGGGAATTCATTTTGTCAATCCCTTTTTTAAAGAAGAAATGGTGACAAATAAATGCATACCGCTGCTGGCGTGAACGACATGGATTTTCAATACAAAAGGTAACGCATCGCAAAAATTTAACATTAGTACCCTGCTATTTGGGAGCTTTTGCAAAACATTTTTTGGTTGGATTTTCATAACATGCAAAATTATAGGGCATAAATTTTAATAAATTAAGGGCTGAAATAAATTCAAACTGTTAATAGGGTAATTATTAAGCTTTGAGTGAAGGGAGAAAGGGGGTAATTTTTGCCCCAAAAGACCTTTCCGCGGGGTAGTCTCCCTACAGGACAGTGGCTTTGGATTTTAAAAGGGGGAGGCACTACATCTCCTGTTCCGGCGGGAAACCTGATTTTTTTATCATAAATATTTTTGCTTATTTTGTTGTATTATTAGCAAGGAGTAAAAATTTTTCATTTATTTTATCCGAGTCTAGCAGTGATTGGGTATGAGACCCCGGGGACTGCCACACAAAGGGCCTCAGACATCCAGCCGGTAAAGGGCCCCCTGCCATGTTTCCTCCTGCTAACTGGAAGGGGGGTTAACAAAACCGGACGATTGACATCGCCCTACAACCATTTTCATTTAAAGAAACGACATGGGGAAAAAAGACAAAAGAGTCAAACAAAATTTTATATAAGTCAATTCCGCTTTTTTCCCTGTAAATCCACACATCTTTGAGATGATGGTGAATGTTTTTTTGAAAAAGGGCCTGCAGTCAAAAGTGGGATTTTTCCGAATTATGCTCAACGATTGTATCACATACCAAAACTAGTGTTTTCTATGACGGTAGGAGGTCCCCGGGCTTCGCCCTCTCACACGGCCCGGGGCCCGGGAGATTTCCCACTTCTTCGCCCTTTAACACAAGACAGACAGTCGGAATTTGAAAGGACGGGGTTTTCTTGGGGGGGGGGGGGGGGAGGGGAGGAGGGGGAGGCGGGGTTAGGGGCTAATTACATCCTCACTGGGAGCAGGGAAAAGGATGGATGCGACGAACAACACAATAGAACACAATCAAGCAACACACACAATACAAGCAATAAAACCCAAAACACTATGAAAAAACCCACAATACAACCAATACAAAAACGCAAACCAACACAAGAAATAACACAATACAAGCAAAACGACCAACCAACACACCCAAAAAACACTACAACCATACAATGAAAAACACAAAACAAGCAACACAAATAAAGCAATAAAAAGCCATGCAGAAAACACAAACATACAACCCATTAAAAGAAAATGCAACGAAAACAACACAATGAAAACCAGCAAATAAAATTTTGAGCAACAAACAATACAATGAGTACAACACAAGGAAAACGATGGAGGGGAAAGGTAGGGGGGGAGGGAGAACAGAAAAGGGTGAACAAAAAAGAAGGGGGGGGGGGGGGGGGGGCGGGATTTTAAAAAAGGGGGGGGGGCGGAAAAGTGCCATCTGGGGGGGGGGGGGGGGGGGGGCGGAAGAAAAAAAAAACCCCAAAACTTCTGATTGTCCGACGAAGAAAGGGGAGAGGGAGGGAAGGGGTGGGGGAGGGGGTGGGGGGTGGGGGGGGAAAAGGCAAGGGAAGGGGGGAGCCCGGGGCAAGAGAAGGGGAAAAGAGGGGGGGAAATATGAGGGGAACGGGGGGAAAAAAAAAGGGAACAATAGAGCGAAAACTTAGATGCAGAACGGTTTGTTAAAAAACAGACATACCCATTCATTGTCTAACCATCAACCATCCATCTATCTATCTATCTTCTATCTTCTATCTATCTAACTATCTATCAAAATTTCCGGGCTGCCCCCTTTTGTCCGTCTGGGCACCAACTACTGTCGTCTGTCTGCCCCTCCTCAGCCCCTCCTACCTACCTTCACTGACCCGCTATCTATCTACTTACCACCTTCTGGTACTTTTCATCAAAACTTTCTCTCTCTCCTTCTCTCTCTCTCTCTCTTATCTGTCTGTCGTCGCAATTTGTCTGTCTGTCTGTTTGTCTGTCTACTATGTACGCAGACATGTATCTACCCTTTCATACTTTATCTCTGCAAATTGGACAAAGAACTGGCAGCGTCACTGATTCGCTCGAAGAATGACGCTAGGGCAAAATCTCTTACAAAAACTTTCCCACCCTCCCGGGCGCCATCTCTGTCAAAGACCGACTGTGTTTAAACGCCTGCGGGGAAGGGACTGCGTCCCACACTGATGGACTAGCACCACACTAAAGGCTGGCACCACACTAAAGGGACGGGGTCACCCACTGAAGGACGGGGGCACCAACTAAAGGACAGGTCACCACACGAAGGACAGGCAGCAACTGAAGGACTAGGTCACCACCGAAGAACTAGGTCCCCAAATCTGAAGGACGGGACATCAAACTAAAGGGACTGGGTCACCACACCGAAGGACTTTGACATCATACAAAGGACAGGTCACTGAAGGACTAGGTCCCCACAAAAAAGGGACAAGGCACCACACTGAAGGACGGCACCAACTAAAGGACTAGGTCACCACCAAAGGACTAGGTCACCATACTGAAGGACAATGTCACCACACAAAGGGACAGGCCCACTGAAGGACTGGGTCACCCAAAAGAAGGACGGGACATCAACTCCTAAAAATTGACAGACGGTTTAACGTCCGGTTGAAGGACTTGGGGGTAAAGCCCAGCCAAAGACATGTTAAAACGTCTTCGTAAAGGGACTAGAACACCACCAACCGTGTCAAATATCTCCCTATGATGTACTATCTAGGGAAAATAATGACTCAATCCCGTCACTAACTGACGGGGTTTAAACGTCCGTTGACGGCGTGATTGTCTGGGGTGTTTCCCCGTTGAACTATTTCATTTGGGACTTTTTCCCCCAGTGGGGGGAGCCCTGACCGTTTTTAATCCCCTGGGGTTTAACCCCCGGAATAAGGGGGAGGGGACACCCCGGGCGGTACAAACGCTTTTGCGTTTTCTTCCCACCAGGGTCGTTTCGGGCCCGGGGGGAGCAAACCCGGGCGAAAGAATGTGGTGTGTGTGTGTGGGGTGTGTGTTTAATGGGTTTGTGTGTGTGTGGTGTGTGTTTGTGTGGTGTTTGTTTGGGGGAGGGGGTTTCATGTGGTGAGTGTGTGTGTGTGTGTGTGTGTGTGTGGTTTTTGGGGGTGTGGGTGGGGGGGGTGTGAGTGGGGTGGAGGGGGGTGTTGTAGTGTGGTTTTGGGTTGTGTTGTGGTGTTTGGCGTGCGTGCGTGCGAGCGTGCGTATTTTTGTGGGGTTTTGGGGTGTGCTGCGTGGCGTGCGTGCGTGCGTGCGTGCTGGTGTGGTGTGTGTGTTGTGGGTTGGTGTGTTTTTAACCCTCCGTTAGGGGAAGGGATGAAGGACAAAGGGGCAAAGCGGGGTTGTTTCCCAGGTCACCCCTCGAAAGCAGGTGTGCGTAAAGTAACAACAGAAGAAAGACAGACAAACAAAGGGAAAACAGACAAACAACCCAAACAAAACCGACCGACAGACACCAGACACACACACACACTCTCTCTTCTGTCTGTCTCTTCTATCTGTTTTTCTACCGCCTGCCTGCCACGTCGTCCTTTCTTTCTTTTCTCCCCACACACACACACACACACACCACACACACACACACACACACACACACACACACAAACCGCGCGCGCGCCTGCAACCACAGAAACGCAGTGCCCGCAAACACAACACACACAACCCAAAACACACACACACCCAACACACACACACACCACACACAACACAGGCCGCGCGCGTACATACACACACATTTTCACATCAGTATAGGGGAAAATTCTTCCCCAAAGGGGGGGAGGAGGGGTTTTGTTGGTAAAACAAAATAAAAAAAAAAAAAACTCGTCTAGCTTTGAGGAGTAATTTGGGGGGGGGGGTGTGTGTGGGGGGGGGGGGGGGGGGGGGGGGGGGTGGGGGGGGGGGGGGGGGGGGGGGGGGGGGGGGGGGGGGGGGGGGGGGGGGAAAAAGGGGGGGGGGCACCAAACAAAAATTTTTTTAAAATTTAAAACCTTTTTTTTTGTCCCTTTGAATTTTCTTCCTCTTTTAATAATGGCGAATAAATTTTTTTTTTCCCAAAAAAAAAAGGGGGTTTTCCAAATTTTTTTTTTTTCCTTTCCCTCTTTAAAACCCTTTATCGACCTTTTGGTATCTTTCCCCAAAAATAAAAATTGGTAAAAAAAAATTTTTTCCAAATTCTCAAAAAAAAAATTTTTGACCCCAAATTAAAACTTTAAACATCAGTCTTCGCGTCTTTTCCAAGTAATAATTTTCCAAATTTTAAGAAACCCCCAAAGAACAAAGATTCAGATTCACACCAACCAACCCAGAAAAAACCACAAAGAAAAACCCCCTTCGGCCTACCCCTGAAAAACCAAAAAAGGGACTAATCGCCCAAAAATTTAAAACCCCTTAAAACAAAACGGGCAAATCGCCTATGAAAAAGCCCCCCTCAGAATCAGAACGACCTTAAAGCCGGAAAGTATGCAGAGAAAAAAAAAAGGGGGAAAACCAACCTTTCCAGAAAAAAACTCAACCCAAAAAGTCGGGGCAAGCCAAACTAGAGTCAAGACCCAAAACATACCAGACAAGCCGAACAAATCATACAAACCAAACAACCCCTGCAACCAAAAAACCCCCCGGAACCAGCAACTCCATACAGACCGGGCAGTTAATTTTTTTAAAAACCCACCCAACCCCAAAAAACCCCTTCAAACACCCGAAAAAAAGGTTTAATAACCCTCATGACAAACCCAAGTCATCCCAAACCCAAAGACCCAGGACTTTCGTACAAAAACAAAAACCAATACCGACCAAAAAACCCCATAAAAAAAAAAAAACAAAATAGCGACAAAAAAAAAGCAGTTTTATTGTTCCTCTACAAACCCCAAAAAACCCCTCAGATGGAAAAAAACAGGAACCTTTCCTCAAAAAAGAACAAACCATCCCAAAAAACGGGGGGGTTTTTTTCTCTTTTTTCCTGGCAACCCAAACCCCACCCCCTTTAAATAAAAGGTTTAACCCCACAACCAACAAAGGGGGGAGTTTTTGTTATACCGTTTTTTTTAAAAATTTAAATGATTAAAACAGAAAACTCCCGGGGGGGGTTTTTTTTAAACCAAGGCCAAAGGTTTTTGAAATTTTTTTGGGGTTTAATTTGGAAAATGCATTTGGGCACCCAGGAATGTTATAGTAAAATCAAGGACTTGGGGGAATGGGTCAAAAATGTAAAAGGAAAAATTTTGACCAAAACCCCTAATTCAAAAAAAAATCCAGGCCCCAATAGCATTGCCCCTAGGGATTCAATATCAAAAAGAATAGATCACCAAAGAAAGAAAAAAAATTTGTTTAAAAAAACCCACGAAAACCCCGAATTTTTCAAAAAAAAAACCCGAAAGGGCCTGAAAAACCCCTTCATAAAAAAAAATTTGAAGGGAAAATTTTTTGAAAATCTACCTCGACAACAGAAACACCTTCGATGTAAAAAATAAGTCTACCCAAAAAATTTGAAATTTCAAAAAAAAGCCATGAAGGGGAAATCCCTTACAATAAAAAATAACTCGGGGGCCCCCAAAATACACTTAAGATGAAAAAATCACCCTAAGGAAAAAAATTTTAGAAAAAAAACCCCACACCCAAAAATTCGTAAAAAAAAACTGGGGGCAGAAAATTTTAAAGGGGGGGAAAAAATCAAAAAGGGGTAAATTTACTTTAAAAAAAAATACACGATGACAAAAAAAATTACAAGAAAAAAAAATAATAGAAGGCCAAATAATTTTAACGATGGGGAAAAAATACCAAGAAGACCCAAATCATTAAAAAAAAAATACTTGCAAAAGAACCCCCTTTTTTAAAATTTTGGGAAAAAATTTTTGGGGGAAAAAAATTTAAAGTAAAATTTTCATGGCCCAAAAAAATTTAGGACCCGAAAAATTATGCCCCAAAAATAATTTTGAAGTAAAATAATTCATGCAGAAAGGAAAAATAAAGAAAAATTTTCCCACAGTTTAAGAATAATTAGAAGAACAAAAATAATTAGCAAAAAATTTAACTTAAAAACCCTACATTAATTGACAAAAAAGAATAAAAAAGAATACATTAGAAACGAATTTTTTAAAGACAGGAGAAAAATTAAGACCCAGTCATTATAAGCGTCATTCAGGTTCAAAACCCAAATAAAAAATACATTCCCCAAAAAGGAATATCTTCTGAAGACCAGCTAATTATACGAACAAAAAACATTTATGAAGAAAAATTTCAGAGAATCAAAAAATTCCCAAGGAAAAAAATTTTTAAAAAAAAATTTTATGAAGGGGAAATTTTATGAAAAAAAGAATTTTTAACAGGAGAAAAATTTAAATAAAAAAAGGGGGTTAAATAATTTTGGGAGGGGTTGTTGGGGGTAAAGGGGGGAAAAAAAAGTTGGGGATGGTTTTTGGAAGGGTTTAAGGTAGAAAAAAAATTTTTTTTTGGGGGGGGAAAGAAGAAAGGGAAAGTTGGGGGGGGGTTTTTGGAAGGGTTTTAAAAAAAGGGGGTTTTTAAAATTTTTGAAAAGAAAAAGAAATTTTTTTGGTTTTTTGGAAAAAAGAGGTAAAATATAAGGGAAAATGTGTATAAAAAGAAGAGTTTTGTGAGAAAAAAAATTTAGGGGAAGTTCCAAAAAATGTTAAAAAAAAATTTTTTGGGAAAGAAAAAAATTTTTTGGTTAAAAAGGGGGGAAAATTTAAGAAAAAACCCTCCCAACCAAAAAAAAAAACCCCCCCCTCTCCTCTCTCTCCCCCAAAAGGGGGGTTTTAAAGGGGGGAAAAAATTGAAGGAATTTTTTTTAATTTTCCCCCCTCTCCCCCCCTCCCCCCCCATTTTCTTTTGGGTTTTATTTCCTTTTTTTTTAAAATTTTTTTTTTTTAAATTTTGCTTTTACCCTTTTTTCTTTGAAAACCCCCCCACCCTCTTTCTAAATTATTCTCTTTCTCCCCTATCGACCCCCCCCCCCCTCCTCTCCCCCCCCCCCCCCTTTTCCCCCCCTCCCCCCAAATGTTTCCCCCCTTTTTTTTTTTTGTTTGGAAAAAAATTTTACCCCTAAAATTTAATTGAACTTTTGGAAAAGAAACGTTCCGCTTAATTTAGATTAGTACAGTAAGCGGGAAGCGGGGGTCTTTTTTTTCTCATTTCATTCTTAACAAATGCTCAGCCTTTTTTCTTCCCCTTCTCATTTAAAAAAAAAAACCCATGATCATCGGGGAAAATCCTTTTTAAAAAATGCAAGAAAACATTCATTTTTCGTTGCCCCCCCCCCCCCCGGGCCCCAAAAAACCCCCCCTCCCCCCCCCCCCCCGCCCCCCCCCCCCCCCCCCCCCCCCCCCCCCCCCCCCACCCGCCCCCCCCCCCCCGGGCCCCCCCCCCCCCCCCCCCCCCCCCCCCCCCAAAACCCCCCCCCCGCCCCCCCCCCCCCCCCCCCCCCCCCCCCCCCCCCCCCCCCGCCCCCCCCACCTCCCCCCCCCCCCCCACCCCCCCCCCCCCCCCCCCCCCCCAAAAACGGGGGGCCCCCCCCCCCCCCCCCCAAAAAAAAACCCCCCCCCCCCCCCCCCCCGGGCCCCCCCCCCCCCCCCCCCCCCCCCCCACAAACCCCCCCCCCCCCACCCCCCCACCCCCCCCCCCCCCCCCCCCCCCCCCCCCCCCCCCCCCCCCCCCCCCCCCCCCGGGCCCCCCCCCCGGCCCCCCCCCCCCCCCCCCCCCCCCCCCCCCCCACCCCCCCCCCCCCCCCCCCCCCCCCCCCCCCCCCCCCCCCCCAAAACTCCCCCCCGGGGGGGGGGGGGGGTTTTTTTTTTTTTTTCCCCCCCCCCCCCCCCCCCCCCCCCCCGGGGGGGGGGGGGGGCCCCCCCCCCCCCCCCCCCCCCCCCCCCCCCCCCCCCCCCCCCCCCCCCCCCCCCCCCCACCAAAAGGGGGCCCCCCCCCCCCCCCCCCCACCCCCCCCCCCCCCCCCCCCCCCCCCCCCCCCCCCCCCCCCTTTTCCCCCCCCCCCCCCCCCCCCCCCCCCCCCCCCCCCCCCCCCGCCCCCTTTTTCCCCCCCCCCCCCCCCCCCCCGCCCCCCCCCCACTTTTTTTTCCCCACCCCCCCCCCCCCCCCCCCCCCCCCCCCCCCCCCCCCCCCCCCCCCCCCCCCCCCCCCCCCCCCCCCCCCCCCCCCCCCCCCCGCCCCCCCCGCGGGCCCCCCCCCCACACCCCCCCGGGGCCCCCCCGGGGCCCCCCTTTGGGGGGGGGGGGGGGGGGGGGGGGGGGGCCCCCCACCTTTCGCTTTCCCCCCCCCTTTCCCCCCCCCCCCCCCCCCCCAAAACCCCCCCCACACCCCCCCAAAACCCCCCCCCCCCCCCCCCCCCCCCCCCCCCCCCCCCCCCCCCCCGGGGCCCCCCCCCCCCCCCTTGGCCCCCGGCCCCAAAACAGGAGGGAGACCCCGATTTCTATAAAAGAGAACTCGGGCTCTTTGGAAAAAGCCCCAGTTTAACAGGCCATCCCGAACCCGAATTTTTTCCCCTTTTTTTTACGGCCCCGGGTGGGCCCCCTTTTGAGAAGATTTAAACTCGTTTGGGGCAAAAAAAACCGGGCCAGATTAAGGTTTTTTTTGCCCCCCGAACCCTTTTTTAAACAAAATTAAAAAGGAATTACCCAAGAAAACACTGCTTAAAAAGGGGGGGAAAGGGGGGGGGGGGGGTGTCACCCCCCGGGGGTCCCGATCTTGTATTTTAAGTTTAGGTTATTTAAACTGTCCGGCGGGGTTCCCTCCCCCTTAACGGGGGGTGGCCCCTTTTTTTTGGGGGCAAACCCCCGAAAAACCCTTAAAAAAGTTTTTTAAGAAAGGGATAAAATTTTTAACCAATGGGGGTTTTAAATGAACCTGGGAAAACCTTAGTTTACCCCCCCCCCCCCCCCCTCAGGTGGTTCCCGGGGCCGACTGTCCCCGTAGTGGTGGGCCACCTAGCTCATATAAAGTAATACATTTGAACTTTATCATGCACTGGTTTATCGGAATGACAGCGAACTTGCATTCATCTGTCAAATTGCACCAACACTGTAGGAAATGCGTATAAAAGAAATATAAAAGTGCAAGAAGGTCAGTTCGCCACGGTCTCAAAAGGAAACCTGCCGGAAGGTTGCCAAGAGATTCATGGTGTAGGGGAGGCAACTGCCTTCTTCATGATATATGTAGATGTTGGTAGAGTTTCTGCCCTTGGACTGCTTGTTTATGTTGGTGGAGTTTCCTTCCTTTGACTGTATCAATTTTGTAATTACTTTTTACGGTTCCTTAGGATGGGATCCTGTTTACTCTGTAGTCAACACAGATCATCTTTAACAGCCTGTCTCACGTTGGTAATTGACATAAGAGGTGACAGTATATTGTCTGAGGGACGGCATCTGTGTCAGGTTTCATCCTGTGTATGAACCAGTACACTCCTTGGCAGGAGGCTCTCCAGCTCAGTATCCAGCTGTTTTGCCCGGCATGACAGCTACACAAGGGTGTTATAGCAGTTCTGTGGTCTGTGTATCTCTTTCCGCTGAATGAGTTTTATCACAATAATGCAGAAATTCTGAGGCCAGAGGTACCCAGCTGTGTTTGTGTTGTCAGTTCAGAGTGGTTGTTGTCCAGTCCAGAGTCATGTATCGAAGTTACTCTCCAAAGACACCCCCCCCCATTCCCCAGTCCCTTCCACCTGTCCATTCTTCACACACACACACACACACACGCACGCACGCACGCACGCACGCACGCACGCACGCACGCACGCACGCACGCACGCACGCACGCACGCACGCACGCACGCACGCACGCACGCACGCACGCACGCACCACGCACGCACGCACGCACGCACACACACACACACCACACACACACACACACACACACACACACACACACAAAGTGTGTGCGCGTAACACTTCAAATTCACATGCAGAGAGGGAGGAGGGATGAACGGAGGGAGGGAGGCACGAAGGGAGGGAGGAAGAGAGAGATTTCCATCGATATTCCTGTTTTTCCAACTGAAGTCTTTCCGTTTAAGATCAAGGTCAGTTTGGTCGCCCACATACGTACCGCCCTGCATCTGCTCCCCAGGGTACGCCCACCCATGTCACACCCTACATCCACACCCTCCTCCCCTGTTCGCCCACCCATGTCACACCTTACATCCACACCCTCCTCCCCTGTTCGCCCACCCATGTCACACCCTACATCCACACCCTCCTCCCCTGTTCGCCCACCCATGTCACACTCTACATCCACACCCTCCTCCCTGATCGCCCACCCATGTCACACCCTACATCCACACCCTCCTCCCCTGTTCGCCCACCCATGTCACACCCTACATCCACACCCTCCTCCCCTGTTCGCCCACCCATGTCACACCCTACATCCACACCTCCTCCCCTGTTCGCCACCCATGTCACACTCTACATCCACACCCTCCTCCCCTGATCGCCCACCCATGTCACACCCTACATCCACACCTCCTCCCTGTTCGCCCACCCATGTCACACCCTACATCCACACCTCCTCCCCTGTTCGCCCACCCATGTCACACCTACACCACACCCTCCTCCCCTGATCGCCACTCAGTCACACCCTACATCCACCCTCCCCCTGTCCGTCCATCGATGTCACGAACTGCGACCACGCCTTTCGATCTCCATTCACCCACCCATGTCACATTCTGCATCCGTTCTCCTCCCACCGTCTACCCACATTCGCTCTCACACGTCACGCTCTGCTTCTGCCACCCACTCCCACATTCACCCACCTATGTCATGCCCCGCCTACGCGCACCCACCCCAAACGCCAGTGCGTCCACCAATGTGCATCCATGCACAACACCCCCCTCCCCTCCCCCCCACCCCCGTCCTCCTGAATTCGCTTATCCATTTCACGCGCTGCATCCACTCCCCACTGCCCCACCCCAGTTCCCCCAGCCTTATCACGCCCTGCGTCCGCGCCGCTCGTTCCCCGTTACGCCTACCCATGTCACGCCTGACTTGCATCTGTCACCTGTCACGTCCCGAACCCTGTCGTCACCGTCCCCTGAAATCTGTGCATCCTGTACGTCCACCCATGTCACGCCCTGAAATCTGTGCAGCCTGTACGTCCACCCATGTCACGCCCTGAAATCTGTGCAGCCTGTACGCCCATTCATGTCACGTCCTGAATCCTCCCTCCACCTATATCCCGCCCTGAAATCCGCCAGCCCTCCCACCCTGCCTCTACCCCCAGTTAGAAATCCGCACCCCCCATATTCCCATCCATGTCATGCCCTAAATACTACGCCCCCTCCGCCCCCCCCCCTCCCCCCGTACCCAATGTATGCCATATCAAATCCGCGCCCCCTACCCTTCTCCATGTCAAGCCTTGGAATCCGCGCTCCTGTATTCCCACCCATATCACACCCTACACCCACACCCCCTGTACCCGCACCCATGTCCAACCCTGCATCCACGACCGTCGTACCCCCACCCATGTCGTGCGCTATATCCGTGTTTTCCAAACCCACAAACATGTCATACGGTGCATTCTCGACCCCTGTACCCCCCACCCATGTCACGCTCTGCATCCACGATCCCATACCCATGGCATACTCTGTATCCACGTCTCCCGTACCCCCACAAGTCACATTATCGCTCTTCCCAACCCCCTCCAAGGTATAGGCCCATCCTGCGTTCGCACCTTTTTCACCCCCACCCCCGCCCTTTCCATAGTTTGCCCATCCATGTCGCGCTGTGTTTACGCTGTTCCTCTTATCCATTACGCACACCCATCTGCATGAACTCCTCATTCCACCCACTCCCGCCCATCCATTTTGTATGCTGCATCTGCTCCATCCCACCTCCCTCCAGTTCGCCTACCCACGTCACGCCCTTCATCTGCTCCCCATCTGCCCCAATACACCAACCATGTAACATCCTTTATCCGCGCCCCATCTGCCCCAAAATCCACCATGTAAAGCCCTTCATCTGCGCCCCCACTGCCTCAATACGCCCTCCATATCACGCCCTTCATTTGCATCCCCTCTCTGCCCCAATACACCCACCATGTCGCTCCCTTCATCCGCCCCCCCCCCCCCCTCTGCCCCAATACACTCTCCATGTCGCTCCCTTCATCCGCCCCCCCCCCCTCTGCCCCAATATACCCACCATGTCACGCCCTTTTTCTACCCCCCCCCCCCCCCCCCCCCCACAGTAAAGCACCCACGTGAAGTCCTTCATCTGCATCTCTTCTGCTCAGTACGCCCACCATGTCACGCCTTCCATCCGCCCCTTCTGCCCCAATACTCCCACGCCCGTCATCCTTGACTCCTCTGCTCCAGTACACTCACCTGTGCCACGCACAACCTTGCATCGTTGCCCCATCTCTCTCCCCTCCATTACTCCCACCCATGTACATCAACGCTCCCCATCCCCTCCTTACGGTCATCTATTTCACGCACTGCAATCGTCACAGCCCATCCAGTTTGCCCACCCACGTCACGTCCTTCATACTCGCTACCTCTGTCCCAATAAAACACCCACGTCACGCTCTTCATCCGCACCCCCTCTTCCCCAATACGTCCACCATATTACGACCTTCATCCGCGCCTCCTCTGTCCCAATACACCAGCCTACGTCACGCCCTTCACCCACGACCCCTGTGTCCTAATACGCCCACCACGTCACGCCTTTCATCCACGTCCCCTGTGCCCTAATACGCCCACCATGTCACGCAATTTATCCACGTCCCCTGTGCCCTAATACGCCCACCATGTCAAACCTTTCATCCACGTCCCTGTGCCTAATACGCCCACCATGTCACGCCTTTCATCCATGTCCCCTGTGCCTAATACGCCCACCACGTCACACCTTTCATCCACGTCCCCTGTGCCTTAATACGCCCACCACGTCACGCCTTTCATCCACGTCCCCTGTGCCTAATACGCCCACCATGTCACGCCTTTCATCCACGTCCCCTGTGCCCTAATACGCCCACCATGTCACACCTTTCATCCATGTCCCCTGTGCCCTGATACGCCCACCATGTCACGCCTTTCATCCACGTCCCCTGTGCCCTAATACGCCCACCACGTCACGCCTTTCATCCACGTCCCCTGTGCCTTAATACGGCCACCATGTCACGCCTTTCATCCACGTCCCCTGTGCCCTAATACGCCCACCACGTCACGCCTTTCATCCACGTCCCCTGTGCCTTAATACGGCCACCATGTCACGCCTTTCATCCACGTCTTCTGTGCCCAAATATGCCCACCATGTCACACCTTTCATCCATGTCTCCTGTGCCCTAATACGCCCACCATGTCACACCTTTCATCCATGTCCCCTGTGCCCTAATACGCCCACCATGTCACACCTTTCATCTATGTCCTCTGTGCCCTAATACGCCCACCATGTCACGCCTTTCATCCTTGTCCTCTGTGCCCTAATACGCCCACCATGTCACGCCTTTCACCCACGCTCCCTCTGCCTCAATACGCCCACCATGTCATGTCCTTCATCCCCCCTCCTCCCCCCCCCCCCCTTCAGCTCCAATATACCCACCATGTCACGCCCTTCATCCATGCCTTCTCTGTCCCACTACGCCCACCATGTCACGCCCTTCATCCACACTCTCTCTGTCCCACTACGCCCACCATGTCACACCCTTCATCCACGACCTCTCTGTCCCACTACGCCCACCATGTCACGCCCTTCATCCACGACCTCTCTGTCTCACTACGCCCACCATGTCACGCCCTTCATCCACGCCCTCTCTGTCCCACTACGCCCACCATGTCACGCCCTTCATCCACGCCCTCTCTGTCCCACTATGCCCACCATGTCACGCCCTTCATCCGCAGTTCTTCCAGATACACCCGCCTACCCATGTCCACCCTGCACCATGTCAGGCCCGAAACCTTCACTTCCTGCTCCATCACACTTCTCATGTTATAATACCCTCACCTCGTCACGCCCTGGAATCTGTGCATCTTGTACGCCCACGCATGTCATGCACCGCATCCTCCCCAACCTGCCCATACTATGTTATGCCCTGCCCCCAACTATGTTATGCCCTGCCCCAACTATGTTATGCCCTGCCCCAACTATTTAGCCCTGCCCATACTATGTTATGCCCTGCCCCCAACTATGTTATGCCCTGCCCCCACTATGTTATGCCCTGCCCAAACTATGTTATGCCTCCATAACTATGTTATGCCCTGCCCATAACTATGTTATGCCCTGCCCATCCCTTGTTATGCCCTGCCCATAACTATGTTATGCCCTGCCCATAACTATGTTATGCCCTGCCCACGCGCTCCCTCCTCCCCATTCCGCCCACAAATGCCCCCATCCATTTCACGCGCTGCATCTGCTCCCCCCCCCCCCCCTCTTCCTTTCCAGTTCGCCCAGCCATGTAACGCCCTGAATCCGCGCCCACCCTCCTCCTCTGCCCCAATACACCCATCCATCTCACGCCCCCTCTCCCCTAAGAAAACACCACCTCCCGCTCTTCATCTGCGTCCTCTGTACCCCAATACGGACATCATTGTTCGCGTTTCCTCTGCCCCAGTACATCCACCAAGTCACGTGCTTTATCCACGCCACCTCCCCAATACATCCACCATGTCAAGCCCTTTATCTGCCCCCTCTGCCCCAATACACACACCATGTCAAGCCCTTTATCTGCCCCCTCTGCCCCAATACACACACCATGTCAAGCCCTTTATCTGCCCCCTCTGCCCCAATACACACCATGTCAAGCCCTTTATCTGCCCCAATACACACACCCACTTCACGCCCTCTTCCATGCCCCCCCCCCCCCCCCCCCCAAGCCACAATACGCCCACCAAATCACGCTCTTCATCCGCGCCCCCTCTGCACCATACACCCACCCGAGTCACGCGCTTCACCCGTCCCCTCTCTGCTCTTATACGCCCACCCGAGTCACGCATGCCCTGCATCCATGACCCCTAACCCCAATACCCCCACCAACGTCACGCTCTTCATCTGCGCCCCCGCTTCCCATGTATGCCCGCCCACCCATGTCACGCCCTGCATCGACCCCCCCTCCCCCCCCCCCCTACACATCAGGCCCAGAATCTTTACTTCCTGTTGCCTCACTCACGTCAATCCTATACCACCACCCATGTCACGCCCTGGATCCTTCCTGTACCATCCCCATCTGTGTTATGCTCTAACATCAGCCCCCCCCCCCCTCCACGTACCCAAATTTATGTCACGCTCTGAAATCAGCCCCCCCCCCCCTTTCCACTACCACACGCATGTCAGACGCTGAAAACCCCATCCCCTTAGTCATGTCCAGCCCTGAAATCGACGAAATTTCGAACGAACGACTGACTGATTGATTGAATGTCTGAATGATCGACTCATCGACTGAACAAATGAATAACTGCATGAGCGGCTAACAAACAAAATTATTTACCAAGCAAATTCACGAACACATAACTGGATGACCAACTGATCAACTGAACGGAGAGACTGAGTGGCTGAAAGAATGAATGACTGAACGACCGGCTAACCGAATCGATGATTGAAAGACGGACTGACCGAATGAATGACTGAACGACCGACTGACTGAATAAATTACTGAATGACCAACTGAGCAAATCAATAATTGAACGACCGACTGAGCGACTGAACGAATTAGTGATTGAACGAACGACTGAGCGAATGAATGAGTAAACGACCGCCAGAACGTATGAACAAATGAATGACTGAACGACCGACTGAAGGAATGAATGATTAAACGGTCTACTGACCGACTGAACGAACGAATGACTGAACGAATGAATCAATGATTGAATACCGACAGATCGACTGACCGAATGAATAACTGAACGACCGACTGTACGAATGAATGACTGAACGACAGCCTGAACAAATGAACGAATGAATGATTAAACGGCCGACTGACCGACTGAATAAATGAATGTTGAACGAGCGACTGATGGACTGAATGAATCAATGACTGAACGATTGTCTGAATGAATGAACGACTGAACGACCGACTGAATGAATGAACGACTGAACGACCGACTGAATAAATGAACGACTGAACGACCGACTGAATAAATGAACGACTGAACGACAGAATGACGGACTGAATTAATCAAAGACTGAACGACCGACTGATTGAATGAACGACCTATTGACCGACTGAACGAACGAATGACTGAACGACCTCCTGCACGAATAAATGTCTGAACGACCGATTGACCGACGGAACGAATCAATGACTGAACGAGCGACCGACTGAACAAATTTACGAACAAATGACTGAGCGACCAAATAAACGACTGGACGAATGAATGACTGAACGATTGACCGAGGGACCGACCGACAGAACAAATGCATGAAAAAAAAAAAAAAACACACACACAAAACAAAACATACAAACAAAAATCCGAAAATCGAGCAATCAATCAAACGAATGTATGAAAGAAAGGAAGGAAGGATGGAGGAAAAAAACGAACGAAAATTAAGTCATAAATGGTGTACTAAAGAATAAAAAGAACATAAAGGATTGCCAAACAAACGTGTCTGAAAACATCGCGAGGGGTGGGGGTGAGGGAAGAGAAAAGAAGAAAAGAACCGGTTGCTGTAACTCTGTGTCCACTAATTTTAGTGTAAAACATTCATACTGTAGATGCTCTACTCATCTATCTAAGTAACATCTTAACTTAGTTACTTGACATTTCTGTCATTACTTTTCCTGAAATGTGCAAGTTTTTAAACACAATTTTCTACTGGTGAATCATGTATACCTCTGTCTCTGTCACACACACACACACACACACACACACACACACACACACACACACACACACACAATGAAATGCCACTTGGTCAACTCATTGTTTTGATGACGAGAAGTTATGAATTTCAACTGTCAACTAAAATCAGAAAGAGGAAAGTAGGGGAGTGTTCGTTGCTCACCTTAATGTTGAGAGAGAGAGAGAGAGAGAGAGAGAGAGAGAGAGAGAGAGAGAGAGAGAGAGAGAGAGAGAGAGAGAGAGTTCAGATTTTTATTCAGAAAGGCCATCGGCCCATTTGAAGGGGAATGAGCACAATCATTCACATTAAGTGTAAGAAACAAATGATTTATCAAGAAAAACAACAACAACAACAACAACAAGACTATCTAAGACGTCATTATTTCTCTGATCTTAAACGCCTTAAACAGGGGAATGAGCACAATCATTCACATTAAGTGTAAGAAACAAATGATTTATCAAGAAAAACAACAACAACAACAACAACAACAACAAGACTATCTAAGACGTCATTATTTCTCTGATCTTAAACGCCTTAAACAGAAACATACCTAAATTCCTAATAACCTTATAACTGTTAGAGCTAACTAGTAACTGTAAACGAAACATGCATGGGCGCCTATGATATTTCTGTGGATTAAATTTTTGACGAATATCTTCTAACGCTGGACAAAGGAACATAAAGTGTATTTCATTTTCCTCACCTTGCATACACAATGGATATACCAAGTCACTTTGTCTATGTTGTCTGTATCTTAAGTAATGAGTCCTTATGTCAGAAACACCAACTCTGAATTTCGCAATGGATCTTTTCAGATGCATATCCAAATCAAATTTCAAATAAGGCTGAGTACAACGAAAACTAGAATAATTTCTGTACAAATCATGACGTCCACTACTTTGTATATTATCGTCCCACATTTGCCATCTACAGTCAATCAGCCTTTGACTGAAAACATGAATAAACTGGCTTTGATTTCCAACACCCTGCGACAGCCAGACATTCCCAAATCTGTGCTTACACAGAAACAGGCGTACATTCGAAACCCAGTTTGTTTTTCCCTTTACACCCAATTTGAACAACATGTTATAAGACTTACGAGGCAATCTATAATGCTCCATGTGTAAAAGCTTTAACCAATACCGAACACACCTAATGGCTGAACAAATGAACAGTGGATATCTACTGGTCTCCCCATACACCAAATCATTAGAAATACGCCTGTCAAAACCTAGAAACCTCTTCAAATTAAATAACAACAGCACTATCCAAACCCCAAATTTCAGCCCCATACATCAAAGCAGGCTGCATTTGGGAATCAACTATTTTTTAGAAATAGCTCAAGCGAACTGTTATTCAAAGCAATTAATCTTTTCATGACACATCTCAAAGCATTCTTTGCCCTACATGCAAGATCTTTACAGGCAAAGGTAAAACTTAGGCATGTAGAAAAACAGATCACTAAATATTTATATACATTCAGCACAGGTATAGTAAGTCCGTTATACATCCATCTTTCCCTCGCCGCCAAATAACCTCCTTTTCGAAACACCACGATGTTGCTTTTATTCATGTTTACTTTCAACTCTAATAATGAAGAGGCAGTCCTGTTCAGATTATTTAGCTGACGCTGTAAGCCAACTATCGTTTCTGAAACTAAAACATCATTATCTGCTAATAGTAGGATAAATAATTCTAAGACATCTTCTGGAAATCGTCCACCATGAAGGCCATTATTGATAACCTCAATGGCAAGCTTATTAATGAATATAGAAAACAGCACAGGACTGCAAACATCACCTTGTTTTACCCCAGCAAAACAATTAATATAATCTGTCAGATTGGAACCACTTCTTACTCTAGTCTTAACAACTTTGTACATGGCTCTAATACAGCCAAATAATTTCCCCTTAATACCATTTTTCCCCTTAATACCATTTTTGATAATACAGTCAATAAAATCTTTCTATTGATGGAGTCAAAGGCTTTTTCAAAGTCAATAAACGCAACATGAAATTTACTATTTAATGAAAATTGTTTCTGAACAAACGCAAGAAGAGTAAACATATGGTCGATAGTAGAGTAACCCATTTTGAACCCAGCCTGATGCTCACCCGTGATATTATTACACTCAATCCATTCCTGCAATCTGTTGTTAACAACAGTACTATACACTTTACAACTAATGTCAACCAAAGAAATACCTCTGTAATTATTAGGGTTATCTACGTCACCTTTTTTGAATAAGGGCAAAGTTACAGACTCTGTCCAGTTTTCTGGGAAGATGCCCTCATCACAAATTCTGTTGAAAAGAACTACTTAAAAGTCAACAACTTGAGGTCCAGCATACTTCAACAATTCACCAATGACAGAATCAGGTCCTGCTGATTTGTTAGTCTTAATTTTCCGCATGGCAAATATAGTTTCTTCTTTAGAAATGGGACGATTGAAACGCTCGCCTTCTCCCTCATCAGTAACTACAGAAAGCTCATCATCAC
>CM065717.1:14014343-14099343 GCA_033310375.1 Conus canariensis | reverse complement strand
GAGCGAAGGAAATATAAAAGATGAACAAGATGCAAAGCATATAAAAGTACTCCCAGTTTATCTTGAATACGCGTGAGATATTCCATAAGAGGAAAAACCGTTTTGGGCCGTTATAGCCGCTAGTAACAGCTATTCTGGTAAACATCAGCCATCATCCGTGACCCATAATGAAATTACCTACAATTTTTCAGAAAAATCGGCCAAGTACTTCCTGAGATATTCCATAAAGAAGAAAAACCGTTATGGGCCGTTATAGCCGTTAGTAACGGCTATAACGGTAAAATAAAACATCTGGCATCATCCGTGACCCATAATGAACATACCTACAAATTTTTAAGAAAGATCGGCCAAGTACTATCCAAGATATTCCTTAAAGAAGAAAAACAGTTTTGGGCCTTTATAGCCGTTCCTAACGGATATAACGGTAACATAAAACATCGGGCATCATCCGTGACTCATAATGAATATACCTACACATTTTCAGAAAGATCGGCCAAGTACTTTCTGAGATATTCCATAAAGAAGAAAAACCGTTATGGGCCGTTATAGCCGTAAGTAACGGATATCACGGTAAAATAAAACATCGGGCATCATCCGTGACCCATAGTGAACATACCTACAAATTTTCAGAAAGATCGGCCCAGTAGTTTTTTTTTCTGGAGCGAGTGGAACACATTTTGACCACGGATGGACGGACGGACGGACACACACACACATGCACGCACGCACGCACGCACACACACACACACACACACACACACACACACACACACACACACACACACACACACACACACACACACAGAGCATTTCTTCGTTCCCATTGTAAAGTACTCCCTGTTCTATAAGAACTGGGAGTACAAAAAATAAACGATGAACAATAGACAAGTCTGAATGATTGGTGGGATGAGATGTCATAACATCAATGAAGGAGGGTCGAAGAGGAGCATGTGAAAATGATGTACGGTGGACAGGACACAAGCACGGGATTGACAAAAAAAAACAACAACAAAAAAACAAAACAAAACAAAAAAAAAAACAAAAGGGATCAGGACAGGGAAAAGGCGAGAGCAGCATGAGAATGATAGAAAACATGAAAACAGAACAGCGTGAAAATACCCAGTGACGAACAAAACCACGGAACGAGAGAACGATACATTTTCAGGATGTGAAAAGAAGAAAAGGTGAAAATGATAAACAGGGGACGGGACAAGAAGAAAGGAAGAGAGCAAAGAGCGTCAGGACGATGAACTACGTAAAAGTATGATGATGTCAGAATGCTTCAATAAAGGAAAAAATAAATGAAGTGATGACAAGAATGGTGAATGACGGACGCAGTGAGGAGAGAAAAAACGCGAAATGGACGGAATGAATGAAGAAGAATGTGGAAATAAGGAATAATGGACGGGGAAAGAACGTGAGAACATTCAGTAATGGATACAAATACTGTAAAGTGGTTGGCAACAGTATATAGAAAAAACAAACAAACCCAAATTAAAAAAGAAAGCACAGTCAAAGAGAGTGACACGAAAGAAGAAATCACTAGCACTGTTAGAAGACAGGGCCACAATTTACACTGAAAGATCCTCACCCCCCCCCCCTCTCCCCTGCATTCCTGTGGGGAGGGTGTTCAAAACACAGATGAAAGAATGGGTCACAGAGGCAGAACAAAAAAATAGTGAAGAAACGGAAAGCAAAAGAGTCAACAAAATGAAAGCGAAAACACAGACACACAGACACACACACACACACACACACACACACACACACACACACACACACACACACACACACAAGGTAACTGGAACAGAGTTTACACTAAAAAGAGCCCTATCCCAACCCCAACCCCACTTTATTTTGGCTAGGATTTCCACTGTACAAGGTGAGTTCTAGGTGAGAGGTGTGCTGAAGATTGGCTCACAGGATGACCAAGACAACCGAAGTGAAAAATGAACACACTAAAGGGACGGTCAAGCAGGTTTAGAAAAGTATCATGCAGAATAACCTTACAGAAGAGCTGTGTTCACATGTTGGCAACATTGGAAAACTGTTTCAGGACACTCAGAGTGTAAGCTTGTGCAAAAATGAGTTTCGTGGAACCTGTTACGTCCTTTCCTCGAGGATGTTGTGAATTCCCGTTTTACTCGCAGAAAGAAAGGCAGCGGGGATGCATCGGTGAATAAGGAGCCATGAAAGCACTGAGGGGAAGTAGGAGGGGGGGGGGGGGTAGACGTTTGGAAGGGATTAAATAGGCTCTTAGATAATGAGATATAAACGCTGCTAACATCAGTTAAACAATAGGTAGAATACTACAATGTAACTACAGATTCTTGTCAATCTAGTATTCAAGCTACAGTTCATTTCTGTCTAGATGTTTACTTGTAGTGCCCTTTCCATTCAATAATTTTTTTTTTCATTTGCCTTTGTTTGTACAATCTCCTGTATTGTCATTTTTGATTGTGCACGGAAAATGTAAAAAAAAAAGTTAAAAAAAAAGAAGGTAGAACGAAGACAAAAGAAAAAACGAAGACCCCCCAACCTCACCCCCTCCATCCTCGGTGAACGTCAAAAATCATTTGTCGCCAATACTGATCTTTTCTCAAGCAGCGGACAAGGACTACAGCTGAACGGAAACGTAAAACAACAGTGTTTTGGCCACTCGTGCACAAAGAGTTAAAGATGTTCAATCTTCAAAGAGCATCTGAAGAAGGGGACGGGGGGAGACTATAGGAGGGATGGGGAAGGAGGGTGGTGGTGGGTGGAGAGGGGTTGCTTTATGGCTGAATTTACTTGTAATAATTATAGAGAATAAATGAAATGGAGAGAGGGGAAGCACACTAGCGGAGAAAAGAAATGTTTCGCCTGATTCACCGTCGCAAATGCAGGTCCTGCATTTTTATCACAATGTGTGTGTGTGTGTGTGTGTGTGTGTGTGTGTGTGTGTGTGTGTGTGTGTGTGCGCGCGCGCCAGCGTGCGTGCGTGCATGCGAGCGTGCGTGCGTGCGTGCGTGCGTGCGCGTGCGTGTGTGTGTGTGTGTGTGTGTGTGTGTGTGTGTGTGTGCGTGCATGCACGAGCGTTTGTTCGTGTGTGTGTGTGTGTGTGTGTGTGTGTGTGTGTGTGTGTGTGTGTGTGTGTGTGTGTGTGTGTGTGTTCGTCCATGCGTACGTGGGTGCGAGCGTGTACGTGCGTGAATGTGTGTGTGTGTGCGCGCGCGTGCGTGTGTGTGTCTGTGTGCGCGCGCGTGCGTGTGTGTATTTGTGTGCGCACGCGTGCGTGTGTGTATTTGTGTGCGCACGCGTGTACGTGTGTGTGTGGTGTGTGTGTGTGTGTGTGTGTGTGTGTGTGTGTGTGTGTGTGTGTGTGTGGTGTGTCGTGTGTGTGGGTGTGGGTGTGTGGTGTGTGTGTGTGGGTGTGGGTGTGTGTGTGTGGGTGTGTGTGTGTGTGTGTGGTGTGTGTGTGTGTGTGTGTGTGTGTGTGTGTGTGTGTGTGTGTGTGTGTGGGTGTGGGTGTGTGTGTAGAGCGGACAAGAAAGGAGAGGATGGAGGGAAGGGGGTGTAGCGTGATTGGGAGAAGAGGGGAGGAAGAGGAGGGACAGTTAGTCTGTATGACTCTTGCAGTGCAGGCGCGGTATGCCCGTCTGTCTGTCACAGTCTGCCCGTCTCTCATTCTTCTCTATATACTCTGTATAGGGGTGTATGCAGAAGTGGTTCATGTGTGTGTGTGTGTGTGTGTGTGTGTGTGTGTGTGTGTGTGTGTGTGTGTGTGTGTGCGTGCGCGCGCGCGCGCGTGTGTGCGTGTGCATGAGTGTGCGTGTTAGCGTACACGTGTATGCGTGTGTGTTTGTGTGTGTGTGTGTGTGTGTGTGTGTGTGTGTGTGTGTGTGTGTGTGCGTGCGCGCGCGTGCACCTGTGCGTGTCTATGCGTGTGTGTGTGTGTGTGTGTGTGTGTGTGTGTGTGTGTGTGCGTGTGTATGTGTGCGTATGTGTGCGTATGTGTGTGTATGTGTGCGTATGCGTGTGTGCGCGCGTGCATCGTGCGTGTGCGCGTGTTTTGCGTGTGTGTGTGTCCGTGTGTGTGTGTGTGTGTGTGTGTGTGTGTGTGTGTGTGTGTGTGTGTGCGCGCCAGCTCGCGCGGGCATGTTTGTATGTCTCTGTGTATAGCCTACCCACGAACATGCACTGACATTCTATTTCAGACCCACCAGACTTTCTCCCCAGTTATTCTCCGATCCGTCTTCAACACCCTCATCCTCCCTTTGAGACAGATTCCAACAAAACAACCCCCCTTGACAGACGATCCCCCGAACCCCAGCACCGAAGATCGCCCCACCTGCCATCAAACGGCGGTCCCGCCGACCCACCCTCTCCGGGTTCTTTGGCTCCCCCCTCCTCTCAGAACCAACACAGGGTGCCAGGTCTCCAAGGTTCTAGAAGTCCGAGACCGACCTAAGCTGACGATAGTCATCTGACCCACACGTGTGCTTCCAGCAGTTACATGCTATATTGTTTTTAATGTTATGATATGGTGACATTAGCCTTGTCCACGTAACAGGGCATAAACGAGTCATTAGGCGTATTTAATACCATCTGACTACGCCATTGGGCCCGTTAGCTCTGGAGTTTTTTCCCCCTTTAATTCGAATAATCAAATTTTCTAGTCCACTTAACAGGGCATTCACGAGTCATTAGGCGTATTTAATACCATTTGACTGCGCCATTGGCCCCGTGAGTGAATTTTTTTAAAGCATGTATTGAAGTATAATATTACCCTTTTGTTAAGACCACGTAACAGGGCATTCACGAGTCATTAGGCGTATTCAATACCATCTGACTGCGCCATTGGCCTTGTTTAGCTGTGGACTTGTTTCCCTACTTAATCAATTTGACCGTTACATTAACTTTTCTATCCATGTAATGGGGCGTTCATGAGTCATTAGGCGTATTTAATACCATCTGACTGCGGCCGTTGGGCCCGTTAGCTGTGAGTTGTTTCCCTTTAATTCAAATAATCAAATTTTCTAGTCCACTTAACAGGGCATTCACGAGTCATTAGGCGTATTTAATACCATCTGACTGCGCCATTGGCCCCGTGAGCTTTAAAAAAATTTTTTTTAACCATGTATTAAATGATGACACTACCCTTTTCTTAAGCCCACGTAACAGGGCATTCGCGAGTCATTAGGCGTATTTAATACCATCTGACTGCGCTTGGCCCCGTGAGTGTGTGTGTGTGTGTGTTTAGCCCTGTATTAAATGATAACATTACCCTTTTGATAAGTCCACTTAACAGGGCATTCACGAGTCATTAGGCGTATTTAATACCATCTGACTGCGCCATTGGCCCTGTTAGTGTTTTTTTTTAAAACCATGTAATAATTGATAGCATTACCTTTTGATAAGACCACGTAACGGCATTCGCAAGTCATTAGGCGTATTCAATACCATCTGACTGCACCACTGACCCTGCTAGCTGTGTAACCTCCGCCCTCCCCTCCAGCATTTTTTTTTCATTCGATGATAATATCAACTTCTTTTGAAGTCCATCTAACTGAGCATTCACGAGTCACTGGGCGTATTCAAAACCAACTGACTGCGCCATTGGCCCTGCTAACTGACGAATTTTTCTCCCTTTGTTCGTTGATCACATTAACCTTTTTATAGTCCACGCAACAGGGTGTCCACGAGTCATTTGGCGTATTTAGTACCATCTGACTGCGCCATTGACCTTGTTAGCTGTGGAGACCTCCCCCTTCACCCCCCCCCCCCCCCCCCCCCCCCCCCCTTGATTCGATACTTACTTTAACTTTTTGATAGTCCGTGTAACTAAGCGTTCACGAGTCCCTAGCCGTATTTAATATTATCTGACTTCGTTATTGGCCCTGTTAGCTGCAGAGGATTTATTTGCCTTTTTTAGTACCTGGGCCCAGGACATTCTTTGGAGAGCGGAGGATCACTTATATTTAGAACCGAGGAGATGGCACCCTCTGTTGACCCCGGTCTGAAAGTCGAAAGAGGGGAGATATTTAGGAGGGAAGGTGCTTGGAACCACCGTTTAATGGCGCCGGGGGTGATCCCGGTACTGAGAGTTCGGGCGGACGTCCACCAAGCGGGGTTGATTGTTGAAACTTGTCTCAAAGGGCAGGAAGTCGGGTTTGAAGACGGATCGTGAGAATAAGTGAGGAAAAGGCCATGACGGGGCTGAAATAGAATCTCTCTCTCTCTCTCTCTCTCTCTCTCTCTCTCTCTCTCTCTCTCTCTCTCTCTCTCTCTCTCGCTCTCTCTCTCTCTCTCTCTCTCCTCTCCGATAAAAACGATTCGTTCGTCCGTTCGTTCGTTCGTTCGTTCGTTCGTTCGTTCTCCCGTCCGTTCGTCCGTCTGTCCGTCCGTCGTCTCTCCTCTCCGTCTCTATCTGTCAATCTGTCTGTATACCTGCCTGCCTCTGCGTGTGTGTGTGTGTGTGTGTGTGTGTGTGTGTGTGTGTGTGTGCTGTGTGTGTGTGTGTGTGTGTGTCCGTCCATTTCTGTCTCGGCTTATTCGTGTGTGTGTGTGTATGTGTGTGTGTGTGTGTGCGTGTGCGCGTGTGTGTGTGTGCGCGCGCGCGTGCGTGCGTGCGTGCGTGCGTGCGTGTGTGTGTAGTTGTGTGTGTGTGTGTGTGTGTGTGTGTGTGTGTGCGTGAGTGTGTGTGTTTGCGTGTATGTGCGCGCACACGCGCGCGCGTGTTTATGTGTGTGTGTGTCTGTGAGCATGTAAGCGCTCACAAGCTGCCTGTCCGATGAAAACGATTACTGTGGAAAGAACTCTTCTAAGATGCCGAAGAGTTTCAAAGTTACAGCAGCCTTTCTGCGTTCGATACTATGCCCTATAAATGCAAACAAGGAAGTGGAACAAGGTGTTCTTTCTCTCTTTTTTTAACTTAACCTGACACAAATAGAATAATGCGTTTTGTCTTATCAACTGACTGTTGTCAAACTGAGGACAGTGGTCAGTGTGGTCGTGCTCGTATTTGTTTGTTCACTTACCGTGTGCTAGCTGAATAACTCTGTAAGCGGCACTGGGAAGGTTTCTGTGCCTTTTTTTTTAAAACTGCGTAGTATGTTACACTGATTGTTTTTTTTGTTGTTTTTTTGTTTTTTTTTTTTTTTTTTACTAATCTCCTGTCCTTGCTTCTGAGTTAATTTTTCATTGACTGCACTAAAGCGTAGAGTGTTAACACTTACAAATTCTGATGTCCTAATTTCGTTTTCTAGATAAGCGTGTTGACAGATGTCAGAATTTTCAAAACCTCATTTTAATGTCAGAGTATGGTCAATATTTAATTTCCCTGAACGCGTCTCAAATTTCATTCAACACGAATCACGGTGAAACTTGAAAGATCATTGGTCCATCCCCACGACCTCGCTATGAAAAGTATTTCACTGGATTCATAAGTAAACTTGAAAATAACGTAGTCACTATTCAATACTCTTGACCTCATTTGAAACGACTTTTTCTATCAACCACTCTGAAACTTGCAAAGCTTTAACGATAAAGAAAACATTGCCTGAGGATCTCACGGAACAATCAATGAAAATGTAGTGTGTACCTGTCAGAATGTAGTCACAATATCATTTTACTGACCTCCCTTCAAACCTCATTTCATGTAAACCATATCAAAACCTGTCAGAATCGAATCTGACATTCTTCTCAAACGACCAGAAATTGTTCAAATCAACTGTGAAATCGACCTTTACACTTTGTTGAATGCAAAACGTTTTTATATGTTTGTTTACATTTACATTGCTGAATAACCCATTCCATATCCTAAACCTGCTTTACATTTTGTGAAAAAGAAAAGAAAAAGAAGCAGACTAAACATGTTTCCCAATAAGAACGGTTTTTTTTTTTTTTTTAAAGCAGGAAGAGGGCAGAAGGAGAGAGCGGGAGGGAGTAAGGAAAGCGGGGAGAGGATCATTAAAACAGAAACAGAAAAGAAGAAAGCGGATTTCACCGTCAGTCACAGCACCGAGTGACATGAAAAAAAGATTTAGATACAGTGACAGGCATCACTAGCAACATTTTACCTATCGCAATTATCAGTATTATTTTTCGCACACAAGGAGTATTTCTAGTACTGCTATTACTAGTGGTGATACGCCACTACTCTTCGCACTACTACTACTATTACTACTACTACTACTCTACTATACCACTCAACACTTGCTAGGGATCAGCAATTAAAAACAGTGTATGAAAAAAATCATTTTGAACTGACTTCAATAAACACGTGATCCAGCAACACAAAACAATGTGAAAGACAATCACACTGTTGCCTGCACCTTCACGCTGGAACATGCAGCATGGTGAGCAAGTGAATTGCGTGACCCCTCATTCTGGGGGTAAACAGGGGGAGAGGTCAGCGTCACATTTGCTGTTTTGGGACCGGCAAACAGTGGTTCAGTGTGATTCGGGCAGTGTTTATCGCACCACAATGGAACAGCAAGCACAAAGACGACGCCTTTCCGCAGACGATATGGCGGGAGGAGTTGGGATGCTGCTAGGAGGGTCATCGCAACGAGAGGTTGCTGGAGCCTTGGGCGTATCCCAGAGCGTTGTTTCCCGTATGTGGAATCGATATCAAACAACAGGGACAGTCACTCCACGACATTCTGGAGGTCACCCACGTGTCACAACCCAGCGAGAGGACCGATATCTCCTTGTCCAGGCACGAAGAAATCCTTTCCACAATGCCACACAGCTGCAACATGACCTCCAGAACGCATCAGGGAACCGGGTGTCAACCCAGACAGTCAGGAGAAGGCTTCACGACGGTGGTCTTCATTCAAGGGCCCCAGCAATTCGGGTTCCATTGACCAGACAACATAAACAAGCAAGGTTGCTGTGGGCACTGGAGCACCAAGGCTGGACTGCTGCAAACTGGACTCCAGTTTTGTTCAGTGATGAGTCCAGGTTTTGTTTGGACGTGACTGACCGGAGAAGGAGGGTGTGGCGAAGGCAGAATCAACGATTCCACCCCAACTTCATTGCTCAGCATGACCACTATGGTGGGGGCTCAGTAATGGTGTGGGGAGGCATTTCAATGCAAGGCAAAACCGATCTGCTGGTGATGGAGAATGGCACCATGAATGCAGTCCGATACTGTGACGAGGTTCTTCACCCCACTGTCCGACCCTACGCTGGTGCCATTGGTCCCGACTTCATCCTTGTGGATGACAATGCCCGTCCTCACCGTGCCCGCATTGTCAACCAGTACCTTCAGAATGAGGGCTTTGCACGCTTGGAGTGGCCTGCACGCTCACCAGACCTCAATCCGATTGAGCATGTCTGGGATATCATTGGGCGAGCTGTCCAAGCACGTGAGCAGCTGCCTCAGAACATCCATGACCTTGGAGTTGCCCTCCAGGAAGAATGGGCCAGAATCCCCCAGCAGCAGATCAGGAACCTCATCTGCAGCATGAGGAGGCGTTGTAGAACTGTGATCGCAGCCCGTGGTGGTCACACACATTACTGAGAGTCCATTCATTCTCAATTCCACACAGACAGCAGTGGATTGTTCAGGTTGACTCTTCCCTTCCATGCCCTGTTTCAGGTCGCTTTTAGGGGTTGTGTCATTTGTCCATTCTGTTTCTTGGTTTATCTGATGGAATTTCCCTCATTTTTGTTTGGTTTGGATGAAATAATGACTAATTAATTAATAGTATTTGACCGTTTGCGTTTTGATTGACAAATATTCTGGACCATTACAGTGTGTTGAATATCTGATCCCTAGCAAGTGTTGAGTGGTATACTACTGCTGCTGCTGCTGCTGCTGCTGCAGCTGCTGCTGCTATATGCCCAGTACATCACGACAGTCATGACAGGACGATCTGATAAAATTTTGTTTTCAATGGCGCTGAGCACGTACATTTCAAATGCACACACACACACACACACACACACACACACACACACACACACATACTCACACACACACACACACATACACACGCGCGCGCGCGCACGCACGCACACACACACACACACACATACACATGTACACACACACGCACGCACACACACACACACACACATACACACACTCACACATACTCTCTCTCACACATACACTCACACACACACACACACACACACACACACACACACACCACGCACGCACGCACGCACGCACGCACGCACGCACGCACGCACGCACGCACGCACGCACGCACGCACGCACAGCACGCACGCACGCACACACACACACACACACACACACACAATACATACACACACTTCATGCTGAACAGTCAGAAAAGTCATAAGCTGAAATAACAGAGGGGTGATTGGTAAGGGTCAGAACGCTTCTTCGAAGAGACGATTTTCGGAAAATGATAAACCTTGTAGTCAGGTCTGCTTGGCGAACAGAGACAGGGGGCTGGTTACGGATGGGGAGGGGGGGGGGGAGGGGCTACTATGAAAGGGAAACGTTGGCCTTGGAGGAGTCAGGCCTAAAAGAAGGAAGTCTGTACATGTGGATGTCAGAAAGAAGAACGTTGGCCGTATGGTTCTGGCCTTAAAGAAGGGAGTCTATAGATATGGATGTCAGCAGCAGAACGAAGATGAAGCAGCAATGCCGGGTGTGCACCGGGTATCCTACACCTTACGGAGAAAGCGACAATGCCAGGCGTGCACCAGGTATCCTACACCTTACGGCCAGGCGCGGACCGGGTATCCTACACCTTACGGCCAGGCGCGCACCGGGTATCCTACACCTTACGGCCAGGCGCGGACCGGGTATCCTACACCTTACGGCCAGGCGCGCACCGGGTATCCTACACCTTACGGCCAGGCGTGCACCGGGTATCCTACACCTTACGGCCAGGCGCGCACCGGGTATCCTACACCTTACGGCCAGGCGCGCACCGGGTATCCTACACCTTACGGCCAGGCGCGCACCGGGTATCCTACACCTTACGGCCAGGCGCGCACCGGGTATCCCACACCTTACGGCCAGGCGCGCACCGGGTATCCCACACCTTACGGCCAGGCGCGCACCGGGTATCCTACACCTTACGGCCAGGCGCGCACCGGGTATCCCACACCTTACGGCCAGGCGCGCACCGGGTATTCTACACCTTACGGCCAGGCGCGCACCGGGTATCCTACACCTTACGGCCAGGCGCGCACCGGGTATCCTACACCTTACGGCCAGGCGCGCACCGGGTATCCCACACCTTACGGAGAAAGTGACAATGCCAGGCGTGCACCGGGCATCCTACACTTTACGGCCAGGCGTGGACCTTACGGTTAAAGTAACATGGTGCGACGTACGCACGGATATCCCACATGGCGCGGATTGTCGTTGCATCGCAACATGTTGCAACGAGTGCACGGATATCCTTCATCTTACGAGAAATGTACCTTGGAAGCCAGTACACACCTTATGGTGAAAGAAACATGGCATAGGTGTGCATGGATAGCTTAAAGGTTTCACAGAAAGTAACATGACGCCAGATGTGCATGGATAGCCTACACCTTACAGAGAAAGCAACATGGTGCCAAATGTGAACGGATATCCTACACCAAAAATTACATAGCGCCAGATATGAATGGATATCTTACACCGATTATAACATGGTGCCAGTTATGAACGGATATCATACAGCAAAAATAACATGGTACCAAATATGAACGGATATTCTACACCGATTACATGGTGCCAGATGTGAACGGATATTCTACACCGATTACATGGTGCAAAGATGTGAACGGACATTCTACACCGATTATAACATGCCAGATGTGAACGGATATCCTACACCGAAAAAAATGGTGCCTGGTTGACCCAGGAGTGACGCACCGAGTTCGCAGTTTGAAGTTCCGACTGACAAAATATTTGTCATTTCCACAGCCTGTGTAATGCGCTGCTCTCCTTTCCCGTGCTCCGTTTTCCCCGCCCACACACATGCGATCTGAAATGTTTATTCTTATCCGCCATACAATTTACGGTGCATGTGGACATCACCTATGTACCTGAATGTACCTATCCAAACAACTTATGATAAGCAGATAGCCCTAATATGGCTAATGTACCTATCTCAACAACAGTATAAATGGAAGTAGACAGGCTTGAATTGGCAAGTGCAACTATCCACCTATGCACAGCTGACAGCCCTGATTTTGCCAGCTGCAAGAAAGAGGAATGACAACATCATGAGAAAGGCAACAACAATCAGCAAGATCAACATTTCAGAAAAATGGATAAGGACATCATGAAAACGGAAAGATAGATGAAGCAATGGGCAGAACTGAAGATCGATAAACACACACACACACACACACACACACACACACACACACACACACACACACACACACAAACACACGAAAAGAATGGATGATAAAACCATGACAAATGGATATATGGGTGTGGTCAACACGAGTAGGGAAAGATAGATGATGACATTAAGAGAATGTGGGAAAAAGGATACACCCGAATGTGCCTCTTACAGAGAAAAAACATACGACGGATGGTTTGGACATCATTACAAGCAAAGATGAATGTGGACATCATGAGAAACGGTAGATGGATGTAGACGTCATGAGAAAGAAAGATGAATGTGGACATCATGAGAAACGGTAGATGGATGTAGACGTCATGAGAAAGAAAGATGAATGTGGACATCATGAGAAAGGACAGATGGATGTAGACATCATCATGATAAAGAAAGATGAATGTGGACATCATGAGAAAGGACATATGGATGTAGACATCATCATGAGAAAGAAAGATGAATGTGGACATCATGAGAAAGGACATATGGATGTAGATAATCATGAGAAAGAAAGATGGGTGTGGACATCAAGAGAAAGGGAAGCGGGGTGTGGGTATTATGAGAAAGGAAAGATGTATGTGAACATCCTGAGAAATGAAAGATGAGTGAGGACATTATGAACATGAAAAGAAGGACGAGGACACATTGAGAAAGGAAGCATGGTTGTGGGCATAATCAATAAGGAAACATTTCATTTTTCTACCTTCCGAGAAATAAGTCAGGCAGATGGGAAGGGGCGGAACTCTTGCCAAAAGGGATCTTACAGTTTACAAACCTTTTTGTTCATGACAAGAGACTGCTCATAAATGAAACGCCACCGTTTTACTTTTATCGCCGCAAAGGACAATGTGAACCATAAAGTCGCTGCAAGAGAAAACTACGGACAGATTACATATTACATTATACAAGTAACAGATAATTAAAATGCTCGACTGACTCCCTGATCGACTGATTGTTTTATCAGCCTATTTGTTTTCTTTAAATCTTGACTGTTCTCGATTTGATTGATGAATAGTTTTCCTTAAACCAAGGAAAGAATCGATGACTAATCTTGTACTGAAATCGGCAAAATAAATTTCGAGGCTGTCCACAAGCACACATGCGCGTGCGTACCACACACACACATACACACACACACACACACACACACACACAAACACAATACACATGCGCGCGCGCGCGCACACACACACACACACACACACACAATACACTCAACAAACACAACAGGACACAAAACAGCGCAGTGCAACACGAAATATACATACACAAGCATACGCAAGCGAGCGCGCGCGCGCGCGAGCTCGCGCGCGCGCGCGCGCGCACACACACACACACACACACACACCTCAGTTTGATATCACTAATATTGGATGACATTAAATTGAATAACAAAAATAAACAACGACAACCCCTCCACCCACCCACCCACACGAATAAATACCCACCCACTGCTTCCGCTTGTGTCAACATTCCATGCAAGATCTTGATAATCACATATCACAGAATCACTGACTGGGGTAGCTGTCATACACTGTCAACACAGGCATGAGTACGACTACCGATGAGCACATACAAGTTTCAGAAAAGCACGCGTGGGCAAATGTAGATAATGCCCAACACCAATGTCGCCACAATAAGAAACTTCAAGGAAGACCACTGACGAAAAACATATTTATGTTCGGTGTCCAGGTGGTGGCGGTTTTAATTCTCCATCTTGTTCCTGCGCCGGTGCATCCACATCCGGAGTGAGTATGCCCATGCGCAGACTGGCTGCTCAGACAGCAGGCTGGACGATAGAGACTCGTGCAGCACGAAACAAGACCGTGACCTGCACGGGATTCTGACTGTCGCTCATGTGGTATTCAACAAACACCAGTTTCAAATGCACTGCCTTGTAACTGATACACAATCAGAAGGATGTGTGTGTGTGTGTGTGTGTGTGTGTGTGTGTGTTGAGAGAGAGAGAGAGAGAGAGAGAGAGAGAGAGAGAGAGAGAGAGAGAAAGCACAGCTACACAAAACTGAAATATTGTAGAACACATTCTCTCTCTCTCTTTCTGAGAGAGAAGAGAGAGAGAGAGAGAGAGAGAGAGAGAGAGAGAGAGAGAGAGAGAGCACAACTACACGAAATTGAAATATTGTAGAACACATTCTCTCTCTCTCTCTCTCTCTCTCTCTCTCTCTCTCTCTCTCTCTCTCTCTCTCTCTCTCTCTCGTAAAAGTGGTGTTAATAGTAAATTGTACATGGCTATTAGAGGGGTCTACAACTCAGTGCTGGCATGTGTGCGTGTGAAGAGTGAGTATTCAGATTATTTTGATTGTCCAAATGGAGTAAAACAAGGATGCTTGTTGAGTCCACAGTTGTTTTCTTTTTTCATAAACGAACTGGCAGTGGAATTGTCCCGCAAAGGCAGACATGGTATCCAGATAATACCTGGAGCAGCTGAATTAGTTTTATTACTGTATGCTGATGATGTTGTTCTTCTGTCCGGAACAGTTGTAGGTTTGCAAAACCAACTAAATGTATTGAAAGAAGAAGCAGATCGCTTAGGTTTATCAGTTAACTTGGATAAGACAAATATAGTTGTCTTTAGAATGGGTGGCCACCTATCAGTGTGTGAAAAATGGTCTTACGGAAACGCAGACATTCAAGTAGTTAATTCATATAAATATCTTGGAATGAGATTTTCAACAAAATTAACTTTCCGTTACGCATGGGAAGAATCCCTAAGAAAAGGGAAAAAAGGTACTATTGAAATTCTGAAATCCCTGAGAAAACTGAATTGTACAGACTGTAGTATATTTTGGAAAATGTTTGATACACAGATAAAACCTCTTCTTACATATGCAGCTGAAATTTGGGGCTTACATGAAAATTCGATGATGAAAAAAGTACATACGTATGCTATGAAGCGTTTCCTTCAAGTACCTATTCATTCATCCAACACCGTTTTATATGGAGAGATGGACAGATACCCTTTGTACATAAGTACATTTGTGAAATGTATTAAGTACTGGTTGAAGATCTTGAAGCTACCCCAGTCCCGTTTTAGCAGGCAAGTCTATGATATGATGCTTTTAGAAATGGAAAAAGGTAAAGAAAACTGGGCTCATAAAGTAAAGAAAGTCCTTTCAGAACAGGGTTTTGGAATAGTGTGGATGGCCCAGGAAGTAGGGAATGAGCAACAGTTTATTGCGGAATTTAAAGACAGGCTTATTTGTTCTTTTAAACAGAATTGGCACTCGGATATGGAAAGTAAAGAAAAATATCGATGGTTTTTCTCATTTAAGAATGTGTTTCATTCTGAAAAGTTTCTCAATGTCATAACAGATAGATGGCACAGAATAAATTACGCAAGATTTAGGTTGAGAACTTTAGGTTTTAATGCAAACAAAAGATGGTTTGAAAGTGAAACATCCACAGAATCTCCTTGTCCTGCATGTAGACACATTATTGATGACGAAGAACACTTTCTGTTCCACTGTACTGCTTATAATGAAGTGCGAACAAATTGTTCACTTTTCCAAATCTTAAATAAATGTTAGCGAACCGCCCAGAGAACGTGGACAAACGAGTCACAAGACGAAACACAACTAGTTTCGACCTCTTAGGTCTTCATCAGGTGAGACATTAACGAATAAAACAATGAAAATTCACTTAGCTTTGATCGCTTCAGATCACTTGGTAGGGTTCAGCGCTTCCTTGCGCTGAACCCTACCAAGTGATCTGAAGCGATCAAAGCTAAGTGAATTTTCATTGTTTTATTCGTTAATGTCTCACCTGATGAAGACCTAAGAGGTCGAAACTAGTTGTGTTTCGTCTTGTGACTCGTTTGTCCACGTTCTCTGGGCGGTTCGCTAACATTTATTTAAGATTTGTTTAGATTTCCGCCTGCAGTCCTCTCGCTTTGCAACTAGATCACTTTTCCAGTTAGAGCGAAAAGACAAAATGTTGCTGTCGTGTTATCATCAGATGATGAACTTGTAATTAAATCAGTTGCGAAATTCATCGCAGAAGCATTGAAAATTAGACAGATGAAGGATACTGAAATTTAAGATAATGCATTATAAGAGATATCTGAATGAATATTATCATTCATCGCAAGTGGAAGAGATCAGTAAGATACATTGTCATCATTTGATCGAGTGGATGGTCGAGTAAGTCTTAAGGTGTTTTTTTTTTTTTTTTTTTTTCCTAATTGCATTACTCCTGTGCGTGAGGACATAAGGAAATGTTATGAATTTATTTGTTTTTAACCTTTGATTTGGTGCACACTAGGAATGAATGTGTACTATTTGTTTGCAGGAAAGGAAGAGGGAAATGTTATTGTTCTGTTATCTCTCCCCCCTTGTCAAAAGACCTCTTTGGTAATGACAATAAAATATCAAAGTGTCAAAGTGTCTCTCTCTCTCTCTCTCTCTCTCTCTCTCTCTCTCTCTCTCTCTCTCTCTCTCTCTCTGTCAAAGGATTTGACTCCCCCACCATCTCTGCTGCTTCTCCTTTTTTCGCTTACATTGAATAGAAGAAAGTTTATAAAGATGAAGAACAGAGGTAGAGGGTGCAAAACTGTTTTTTAAAAAATAATGATGATGATGATAATGATAATAATAACAATAATAACAATAATATATTTTGTGTCATAGTTGTAAAATCGGCGACAAATTGAGTCCTCAATATTACAACTATTCAATACAATTTGAATGAGACGTTTTTTGTACCCCCAGTTCTTATAGAACAGGAAGTACTTTAGAATGGGAACGAAGAAATGCTGTCTGTGTGTCTGTGTGTGTGTCTGTCTGTCTGTGTGTCCGTGGTCAAAATGTGTTCCACTCGCTCCAGACAAAACTACTGGGCCGATCTTTCTGAAAATTTGTAGGTATGTTCATTATGGGCCACGGATGATGCCCGATGTTTTAGTTTACCGTTATAGCCCTTACTAACGGCTGTAACGGCCTGTAACGGTTTTTCTTCTTTACGGAATATCTCAGAAAGTACTTGGCCGATCTTTGTAAAAATGAGCAGGTACGTTCATTATGGGTCACGGACGATGCCCGATATTTTAGTTTACCTCGTTATAGCCGTTACTAACGGCTGTAACGGCCTGTAACGGTTTTTCTTCTTTATGGAATATCTCAGAAAGTACTTGGCCGATCTTTCTGAAAATTTGTAGGTATGTTCATTATGGGTCACGAATAATGCCCGATGTCTTAGTTTACCGTTACAACCGTTACTAACGGCTGTAACGGCCTGTAACGGTTTTTCTTCTTATGGAATATCTCAGAAAGTACTTGGCCGACCTTTATGAAGATTAGCAGGTATGTTCATTATGGGTCACGGATGATGCCTGATGTTTTAGTTTGCCCCGTTATAGCCGTTACTAACGGTTGTAACGGCTTGTAACGGTTTTTCTTCTTTATGGAATATCCCAGAAAGTACTTGGCCAGTTTATAAGCGGTTTGGATGATCTTGTGACAAATCGGAGCCTCTGTCCATATGTAAGTGATGTAATGCTGAAAATGGATTAAACAACCGTTAAAAACCGTTATTCTGCCGTTATTTCTTATATGTAGGTGGATTTTAATGAAATTTGGTATATAGAAAGGTTATCACACACAAATGGCACTTCTATATAGTGTTTCAAAATCTAACCGTTAAAAACCGTTATTCTTGAGATATTGTCCGATTTGGATGAAATTTGATATGTACACAGGCTTTAGCCCAGTGAGGACTAAAATACCGGTTTCAAAAGTGTATATCGGTTATATAACCGTTAAACCGTTATTTCGCCGTTTATTTTTTTATATATTGGTGGGTTTTAATGAAATTTTGTATATAGAAAGGTTATCACACACAAATGGCACTTCCATGTAGTGTTTCAAAATCTAACCGTTAAAAACCGTTATTCTTGAGATATTGTCCGATTTGGATGAAATTTGGTATGTAACAGGCTTTAGCCCAGTGAGGACTAAAATACCAGTTTCAAAAGTGTACATCGGTTAAATAACCGTTAAAAACGTTATTTTGCCTTTATTTCTTATCTCACAAAGCACTTGGCCGATTTACAAGCGGTTTGGAAAACTGGGAGTACGTTTATATGCTTCGCATCTTGTTAACCGTACATCGTGACAGGAAAGTTGAAAAGTCTAAGCCTGACGAATATGTTTGTATGTTTGTACGAGACTCAGCATGTGCAGTAGTGTGCTCTGTGTGTGTGTGTGTGTGTGTGTGTGTGTGTGTGTGTGTGGTGTGTGTGTGTGTGTGTGTGTGTGTGTGTGTGTGTGCGTGCGTGCGTGTATGTGTGTGTGTGTGTGTGTCTGTGTCTGTGTGTCTGTGTGTCTGTGTGTCTGTGTGTGCATGAGTGTTGGGGATTCGTAGATACTGGAAGTCCACAAGGGAGACGTTTAGTTTAAAAAATGCAACTTTCAAAAGATGACAGGAGGCAGAGGTCAAAACAAAACAAAGCAAAAGAAGAAAAGAAAAAAATGCTGAGGCTCTGAGCCACCAGACAGACCCACCAACACTGTAGAAACAAGTCTTTTCGGAACTGGTCTTCTTCAGGCAGGACGACAACGAACGTAGTATTTACAAAATAGGCTAATTTCAACATCTATAGCAGATGAGACGGTGTTCCATGACGAACCACCTAAACAAAGAGACTATGATATATTATCTTATGAAGTGGATTTTAGGCACAGAGAGAGAGAGAGAGAGAGAGAGAGAGAGAGAGAGAGAGAGAGAGAGAGAGAGAGAGAGAGAGAGAGAGAGAATGTTTATGCAAATGGTGATGAACTCAACCTGATAGAAATCTGAATGTGAAAATGGCTTTATTGTATTTTAGTTTCAAGTTGGTTTCAAAGGTAAATTACTTCAGGCGGAAACTGAAACAAACTTAAAAAGAACATTCTGCCGAATGAAAAAGACAAACTACAAGACCAAACACTTGTCATTTGTTTGTCATTTTCGTTCGGCGGAATAGTCATTTTCCTTTAAGTTAATTTAAAGGGATATGTCATGATTTCCAATGCTTCATAATCTGAAACTATTTTTTTCAATGACCCATCAAGTTAAGGATTCATTTTAGAGCATGCCGATGATTCACAAGATATTTTACTGGAAGTGTATTGTCACCAGCTGAATCCCAGACAGATGAGTTGCTATAAATGCCTGCTCGCGCGCGCGCGCGCGCCACACCCACACCCACACCCACACCCACACACACACACCACACACACACCACACACACACACACACACACACTCACAAAGAGAGAGACAGAGAGAGAGAGAGAAAGCGCGCGCGAGAAAGAGAGAGAGAGAGAGATAGAGAGAGAGAGATCCATTATCTATATTTAACTATGTGTGTGTGTGCACACTTTCTAAAAACACACCAGAAATTTCGTTAAAATCTTTCTTCTTTAAAATCTTAGGTCATGATGACAAATGTCGACCTCTCTCAGAAATTGGAAAATCACATCGGGTGTAATATCTCAGAACAAGGTTTACATGGCATCTGCTGTGAATTGTTTATATACGACATCATGCAAGTCCCAACACTATAAAACGTGTTTCATTGTGAGTGGTACGTAACATAGAATGCCCCGCGGAGCACCTTCACCTTTTAAAATATAAGAATTAGTGTAAAATAGTGGCTTGTGTGCAAACGGCAAAGACTTTCTACCGTGCGGACGCCCGTACAACATGGTAAAAAACTCAGGTTTGGACGGATTGGAAGAGCTCGCTCTCCGTCTGCGAGTTCCATTGCTCTTGCTAGAGGTCCTTCACATAAGCCTGAGCTTTGGGTCTGAAATCGGTGTGAGGGATAAAGAATCTTCTCAACTCGTTCTTTGTGGCATTCTTGGCAGATTGATCAAGCACCGCAGTGCCTCGAATGCCTGTCAAGCTCGATGCTATCTGGATGATTTTCTGTTGCTGTACACATCTGTCCGGCCTTTGCGTTTGTCTGGTCCTAGTCATCTCCTTGGGATCCCTCGTTTCCACACCAAGACCTTTGGAAAGCGTTCTTTCCATTGTTAAGCGCAGTCTGCAGGGAACGCAATTCCTTTCTCTCTCCGTGATTCGAATTCTTTCTTTTGAATAAGTCCTCTCTCTATACTGCACACTTCTGTGTTAGTGTTAGTGTGTGTGTTAGTGTGTGTGTTAGTGTTAGTGTTAGTGTGTGTGTGTGTGGTGTGTGTGTGTGTGTGTGTGTGTGTGTGTGTGTGTGTGTGTGTGTGTGCGCGGTGCGAGTGAGAGAGAGAGAGACAGAAAAAGAGAGAGAGAGACAGAGAGAGAGAGAACTTTGTCAATACTCAGAGCTACTCATAGATTAAAGGCTGTAAACATCCATATTATTATTATTATTATTATATATTATCATTATCATCATTATTATTATAATTATTATCATTATCATTATTATTATTATTGATAACACGCGCGCGCGCGCGCGCGTGTGTGTGTGTAACGGGAGAGGGGGAGAGGTTGGGGAGGATGCGGTCACAGGGGGGGGGGGGGGGGGTACAAGATGATGCTTTTCTGTTTCCCATGTATTAATGTTTGGTGCAATCACACTTTCATTCTGCTGCATATCTACTTTTCACACACAAAAGAATATAATGAAAGAAAAGAAAGTAGCCTTTAACCCCATAATTATAAGGAATTAGATATGCAGTTGTGATGCAGATAATGTATAGATTATAATGCGTTGTAAATGCATCGATGGCTGAACACATTTGTAAGTTTACATTTCCTCTCTCTCCATGAGAAAAAAAAAAACAGTTTGTGGAGACAGATTACATAGAATCTCACGTGTTGGTCTCGTTACTGACTCACGGCTAACGCTAAACCTTGCATATAGTAAAACTGCAAATATGGACATACGATGATCACGAAATGACGGTTATGAATGAAGCTGCTTTGAGAACAGGTTCATACATACAACTTTGATTCTAACAAAAATTACAGACTGACACGCAGAGTACACCTTCCTTCAGCATTTCGCGAGTTTGAAAGAAAGCACATCAGATACGATCCTTAAAACGAAAAGTCTACACCCAGTCCAATACAAGGCCAAGGATAGCATGATTTATTAAAAAAAAAAAAAAAAAAAAAAAAAAAGAAAAAAAGAGAAAAAAAAACAAACAACTAGGAATACAAGTGGACATTCTGTTTCGAACCTTGGACCACATACTTTAACCTTTTGGTGTTCAACTATCATAGTTGACAATGCCCAAGGCCATCACATTCAAAACTGCTGGGCCGCAGTGGTGTCGGACTGTGGCCGGTCACCCGATGCAGGGCAGATGGCTCGCGCAAGTCGTGGAAAAAGTCGCGTTTCAGTGGAGTGTCCTCTTAGGAAGACGACTTAGGAGACAGCTGGCCCTTCTGACTATGGCTCTTCTCAGCAGGCTGTGGATACTTGGCAGATCGGGCCGATAGAGAACTTCTATACATCAAGTATTGTGGCTTTCCAAATGATCATCAGTTGTCTTTTCAGACGGTTCATATGAATGTGTTTGTATGTTTCACAAGCTGTACAGTATTACTGTCTTCTACACCTTTAATGTTTTGGCAGTACAATGGTGTGGACAGTATTAACGTCTATATTACACCTTCAGTGTTGTGGCTGTACAACGGTGTGGGCAGTATTACTGTCTGTATTACACCTTCAGTATTGTGCATGTACAATGGTGTGGGCAGTATTACTATCTTAGACACCGTCAGTGTTGTGGTTGTACAATGGTGTGGGCAGTATTACTGTCTATATTACACCTTCAGTGTTGTGGTTGTACAATGTTGGGGGCAGTATTACTGTCTATATTGCGCCTTCAGTGTTGTGGCTGTACAATGGTGTGGGCAGTATTACTGTCTATATTACACTTCAGTGTTGTGGCTGTACAATGTGTGGGCAGTATTACTGTCTATATTACACTTCAGCGTTGTGGCTGTACAATGGTGTGGGCAGTATTACTGTCTATATTACACCTTCAGTGTTGTGGCTGTGCAATGGTGTGGGCGGTATTACTGTCTGCATTACACCTTCAGTGTTGTGGCTGTACAATGGTGAGGGCAGTATTACTGTCTGCATTACACCTTCAGTGTTGTGGCTGTACAATGGTGTGGGCAGTATTACTGTCTATATTACACCTTCAGTGTTGTGGCTGTGCAATGGTGTGGGCAGTATTACTGTCTGCATTACACCTTCAGTGTTGTGGCTGTACAATGGTGTGGGCAGTATTACTGTCTGCATTACACCTTCAGTGTTGTGGCTTTTACAATGGTGGGGCAGTATTACTGTCTATATTACACCTTCAGTGTTGTGGCTGTGCAATGGTGTGGCGGTATTACTGTCTTATACTCCTTCAGTGTTTTGTTGTACAATGGTGTGGGGAGTATTACTGTCAATATCACACTTCAGTGTTCTGGTTGTACAATGGTGTGGGCAGTATTACTGTCTATATTACACCTTCAGTGTTATGGCTGTACAGTGGTATGGTAGTATTACTGTCTATATTACACATTCAGTTTTATGGCTGTACAATGGTGTGGGCAGTATTACTGTCTATATTGCACATTCAGTGTTGTGGTTGTACAATGGTGTGGCCAGTATTACGTCTATATTACACCTTCAGTGTTGTGGTTGTACAATGGTGTGGGCAGTATTACTGTCTATATTACACCTTCAGTGTTGTGGCTGTACAATGGAGTGGGCAGTATTACTGTCTATATTACACCGTCAGTGTTGTGGCTGTACAATGGAGTGGGCAGTATTACTGTCTATATTACACCGTCAGTGTTGTGGCTGTACAATGGTGTGGGCAGTATTACTGTCTGCTATTACACCTTCAGTGTTGTGGCTGTACAATGGAGTGGGCAGTATTACTGTCTTATACACCTTCAGGTGTGTGCCTGTACATTGGTGTGGTCAGTATTACTGTCTATATTACACCTTCAGTGTTGTGGCGTACAATGGTGTGGGCAGTGTTACTGTCTGCATTACACCTTCAGTGTTGTGGCTGTACAATGGAGTGGGTCAGTATTACTGTCTATATTACACCTTCAGTGTTGTGGCTGTACAATGGTGTGGGCAGTATTACTGTCTATATTACACTTCAGTGTTGTGGCTGTACAATGGTGTGGGCAGTATTACTGTCTATATTACACCGTCAGTGTTGTGGCTGTACAATGGTGTGGGTAGTATTACTGTCTATATTACACCTTCAGTGTTGTGGCTGTACAATGGTGTGGGCAGTATTACTGTCTATATTACACCTTCAGTGTTGTGGCTGTACAATGGTGTGGGCAGTATTACTGTCTATATTACACCTTCAGTGTTGTGGCTGTACAATGGAGTGGGCAGTATTACTGTCTATATTACACCTTCAGTGTTGTGGTGTACAATATGGAGTGGGCAGTATTACTGTCTATATTACACCGTCAGTGTTGTGGCTGTACAATGGTGTGGGCAGTATTACTGTCTTATACACCTTCAGTGTGTGGCCTGTACATTGGTGTGGTCAGTATTACTGTCTATATTACACCGTCAGTGTTGTGGCTGTACAATGGTGTGGGCAGTGTTACTGTCTATATTACACCGTCAGTGTTGTGGCTGTACAACGGTGGGGGCAGTATTACTCTCGATATTACACCGTCAGTGTTGTGGCTGTACAATGGTGTGGGCAGTATTACTGTCTATATTACACCTTCAGTGTTGTGGCTGTACAATGGTGTGGGCAGTATTACTGTCTATATTACACCTTCAGTGTTGTGGCTGTACAATGGTGTGGGCAGTATTACTGTCTATATTACACCTTCAGTGTTGTGGCTGTACAATGGTGTGTGGGCAGTATTACTGTCTATATTACACCTTCAGTGTTGTGGCTGTACAATGGTGGGGGCAATATTACTGTCGTATACACCGTCAGTGTTGATTGGCGTTTTAACCAATGGTGTGGGCAGTATTACTATCTATATTACACCTTCAGTGTTGTAGCTGTACAATGGTGGGGGCAGTATTTACTATCTATATTTACACCTTCAGTGTTGTAGCTGTACAATGGTGTGGGCAGTATTACTATCTATATTACACCTTCAGTGTTGTAGCTGTACAATGGTGTGTGGGCAGTATTACTATCTATATTACACCTTCAGTGTTGTAGCTGTACAATGGTGTGGGCAGTATTACTATCTATATTACACCTTCAGTGTTGTAGCTGTACAATGGTGTGGGCAGTATTACTATCTATATTACACCTTCAGTGTTGTGGCTGTACTAATGGTGTGGGCAGTATTACTATCTATATTACACCTTCAGTGTTGTGGCTGTACTATGGTGTGGGCAGTATTACTGTCTGCATTACACACTTCAGTGTTGTGGCTGTACAATGGTGTGGGCAGTATTACTGTCTGCATTACACCTTCAGTGTTGTGGCTGTACATGGTGTGGGCAGTATTACTGTCTGCATTACACCTTCAGTGTTGTGGCTGTACAATGGTGTGGGCAGTATTACTGTCTGCATTACACCTTCAGTGTTGTGGCTGTACAATGTGTAGTGGGCAGTATTACTGTCTGCATTACACCTTCAGTGTTGTGGCTGTACAATGGTGTGGGCAGTATTACTGTCTGCATTACACCTTCAGTGTTGTGGCTGTACAATGGTGTGGGCAGTATTACTGTCTGCATTACACCTTCAGTGTTGTGGCTGTACAATGGTGTGGGCAGTATTACTGTCTGCATTACACCTTCAGTGTTGTGGCTGTACAATGGTGTGGGCAGTATTACTGTCTGCATTACACCTTCAGTGTTGTGGCTGTACAATGGTGTGGGCAGTATTACTGTCTATATTACACCTTCAGTGTTGTGGCTGTACTATGGTGTGGGCAGTATTACTGTCTGCATTACACCTTCAGTGTTGTGGCTGTACAATGGTGTGGGCAGTATTACTGTCTGTATTACACCTTCAGTGTTGTGGCTGTCCAATGGTGTGGGCAGTATTACTGTCTACATTACACCTTCAGTGTTGTGGCTGTACAATGGTGTGGGCAGTATTACTGTCTGCATTACACCTTCAGTGTTGTGGCTGTACAATGGTGTGGGCAGTATTACTGTCTACATTACACCTTCAGTGTTGTGGCTGTACAATGGTGTGGGCAGTATTACTGTCTGCATTACACCTTCAGTGTTGTGGCTGTACAATGGTGTGGGCAGTATTACTGTCTTATACACCTTCAGTGTTGTGGCCACCTGGATACCACTCCTCTACCACAGTTCGTTGAAGCCACGTAGAGCTGATCTTCCCTTCGCTATGCGTACGTCGACGTCGTCGTCAATGTATACAGGTTTAGAATTTGTACTGCCAGGGCAGGTCAAGCCGTCAACAGACGTCAGTGTTATCTCTTCGACAGCGATCTCTGGTTCCACACACTGTTTCTGTGGTGCACGCTGGCACAAAACATTTGTCTAGTTGACACTTGTCGTGAGTCGAAAGTTGTTGCAAGCAGCAGAAAAGCCATTACTGTTTACTACATTAGTGTCTCTCTGGCAGCGTTGAGTGTCCACTGAAGTCTTGGCCTGGAGGCTCTGCTGGTTGAAGAGCTCGCCATCAGTCCTGTCCCTGATCTTGATACCGTTTTATTCACCGCTGAAAGAATCAGACAGCATGGCTGATAACATCACGCTGAACAGAGTGAGCACCACGACACACCCGTGCTGGACCTCATTTGTGCATCAGAGGAGGCACCATAGTCCAGAACCTGAGCTAGCATGCCATGGTAGAACTGGCGTACCATGTGGATAAACGTGGTTGGGCAGCCAACCTTTGCCACATCTCTACAACAGCCCCTCACGCACGTTCTTGTCCAAGGTCTCTGTGATGTCTACGAACAGGGCCGAGCAATTGTTACGTCCATGAAATCTGAACTAATCATAGACGGCGAAACCCAACGCCCAAAATGAGTCACTTCACGACATAGTACTGAAGGTTTCAAGTCATATAAGTTTTCATCATAGACTTCTTTTGATAAATGAAAGTGTCGACGTTCTGTCCTGAAATGCAGAAAGCAGGTGCGTTGTTTCAGAGGCGTCAGGATTTTTCTTTCTCTTTTTCTTTTTTTCTTCCTTTATCAACAGGTTTGTATTCATAATTCACAATGACTAAGGCAGCTATAAGCCTTTTAAGTTTTGCTTTAAATTACAGACGTCAGAATCCGGCACAAGAGTACTTTATTACGTATTTAGATGTTTGTCAGAAACTGAACACATACATCAGTATAAAATTTCATAATACAAAAGATAGCATCTGATAGTTATTTATTATACTACTGAATGCAATGTTATAAGAAAAGGAAATACAAAGCATGTTAACACTGGAACTTATGCAGAAAATAACTCGCAGGTCAGTATTTGTGTTCACGTAATTTAGAGCTGTTTTGAAACCATCCATAGCTTTTTAACAGTTCTGTTAACTTTTGTGAATATATTCTGAATCTGCTATAAGTGTCTGCAGTATTTTATTTTCCCGGATTTTCTGCTGACGCTGTAAGAGCAGATTCAGATTGTAGAGGAAAGGATTCAGAGCTGAATTAAGTGGCATCACAATGATGGCCATGGCCACACTTATCTCACCAGGAACACGAGTTCCTTGAGATGCCAGCAAGCCCAGCAGACCAATGGGAAACCAGCACAGAAAGTCTGACACGACGATGTTGATCAATCCCCGGGCTATCCGCATGTCCTGAGCCTTTCTGCTGTTATCCATGCCCGTCATACTGCTAGCTCGGATGGAGAGAAAGATCAAACATTGCCCTGAAGCTATGAGAAGAAACAAGATAAAGTTCAGCACAATGAGGATGCCAAATGCGTACGTCTTCCCCTTGAATTCTGATTTTGTCACAGGCAGTGGGATACATATCCCATTTTGATTGTAAAAGTCCCACGCTCTTGCAAAAGGCACAACTGCGATAGAAGCACCAGAAGTCCACACCAAAGTACACGATATCAATGCAGATAGCTTATCAGTCCGGAAAGAACTGAAAGGGAAACGGAGAACGAAAAAGCGATCCAACGTTATGACGCAGACAATCATGGCTGACACTTCACTGGACAATAAAGACAGAAATCCGGCCAGACTGCAGGCTGTGCTATGTCTCCACTGGTAATCTTCCCACACATAAGTTTGACGGAATCGCTGGTCAGCAACACCAATTATGACTAGGTATACACCCATTAACAGATCGGAAATGGACAAATTCATTACAAAGATTGTAAAGCTAGACAGACCCTTGGCCATAGAAAGCATCAGACGGGAAAGGAACGTGATCAGATTACCTAACAAAGCTGCAGCAGCAACGACTGACAGAACAACGCGATATATTTCAGATTGTAGCAAATCATTACAGGAGGAAATTTCATTGCGTGGAGCCTGACACTGGTGTAGGTTGAAATATGCAGGTAAAATAAAAGGACAGCAGAGTTTGTAGTTGTCAGCAAACACAGTCTGCAGCTCATCAAGTCCAGTGAACAGATCGCCTGGAATCTGGGTCACTGGGCAACCTCGTACGTCCAAGACACGGAGTTTCTTCAGACTGTGAAACGATTTCTGTTGAACTACCCTTACTTCACTGAAGGACAAATTCAGAATATGTAGATTTGGAAAGACAGCGAAGGTTTTGTCACTGACTGCTTCAAACCTTACATACGATATATCTAACCCTACCAACGATTCTATAGGCAACACCAGGGCATTGTTTTGGAAAAAGGAGGCGATCGGATTTCCAGTCAAGAAAAACTCCTTAAGAACTGGCATTCCACTGATGTGCGATCTGTCAATTTGAGCTATGTCATTATAGCCTACATCCAATGTTTTCAAGTTGGGAAAAACAAACTGGTCTAGAGTGGCAACACCACATCTCCTCAAACAAAGATATATCAGCATCATGTTGGTCTTCAGGTCTGACTGAGCCAACCCACTGTCTGTGGCATCCAAATAACGAAGCCCAGTGTAACGCCCAATATCAAAGCGTTGGTTACATACACAAGCCAAGCCATGACAAATGCAGTTCTCAGGACTTTTCATCTCACAGAATGTTTCATCATCCTGTCTGGGGCATGGTAAATCGCATCACACATATTCCTGTGGTGGAGACATATTTTGGATCCACGGCAGCGATAGAACCCTGGACATGTGTATGTGTTACATGCTGCTTCGTCCTCACGACCTGGGCAGTCGATGACACCGTTACATCTGAAGAAGATAGGCAGACAGTAACCGTTGTCAGGACACTGGAAATGCGTTTCTGGACAGATGCCCATATGCCATGGTATTATTGTCGTTCCAGTGGTCGATGTAAAATTGACCAAGACAACAGCTGGTTGAGGTCTCGTAGTGAAAGTCCCATCGTCTATTCCCGTATCTATATCACATCTAACCTCGTCTGAACCATCTACACAGTCCTCCTGACGATCGCAATCACCTCTGCAGAGACAAACTGAAGTAAAAACGCTTACATGGAAACAGAACTACACAAACCTCATTGGAAAAAAATGAATTAAAAATGATTTAAATACCCTTCCCATTTGTTTCTGAATGGATTGTATATTTATGGTACCATCACATATTCGTGTCCAACATAGTTGTGATCTGCTGTAAAAGGGGTTGTAGCTTGAGGTATCTGCACATATATTCAGGCAGTGTGTCATGAAAGCTTCGAGATTTGTGGTTATCGTTGATTTTGGTTGTGAGCCTGTCATTTTTACCTGTGGCTCATAGCAGAATATAACGGAATCATGTCACGTGACGCTCTCCACGTACACATAATAATACATGCATACAGAGACAATCGCGCACTCCGCACGCAGCCACACATCTGACCCCTTCTCATAAGACAAACCAGAACTCAATTTCAGATTTCTCCCCCGATATTTTTTTCTTTCTATCTACGTCTCACTTCGTTTGGCGCGATAGGTTTTAACATTGCCTCTTTTTTTTCTTTGGCCAGTATATCATTCAACATTATTTCGCAACAAGAAACAAATTAATCAAATCCAATTTAAACTGACTTCAATTCATTCATTCATTTTGCGCATTTATATTTTTCTGTGTAGGTTACTCAGACGTCCAATTTGCCCTATACAAACAAATCACTCTTGGTTCACAGACCCCAATTTTGCTTTCCTTTTATTAGGACAGTATTCACATCAAATAACAAAAATCCTCCTAGCAGCGGACGTCTTCCATCATATCGAGGGCCTCTAGTCCTCTAGAGGGGCTGCCATGGCCTATGTGTCAATGTCACCTCTCACGTACGGAGTGTTTGCCCTTAGAAAGACAAGGCACTCTGTTAGTAATCTAAATCAATCACTCACCTAATGATCGATCACATGATCCACATCTTGCCTATCGAGTATGTGAACAGGATAGAATTTGGAAATAATTCCAACCAAGATCTGAATGAAAATAAAAGGTCGAAATTCGAGATTGCGATAAAAGTTTGTACCAAAATTTATCAAATATGTTAACACATCCCATACTCTCCCTGGCAATCAACAATATTTAACAACACAAATAGTTGAGAGTTCGACTCTCTGTCCACTCATTTACACTTCTTCGTCATGTTCTCCTCCTCTAGCTAAGCGTTTTCTTTCTCTCACAAGCCAGGCTTTCTAGTCCGTAGCTTCCGATGATGTGTCAGTCAAACTCTTGTTGTTTTTTTTCCAAGAGCACGAATCACTATTCAAAGAAAACTGACCAATGAATAGCAAGGTAAAGTTAAGATTTCATTGCAGGTTCAGAGTGCGCGCGCGCGCGCGCGCGCGCGCGCCCACACACACACACACACACACACACACACCACACAACACAAAGGAAAATACATTTTACTGGGGCGCATCACAAATCCAAAGGACCTAAGTCAAGCAGAGACATTAGTTCAGCTGAGTAACTGTGTCAGTTGGTTCAGTTTTGATAAGTAGTGGTCACTACAAATAAGTAGAGTGCATAAGAGTCCAATGGGGGTGCTGATGACCAAGAAAGAATCATTCACGATTCAAGGAGTTTGGTCATAAAGCGATTCGAGAACCCTAAACAACCCGTGAGATCACTAGGTCATGTTATAGATAGTTGTGTTGCTTGTCGTTGTAGTTTGAGACGTTATTCTCAACATTATACCATCAATGTAGTTGTGGCACTGTCTTTCAAATACATTATCTAAATATTGACACAAAATAAAGTAGTAATCAACTGCTTGATTTTAGCAGAATAGTGGAAATCACCCGCTTTCTCCAGAAAGGGACGAATTAGAAGTAATCTTGTTCATTTTGCTGGTATTGCTTCTCCGTCTTCAACAGTGTGCCAAACCTTTCAGTTTCGTGTTTCTTGTCTCCATACTGACTTCAAATGAGTGATCATCTTCCCCTCTTGAAAGTGATATGAATTGCCGATTTCCTTAGAAATATTGCGCATCTGTCATTGACACATGCGACTTATTTTGTTGGTAGGCTTTTATAAAATTTCATTTTAGTGGTGTTCCTACCAGTAGCTGACAATATTATTGATCATTGGTGGTCTTAACACACACACACACACACACACACACACACACACACACACACACACACACACACACACACACTCACTCACTCACTCACACACTCACTCATACTTTCTCGTCTCTCTCATTCCCTTATGAAGTTAGCGTAGGCCTAGCATGACTTACATAAAAAACAGACGGTCTCCTATTGGTTCCTGAGGAGTCGGTAAATTCAGAGACAACGTTTCTCAGATATGCTTGTTGCCATTGCCCATTTAAACTAGGATGATCATAGCCAACTGGCTTTATCACTCTCTGAAGCTCACACATCAAAAGCGCTGCCGTCGCACTTTGCAGCTACCCAAGTGCACGAGGTTCTCAGTCTGGGCGCTTAGTGACAGTTCTCAGTCTGAGCGCTTAGTGGCAGTTCTCAGTCTGGGCGCTTAGTGACAGTTCTCAGTCGGGGCGCTTAGTGGCAGTTCTCAGTCTGAGCGCTTAGTGGCAGTTCTCAGTCTGGGCGCTTAGTGGCAGTTCTCAGTCTGGGCGCTTAGTGGCAGTTCTCAGTCTGGGCACTTAGTAGCAGTTCTCAGTCTGGGCGCTTAGCGGCAGTTCTCAGTCTGGGCGCTTAGTGGCAGTTCTCAGTCTGGGCGCTTAGTGAGCAGTGTTTCTAGTCTGTCGTCACATAGTGGAAATTTCTCTGATCTGGGCGACTTAGTTGGCAGCTCATGCCATGGGCGCTTGTCAGTTCTCAGAATCATGGCGCTTATGGCAGTTCACTCCATCTGGTGCCGTCTAGTGGCACCCTCTCTCACTCTAGCGCTTAGTGGCAGTCACAGGTCTTTAGGCGCTTAGTGGTAGTCACTCAGGCCATCATTAGTGGCCAGTTTCCACTCGTGGGCGCATCAGTGGCAATTTCAGTCAATGAACAATTAAAAGTGGTGTTTTCGACGTCATGGGCGCTTAGTGGCAGTTCTCAGTCTGGGCGCTTAGTTGCAGTTCTCAGTCGTGGCGCTTAGTGGCAGTTCTCAGTCTGGGCGCTTAGTAGCAGTTCTCAGTCTGGGCGCTTAGTTGCAGTTCTCAGTCTGGGCGCTTAGTGGCAGTTCTCAGTCTGGGCGCTTAGTGGCAGTTCTCAGTCTGGGCGCTTAGTGGCATTTCTCAGTCTGGGCGCTTAGTGGCAGGGCGAGTGTGAGTTCTACGTTTCTTGTCGTCAACATGCACTGGTAAATATTTTTGTCTGATCTGAGCCACTGTGAAACCTTGTGCGGTCAGCCTGACATGATGCCGTCATTGGGCTTGCCTAATTCTCAGCAAAATCATACATGCAGCAATACTCTATGCCCTCCAGTTCAAAACTGTAGATCAGCTCCATCTGGTGCCAGTCCTGTCGAGTCATCCCTACCTCTTCTTTTTATCTTCTAGCCACCAGCATAGTGAAGCCACAGCGTCCTTTAGTGTCCATCTAAGCATGGTTAGTCACCCAAAGGCCATCATAGTGGCCACATTTTAGCACTCAATGAAACAAATACGTAACAGTGGGTGTTTTCGGGACTGGTCATTGCCGTTTTAACCTCCTCGATCTTGTTTCAACCTTTAACTGATTTTACCCAGTAGTCATCAGACTTGGGTCTCTGTCCCTGTGACATTGGCCCCATACCCTTGTTGCCACTGCAAGCCACCCGTAGTCTAGAGGACAGGCAATTAGACCAGTACGCCAACACATTTTTGACATCACCCAGGTGGAGAGAAAACTGTCCTACCTCTTCACTCTGGCAACTGTGTTGAACGATAAGAATTTAACCTACCCCCCCCCCCCCCCCCCGACACCGAACTTGAAATCTGCTGGACAATGCATGCCCTGAATTCTTGGTCATCTTTATGTGTAGGGACAAGTTGGTAAGAGGTATGTTTTCGTTGTTCTGTTCCTGGAGTGGTTTGTTTATTGTTACTTATTTATGCATCCATGTATTCAAAGTAGATGTTTATGAACATTCACTTGTATCAGTTTATTCATAGAACGTGCAAAAACTCAGTTTCAGTTCTGTGTGTCCATCTGGAGCAGAAGCATTCTTCAGTGCATACGCTCGGTGAACATTGCGTTATGAGCCTTGAACTAAGTATATTCATGTTGAAATTTCCTTTACAAGGCACATGTCAGTTGTGGGTGGTGTGCCCCTGCCAGCGGGAAGAGAGAGGGAGGGAGAGAGAGAGAGAGAGAGAGAGAGAGAGAGAGAGAGGGAGAGAGAGGAGAGAGAGACGTCAGAAGAGAAGATAGAGGCAGAGACAGAGAGAGAGAGATAGAGAGAGAGAGAGAGACAGACAGACAGACAGACAGACAGACAGAAGACAGACAGACAGACAGACCCAGACAGAAACAAGACGCTAGACAGAGACGAACAGAGAGAGAAAGAGAGAGAGAGAGAGAGAGAGAGAGAAGAGAGAGAGAGAGAGAGAGAAGAGAGAGAGAGAGTGGTAAGGGTTGCATAGAATGGGGGTGGACTGTGACGACCGTCAAGTAGCCCCAGTTCTGGCAGGGTCACTTTGGTCCGCACCCTGATAACCAGAAACATTCAAGGCTGTTGCTTGTTTTTCAGTGCTGTTGATTTTCTATGGGCCTGTGGCTCTCAGCCAGCCGATGATGATGGTGAAGGCCAGAGGGAAACTGGCAATGCGAGCTTTATTTTGGCAAACAACAAAGAGGAAGGAGCGGATATGGGAGTGTGTACGGTACCATCGAAAGAGTCGTTTTGTTTGTTTGTTTTCATGAGAACCTTCTGATCCTCCTGTTGGTCAGAGTGAAGGTGCCCTGCTTGGGTGCACTCTCGACCAGTCCACCCATGACTTTGCATATCATGGTGGACTTAGCAAGGTGCACCCCAGCTTGAAGGCGTCAATGTCCAGCCTGGGGATTAATTCTGTTGCACTGCTGGTGGTGCAGGAGTCATGGAGGACTCGTCGAGCTGAGCGTCATCAGAGCATCTCCAGGCTGTTCAACAGGCACTGTGGCTGGGCATCCCAGACAGGCGCCGCATACTGGAGGACTGGCCTCATGAACAGCATGTTGACTGGATGGTGTGTGGACAGTCCCTAAGGTTCCTGTACACATAGACACTGGTCTTGTTTACCTTCCTAGTGTCAGCCTAGACATGTCTTCCCAATGTTCGTCTTCTGTAAACTCCATGCCAAGTGCTTAATATTATTAATTTTTGGAAGCTCATTGCAGTTCAGACTGTAGCTATAGCTTGTACTGAAAGGGTTTTCCTTTTCTGTCACTGATAGTACATGACACTTGCCGGCATTGAATGACATCTGCCAGGTTTTTCCCAATGCTGAAGCTGGGCTGGGTCTTCTTGGAGGACAGTGGCGACTTTCAATGGTTCTGATCTCGTGCTACACGATGGATTGATTAGAAACACCATCAGATTAAATGTTGTCGTCAAGGAACAGGGTTAGACCAAGGACAGATTCCTGACAAACCTTGGAGGTCACTTGACCAATGTTGTAAAATGTCACTCAGTGACAGCTTGCTGGGTTCTTTTGAAGAATTTTACTATCCAGCGAAGAGTCCAGTCCACGTTTGGTGTGGGACTTTCTTGAGGGCCTTTAAGAAATCGAGCAATACGGTGGCCGTTTGTCCTCTGTCGCCAAGCACCATTGCTAGGTCATCAAAAGTAAGAATTAATTGAAATTTACAGGATGCCTTTCTGCAGAATCTGTGCTTGGTATTTACAGAATCTTGTGATTATTGAGTTGGGATGCGACTGGCATTTTGATGTGTTCCATTAGCCTACCAAAGACAACTTTCGATGAGATAGAATGATGGTTTGCTGGGTAGCTCTGATCATTGTTTTTGACGGCCATTTCAACTGTAGCGTGGTGGATCTGAGAATGTCCTAGTACCGGAAAGCTGCTCTTTCCACCATTAATAAATGTGAGGGTGGAAGTAAGCGTTAATTTCAAAAGTACTTAGATACTAAACGGAAACTCACTCTGAATACAGCGTTGGTTGAGGAGTGGATGGACGGCATGAAGGACAGTTTGAACTGGAGAGTGGATGAGGAAGGAGGGAGGTGCACTGGGTAAGTGGGTATAGCGACCTCAACACGCACCTCTCAGTGGGCCACACAGTGAACTACCACCGCATCAACAAACACAAGGTAGGCACATGAAATAGTACACAATTCGTTACAATTTCACTCATACTCATGGTGACTGATCATACTATTTTAACATGACAACAATTTGAGACAATGTTCACTCATACTCATGGTGACTGATAATTATTTCAGCATGACTTCCAGACATATCCATGGACACACTAGTTGTCCTTAGGATCAATTTCATCTCATCTGTTTTACATTTCAACTGAAACAAGACAGGGTGGAACTATGATAAATACTTAAAAAAAAACCCAGCCCTTATAAGATGGGCTGTTTGAACAAAGTTATAATTAAAAAAAAATCTAACTCTCTCTCTCTCTCTCTCTCTTACTCTTTCTCCTCTCTCTCTCTCTTTATATATTATATTCTTAACTCATCTATCTTCTCTATCTCTGTTTTCATCTCTACTCCTGTCTTCTCCTCTCTCTGTAACCTTCTCCTCTCTCTCTCTCATGGAAACTAATGAAAGTGCATACTTTCTCTTTTTATTTCACATTATACCAAGCACCTCTTCCTTAACATCTTTCTTCTATACTGTACCTGTTTTAGTAGAACCATCTTTCATTCCACATTATACCACATGTCCTATCTCCTCTTTCTGACCTGTTTTGTAGAACCACACTGCGTGGCGTGTTGCCTGTGAACGGTGGAAAGACACAGAAGTTCTCATCGCTGGAGTCAGCGCAGTCGGGCCTGTGGTCACAGACCACACTGTAGGACACCCTCTGGGTGTTGCTGGTGCAGTGGAAGGACGGTGGGAGAGAGGTCAAAGGGGCAGGACAGGACGTTCTGGAGGGAACTCCCCACTGGTCACTGTCTGTCATCACTGGCTCTCCCCAACATGCAGCGTCAGACTCGCAGGCAAAGAAATCATGCGTCACGTGACCTGATGGACATGTCACGTTTGCAGATAGAACAGTCTGATTGGATGGAGATGATATGGAAATGTTTCTTGCATTTGAACGGCGACTGTTCAACTCTTGCCTGGGCTCGAATTCACACAGATAATTGTTCGTGTACAACGCAATAGAGGAATATTGACATGAAATGAATGGAAAATTGTGATAGGCGATGTAACCAATTCCACAATATTCTAAATAATTTCTGACATTCAGCTGCAGGTAATATGCCACGGAGTTGTCTGCCCATTGGATTGCTCTTCTGTAACTGGGAACATAATACTATTTTTAGAGGAGACAGACAGGCATATAGCAACGTGCGCGCATATGATATATATATATATATATATATATATATATATATATAAAGATATATATATATAAAGATATATATATATATATATATGTGTGTTTGTGTGTGTGTGTGTGTGTGTGTGTGTGTGTGTGTGTGTGTGTGGAGAGAGAGAGAGAGAGAGAGAGAGAGAGAGAGAGAGAGAGAGAGAGAGAGAGAGAGAGAGTCAAGACTCAAGATATTTTATTCATATTAGGCCTCAGCCCATCATGAAGGGGAATGTGAACATGTAACTGAGTGATGATATATAACAGATTCAACATAAAAGCTAACGATGGTATAAATATAGTCATGTACATTTCAATAAGTCGCAACACCTCTCATTTTAAATCCTTTATACAAAACACAGAAAGATTACGTACGTCACCAGGTTTTGTCGATGACATTAACAAACTCAGTTAAAACAGTGAAGGATGTCTACAACATTTAGGCTTAATTAACGTTTAGCGTATACGTCGATGAACCGGGTAACTGGGAACAAAATGCACCTCATATTCTTCGCTTTCAGTACATGAGGCACACATTAAATCGTTTGGAATAAATGTTTTGTATCGGTGCTTAGAAATCCCGAACCTAACTCTAGGCGTAATATATTTTAGATGTATATGAAAATCTGATTGTAGATAAAGTTTTAAAGGTTTAAACTGTGGTCACTGCAAAAAGCTCAATACAAGATGAATCTATCACTAGTTTGGATATGATCGGACCAAGTTTGCACCTACAGTCAGTAACCCTTTGCTGAGAGTTCGTGAGCTGATTTCGTGGCGAGCAGTCACGCTTTTTTCATCGCTCCGCACATCGCGTTAATGAACTGTCTTCGCGCAAGCTTGAATTTCTGGACTTAGAAATTTTTTTCGCACTTCGCGTTAGAAAGGTTCCTTTTCAGCACCTTTCTTTTTCGATTGCTGATCGCAATGTCGTCCGTCAAGCCCGTATTTGTGAAGCAGAGAGACATCCCCCACTCCGAAACAAACTCCCCCACAGTGCTGGAGATTTGCCTGGCTGCTGAAAGGTCTTGTGGACCCGGATCCGTCCTTGGAGCTCAGTCTATCCGTGGGCTATGGAGAGTGTATCCAGCGACACAAATGGCGAGGAACGATCTCCTTATAAAAGGTATGAGAGTGCGCGATGTCTGTGTTCGCATGTGTGACACCAACCCCTTCATACTCAAAGATGACACAGGCGAAGAAAAGCCGTCGACCAAACTGTGGATCGATGAGATCCCTATCTCCGTTGCCGATTCGGAGATCGAACACACGCTGACAAAGCTAGGGTGCGAGTTGCGGTCCGCAATCAAATCTGAAAGAGCTCGTGATGCCGATCATAAACTGACCCGTTTCCTGACTGGGCGTAGGTTTGTATTTATCACAACTCCGCAAAAACCGTTGGAAAAAACAGCGAAGGTGAGCTTTTTCACCGCAAAATTATTTCACAAAGAACAAAAATTAAACAGAGCCCCTCCAGTGTGTTCCATTTGCCTTCAGTCTGGCCATCACCGTTCTTCCTGTGACAAGGAAGTAGTGTGCAGGACCTGCAAGCAGCCAGGTCACAAGAGAGGCGATCCAGCCTGCACCATGTCTCCTCACGCCCCTCCTCCCAATCCGTCTCCTCCCGCCCCTCCACCCAGTCCGTCTCCCCCCGCCCCTCCATCCAGTCCGTCTGCCAGTCAGCAGCGTCCCGGTAGGGAGAGTCAGGTTACTGGGGTAAATCGATCTGACAAAGAGAAAACAGAAAAGTCAATAAAAGTAAATACCCAGAAAGATGTCCGAAAACACCCCCCAGCACCCAAGGATAACAGAGGTCGGGCACCGTCACGTCAAACCACTTTGGGTCAGGCTTTCGAGACCGATCGATATCGGAGCAGATCGGAGACACCAAAGCGCCAGCGAGATGGTGATTCAGACAGCCCTCGCCAGGCACCAGGTAAGCAGGCTCGACGCGACAAAAGCGATACGTCTAATCCCGCCAACCCCGCCGTTGAGGATGATGACGACGAAGTTGTGTCTGTCTGGTACTGATGTTCCCTACGACCTTGGCATTGTTTGCGGACTATGATTATGGCTCAGATGTGGTATTGCGTTATATTTTTGTTGTATAATGGCTTCTTTAAAAATATTGTCATTGAATGTTCATGGACTGAGAACTAAAACAAAAGGAATTCTCTATACAGATATTTTAGACAGAATAAAATTGACATTGCTTGTATTCAAGAATCTTATATTACTCAAAATGTATTTGATGTATGGAAAAGAGAATGGAGTGGTGAAATGGTATACCATGAAGGTACTAGTCATAGTAAAGGACAACTAATCTTAATTAAAAAGAACTTTCCGTTTACGTGGTCTGTAGAAAATCTATCATCCAGAATAATTACAATAAGGGTAAAAAGAGATTCCAGTGAATTGTGTATTTTTAATGTCTATGCTCCAAACTCTTCAGCAGAACAGACCATCTTTCTGAAAGAGTTAGAAAAAACAGTTAATGAAACTGACTGTCAAAACAAAATTGTTTGTGGTGATTTTAACTGTGTTCTGAATAATGAACTGGATGTTATTAGTGGTGAACCTCACCCTACATATATGGTTAAAAAGTTTAATAAGTTTGTAGAAAGCGTAGGACTTACAGACACTTGGCGCCTATTTAACCCTGATGGTAAAGAATACAGTTGGTCTCGGAAAACGAAGGAATTCAAAGCCAGAAGATTAGACTACTGTTTTTCTTGTGACAGTACCATTGAAGACATGCTGGAATGTGATATGTATTCACTCCCTTCTTCCGACCACAGAGGCGTCTATATTCACATGAAAGGCCATAACCAGGAAAGAGGGTCAGGATTTTGGAAATTTAACAATGCCTTACTAAAGAACCAAGCATTTGTTGATAAAACTAATTTGATGATTGATGATTTCCTAAATAATACCACCGAAGTACGCCCGGACATGAAATGGGAACTCTTGAAACTAAGTTTAAAAGATGAATCCATACAACTTAGTAAAATGATAGCAGTCAAAAAGAGGAATGAACTTATAAGTTTACAGAGCAAATTTAACGAGTTTGACTCAATTCTCGCAACAGATCCGCAAAATGAAGATATATTTAGAAGTAGAGAATCCACTCGTTTAAAGCTAGAACTAGCAGAGAAGGAAAAGGCTCAAAGTGCCCAAACTAGAGCAAGAATAAAGTGGATAGAAGAAGGCGAAAAAAACACAAGATTTTTTCTCAACTTGGAAAAATCACAGGCAAATGCTAAACTTTTACCTAAACTAGAACTTGAAGACGGCACGACCCTAACTGATCAGTTTGATATCTTGAAGACACAAAAGAAATACTTTGAAAATTTATATAAAAATTCGTCATCCGAAACAACAGAAGAAAACGTTAATGCTTTTTTGGAGGATTGTGTAACTCCGCAACTTTCATCAGATCAAAAGATACAATGTGAAGGGCTCATTACTTTAAATGAAGCCACTCTAGCATTAAAAGATATGAAAAATGGTTCAGCTCCAGGTTTAGATGGACTTACCACAGAGTTCATTAAATTTTTTTGGTTAAAATTAAAGCAGGTCATTGTTGATTCTTTTAATTTCGCTTTCACACATGGAAATCTTTCATACACACAAACATCTGCTGTCATAACCTTAATACACAAAGGCAAAGATCTTCCTAAATCTAATTTAAATAACTGGAGACCGATCTCACTTACAAATTCGGATTATAAATTGTTGGCAAAATGTTTAGCAATAAGACTCTCAAAGGTTATCCCCACGATAATAAATGAAGATCAAGTGGGCTATGTTAAAGGTAGAAGCGTTTCTTCCACTTTAAGGAACATCGACGACGTTATTGAATACTCACGTCTGTCGGAACACCCTGGACTTGTTCTTGCCTTGGACTTTCAGAAAGCATTTGACAGTATATCTAAGCAATTTTTGATTACTTCCTTTAAAAGATTTGGATTTGGTGATAGTTTCGTGAATTGGGTAAAGGTTATCTTGGCAAATTCAAAAAGTTGCATCAGTTATAATGGTTGGCTCTCCGATAACTTAGAGATGAACTGTGGTGTGAGACAAGGATGCCCATTTTCCCCCCTAGCCTTTATAGTTGCCATTGAGCTTTTAGCAATAAAGATAAGGCAAAATAAAGATATTAAAGGCATTCAAATCGGAAAGCAAAAACTAGGAAATGGTCTGGAAAAAATTATGAAAATTCTTATGTATGCAGATGATGTAACGCTCTTAATACGGGATAAAGCCGATGTTCAACTGGTTGTACAGATACTTCATGAATTCGCAGTAGTTTCCAAACTGATTATTAACAAATCGAAATCACAAGTCATGTGGATTGGCTCATACAGGCACAGAAAAGAGCAAGGGCTTGGTCTAAGATGGGTAAATGAAATGAAAATTTTGGGTATATATTTCAACAACAAATGTTGTGCATCACGTTTAGATATAAACTGGACACCTAGGATTAAAAAGGTTAAGGAAATAATACGTTCATGGCAAACGAGAAATTTAGGGTTACTTGGTAAAATATGTGTAATAAGATCTTTTCTATTATCTCAATTTGTTTTTGTAATGCAGTCAATCTCAATCCCCGAAAATATTCTGAATGAACTCAACACGCTGTTTTTTCGGTTTTTATGGCGTAAAAGAGATTGCAACAAAAAAGCTTATGAAAAAGTCAAACGTTGTGTCATTACTAGTGAGATTGAAAATGGGGGAATTAAAATGATAGATTTGAAATTGATGCAAAAATCATTTCTGTGTGAATGGTTTGACAAATTGTCCAAAGCATCTGATATTTGTAAATGGTCTTGGATACCCAGAGAATATTTTTCTATCTTTGGTAGAAATCTAGCCTGCTTCACTTCCACACTGGGAGCGTCTAGTTTTAAAGGGTTAGAAACAATTAATGCTGTGTTTTGGAAAGATGTTGCCACTGTTTGGCTAGATAACAACAAAAAACACACTGCACTAAATACAAAAATGGAATGCCTGTGGAACAACGCTCATATCCTATATCAGAATAAAGTTGTCTTTTTTAAACAATGGGCTATGCAAGGTGTTACATACGTGCATGATTTACTAATCAATGAAAAGATTCTAACATATGATGAATTGAAACAAATCTTAAAGCCATCGCCATCCCTCTTTTTGGAATATCATGTTGTATATTCTGCACTGTCATCTTTCTTGAGTACTCGATCAGACTTAGACACTAGCAACATTTTTGAGATCACTCCACTTTTATTTAATAATTCTGCAATGACAAAAGTAAAAATGTTTTACAACTTCTTTCAAGAAAAACGATACACAGAGCCATGTTGTGTTAGATTTTGGCGACATAAGTTCAACATTACCATTACTAAACAACACTGGTCCCTCACAAATTCAATAACTAAAGAAAGCAGAATCAGAGAATTACAATGGAAAATTCTCCACAACATTTATCCAACTAATATACTGTTATGTAAAATGGGTATTGCAGAAAATAATAAGTGCCCATACTGTGTAAATGAAGTGGACTATGTTGAGCATTTTTTTGTTAATTGTAAGCAAATTGCATGTGTTTGGAATGGTGTAAAAGATGTATTCTTTCGAAAATATTACAAGAAAGTGAATTTTAATGAAATGAATATTCTTTTGGGAATTGTGGATAATGCACAACTTTCAGGTGAAGAGAAAAGGTATGTTAATCATTTAATATTAATTGCAAAAATGTGCATTGGGAAGTATAGATATGGTAAACCATTATATCTTAAGACTATGCTTGAAAAAGAATTGTCACTTAGAAAGCTGAATTAGAATTGATCAGCGTCCGAAAATCAGTACACACAGGTGTGCTCTCTCTCTCTCTCTCTCTCTCTCTCTCTCCCTCTCTCTCTCTCTCCCTCTCTCTCTCCCCCCTCCCTCCCTCTCTCTCTCTCTCTCTCTCCACAGCAGAGAGAATGCATCAGTACACTACACATGAGTACAAAAAATAAACCCAGACAATATGTATCAAGCGCCAAAAAATTAAAACCAGCAAGATATTGTCCATTTGTGAAAGAACATACAGATTTGCATGGAGAGTGAGTGTCGTTTTTCTTCTTCCGTTCGGCCTATGAAGAGAAGCATGTCGTAGCACCAAAAAAAAAAAAAAAAAAAAAAAAAAAAAAAAAAAAAAAAAATGGTGCTCCATGACCTGCATGCAACTGAGGCAAAAAAAAAAAAAAAAAAAAAAAAAAAAAAAAAAAAAAAAAAGTAACCCTTTGCTTAGAACAACGTACACAGCCATGAACATTTCCTACACCTTGACTTGCCCAAACAATACCAAGTCAAGATTTAAACAAACATAAGCGAACATTTGTCACTCATTTTTTCTTACCTCTTTCATCCAGGTCAAACAACATATCATAAGCTTTACGTGGAATCCTGTCATTCTCGATTTGGATCAACTGAAGCCACTAGCGTCCCCTTCCCAACGATCTCGTTTTCATTCAACGCCCACTTTGCGCCGACTATGAGAATATAAGTGGTTGCTCGTTCTTCATTTTCATTGTTCTAAATGTTGTTTGTTTTTGCCCGAAGAAGACCTAAGAGGTCGAAATGCATCGTGTTTTGTCCTGTAATCTGTTTGTCTGGATTGTCTTGCAGAACTTAAAGAAAGATTTTTTTGCATCAATTTCCGCCTTGAGTCACCTCGCTCTGAAACTAAAATAAAACAATTGAATTTAAGTTGGTTGGAATATGGTACATGATTAGATAACTGTGACTTCAAGATGAGGTATAAATGAAAATACATCTAGGTTCAGTTGTTTTGGCCTGTAAACAAAGAAGGCTTCTACTTTCTCTTTCGGCCAGAAAACTAGTCATGTGATGCACAATACCATGGCATAACGTGCTCCTCCTTCAGGACTGGCGGCAGTGCCGGTGACTTGGTGAGTGACTTGCGTTATCTTCCTGGCCTCACTGGCCGGCCATCAGTCGTTTGTGAACGCTTGTAACCATGCGCAAATAATCAATTTAACCGAAAAAATCGATTTAAATGTTAATTTTTATATAAGATATAGAGACATAAAACAAGTAGATCATAAAAAAACAGAAACAACCAACCAACCAACCAACCAAACACCACCACAAAGGATATAAAAATCGGTATGGGTATACATGAGTTATAATTTCCTTTGAACAAAAGAAGGGTAAATTAGAAGCAAATGTTGATTTTATTTTCATACACATCTTTTTATGTGTGTTTTGTACATAACTTAATATGATTGTGTTTTTGCTTTACATGTGCACGTATCCCGGTGATTCTCACTTATACGTCAATAAATCATCTTCAGAAAAAAGAAAACAAACTTAAGCCACTAGCGAATACACTTAACAGCAGAATTTATATACATTTGATAGTGATTTGGGTTTACCATAAACAAGGTCATTTGGTCTTTCCTTGTCTACTCCTAAAAGTTTCTTCAAAGCAAATAAAGATGATCCACAATGACAATAGCATTGTCTAGGCCCCATAATTCAGAGCCATACTGTACAATTGGCTGTATCTGAAAATCAAACAATTTCATGAATAAATTAAAGGAGTTGTTACTTAACGTATATAACCATTTCAGAAGATAAATCAAAGCATTCTTAGCTCTGCTTGCAAGGTCTTTGCATGCAGCAGTGAAGCTCAAGCGCGATTCATAAGTATTTATACGCATTAACCACAGACATTGTTTCACCATTATGTAACCATTTTTCCCTCACACTCAAATAGCCTCCCTTCCGAAATACTATGGTATTGCTTTTTAATCATATTGACTTTAAACTGAAGAGATGGAGTGGCATGTTGTGGGCTGATAAATTATGTTTGCAGACCTGCAACTGTTTCTGCTATCAAAACGACATCGCCGGCCAACAACCGAATAAATAATTCAAATGCATCAAGTGAAAATCTAGCACCATGTCTTCCATTGTTAATAGCTTCTAACGCTGAAAAGAGAGAACAGAACAGGGCTGCGTGCATCTAATGTCTTAATCCTAATGTGCAGTTAATGTAATCGGTTAATACAGAATCACATCGAACTCTACCTTTTACATCATTGAACGTACTATTGATACATTTGAACAGTTTACTTTCAACACCATTTTTCACGAGAGTTGGCCAGAGAAGATTTCGGCTGATCGTGTTAAAAGCTTTTTCGAAATCCATAAACGCAACATACAATTTTCGATTCTAACAAAACTGTTTTTGTATGAGAACTAGTAAGGAAAACATGTGGTCGAACATTGAGTATCCTTTCTTAAATCCAGCTTGATAATCACCTGTAATATTATGTTCTTTCACCCATTCTTGCAATCTGTTATTTATCACTATACCAAATACTTTACTGCTAACATCACTCAAGGAAATTCCTCTGTAATTGTTTGGATTGTTGACATCACCCTTCTTGAAAATAGGTTGAATACCAGATTCACACCAGTTGTCAGGGAATACACCACTGTGAAACAGCTTATCGAATAATTTCAGTAAAACATGTACAACCTGATCATTCGAATTCTTAACGAGCTCGGCAATAACGCCATTGGAACCAGCTGATTTACAGTATTTTAGTTTTCTAGAAGCAAGCAATGTTTCTTCTTTAGAGACTGGACGATTCATGTGACCTTTTGTTTCAACTTCAACTGTTTTCTTTTGAAAGATGCATTACGAAAAATATTTTTGTTTTTTCACTGTCGTTACAAGTTCATCTGTTAAAGTTTTATTGATTTGTTTCCTCTTCCGCTTTTGTAATTTTTATATTCATGTCTAGCAGTTACATATTCATTTTTCTTTTTAATCATTGTTTCGGTTTTCTTTTCTAATTTCACTGAACGAAGATATATCCGCAACAATCTTCTAGTGTTTCTTTTTCAAAGTTTACATTCTAAATCAAACCACTTACATGAACTTTCGTTGTTGTTAAGTGATATGCATGTTTTCATGGATTCAGGACTGTCCATTATACAATCATTAAAAAATCTAAGAGCATCTTTGAGGTAAACATCAATAAGATCAATTACAAGATCAGTTTTGGTGTGTATTTCGTCACTGCACAAAATACTGAAATATATAACAACATACTTTTATCCCACTCAAGCTTGTGTATACCAAAATCCTCCTTTGAATGAAATTATCAGGTGAAGGTGCCTTTGGAAAATCAATACATGCTGTCACTGGCAAACGGTCGGAATCAACACGGTCAGCTACTGATAATTCACAAAAGTCAAACAGAATCATAAAAAGTTCACGTGAGAAAACGAAATAGTTTGTGACACTGCTCCCAGAATCAGAAATAAATGTGTAGCAACCATCATAGTCACCTTTACACACGCCATTCAAAAAGCTCAAATCTAATGCAGTACACATATTCAGTAATAATTTCCAAAAAAGAAAACCGACCAATCAGGAACAAACACCCTGTAAAGATGACTTTTCAATAAAATCTCTCTCTCTGTCTCTGTCTCTCTGTCTCTGTCTGTCTGTCTGTCTGTCTGTCTCTTTTCACGGTGCACATGACACCCCCTCACTCCCCGGGTAAGGAATTTCCCAAGGGGGAATTCTTCAAAGTCCAGAAATATAGGGAACAGGCGCTAACATCAGGCCATTGACAAGAATCTCACTCATAAATAATAAAAAAAGCATAAAAACACAATACATCACCACAGATTTCATCATAGAAAAAGTGAAAGAATGGCATGAGTGTCATCCATATCAAACCAAAGAGCCATAGCAATACACAGGCCAACGTCAATAACATAAATCATGACATAACAGAAAACCACATTAGAGTCATAGTGTGACAAAACAAAAATATGAACAAAATGATCATGCTACCAGCAAGTAGTAAAGTCTTACAGGCATAAAGTACCAGAAAACAACCCATGAAATAGTAATGCAACACCATGACATATCACTGGAAGTATTCTAACATGTTTTATCGACTAACACAGAGCAGGACTAAAGTCCACAAAGAAAAGAAAACAGCATGGGGAACAAACAAGCAAACAAATAAACAAAAACAAAACAACAAATACAAACAAACATCCAGGCACGGGACAGCAAATCGGTAAAAACGTTGGTTGTGCCTGAAAATGGTTCAACAGTAAATTTGAACCCCTGTCTGGACAAGGCCTATCTGAGCAAGCGACTGTTTTTAGTCTTGGACGCTTGCAAAAAAGTTAAAGGCGTATGATCTGTTTGCAAAATAAATTTCTGTCAGTCACAAACCGTGCAAACTTTTCTAGACCCCACACAATAGCTAAACAATTATGCTCAATAGTAGAATACTTTTCTTGAGCGAGAGAAAACTTTTTGTAGGCGCACTGAACAGGACATAACAAACCATGTTTCTTTTGTAGGAGACATGCTCCCATACCATTGATACTAGCATCTGTACGTAGCACAAAGTCCTCTGAAAGGTTGGGTAGCAACAGAACAGGGACACGGTTTAAAATGGTCTGAACTGTTTCAAAACATTTTAAACAGTTCTCTGTTCAGACAATTTGTCTGTGCTTGCCACCCTTTGTAAAAGCAGTAAATGGGGCAGTGATAGCTGCGAAATGGGGAACATATCTTCTGTAGGAAACAAAAATAGTCCCAGCAAGGAACGGACTTGCATTTTTTTAGTGGTTGGTGTTTTAGAGACGAAATCTTCTGTACTCTTTTGTCTCAGGCCGAATCCTGTCTATTGACACAATGTGGCCAAGAGTCTCGGGCTCTTGAAGTCCTGCAAGGATTTTGGAAGGACGCACCGTGAGGACAAAGCGCCTCAGACGTAAGAACAACAAGCGCAAGAAATGAAGGACGAGATCCAAACATTCAACGGCCAACAAAATGTCAAAGAAGCTGACGGCAGACACCCCATCTAGTTTCAACCTGCGCATCATCCTGGCAAAAGTTGCAGGAGCATTTTGGAAACCGGTATTCCGGTCCTTTGGTACAAACCAAAAGGAGTCTGAAATGCTCTTATGTTTATCCCGTGGTGCCATGGGGATTTGCCAATAGCTCTCAGTCAAATCAATTTTGACAAAGTATCGACCCAGAGACAACTGACAAAAAAGACCCTCAACATCAGAAATGGGTTCCAAGTCAAAGAGAGTGACTTTATTCAAAGCACGATAGTCTCTACAGAATCAAACCAAACCATCAGGTTTGCTCACCAAGACTACAGGAGCACTGTAAGACGAGGAGGAAGGTTCAATAACATCCAAGTCCAGCATAGTCTGAAGTTCTCTTTTAATAACCTGACGTTTGGCAAGAGGGAGGGGATAAGACTGGACACGAACAGCAGTGTCAGTAGTCAGGTTAATAACATGAGGATCAACATCAACAACATTGCCAGGCCTATCGGTCAATATATCCGTAAACTCCAAGAACAAATCTGTCAAATTCTACTTCTGCGAAGCAGACAAGTCAGGGCTGACTTGTATATCTTTGTACGGATCTAGTTGCAAAGCGAGAGGACTGCAGGCGGAAATCTTTGTTTATCTTTGTACGACTCTTCTTTCACAGAAAGGGTGGGAAGCTGAAGTCCATCTTCCAAAGCCTCATCAACAACGCACGCAGACACAGATGCAACGGGTGAGGAATCAACAGTGGACAACACAGAAGTCACTGGGCGAGAAGAAGTGTGCTCAGACATGGTCAACCGGAAGACCCTCAGACAAGTCAACATCCATACAAACAGGAGGAAGAACAGGGGAACAAACACCCTGATGAACTGCGATAATAACGGTCAATATACAACTTAGGAAGTTCACGTGGAACACTTTAGGCTTGCCGTTCATATTGACTTTGTAATTGACAGGTGAACAGTTCTCCTGGATTGTAAAAGGACCTTTCCACAAAACTTTTACTTTGTTGTGGTCGTCAGTCAATAAGACAAAAACTTTATCACCAACAACAAACGAGCGAGGTTTGCATCTTTGGTCAGCAAATTCTTTGTATTTGTCTGTGTTGTGGTCGGCAATCTGTTGTGCGAGCTCACAATTATCAACTATGCGGTCGTGCAAGTCAAACAGGTATTGGTAGACATGTTTGTCTACTGTTGGGGTGCCTACACCAGTCCAATTGTCCCCTAAGAGAGAAAGTGGACCTCTGGGAGAGTGACCAAAGAGAAGCTCAAAGGGGAGAATCCTAATGTTGCACTGGGTAGTTCTCGGTAGGCGAACAATACTGCAGGGATATGACTATCCCAGTCTGCAGGGCGTTCATGACAGACTTTCTGCAACATGATCTTCAGCGTACTGTTAAAGCGTACGACCATTCCATTTGATTGAGGATGATATGGAGTGGTAGTCACAGATGAAACCGACAATGACCGGTAGATCTCACGCATCAGATCAGAGACAAACTGAGTGCCGAAATCAGTGCGAATTTCGGACGGTAAGCCAACACGAGAGAACACTGAAAACAGGGCTTCAGCGACTGTAATGGTATCGACCACTTTGAGCAGTATTGCCTCAGGAAAACATGTGTCCGTATCCACGATAGTAAGGATACATCGATGGCCCGAAGATGAAGATTTTAAAGACCCAACGATATCCACAGCGACCTTTTACAGTGGAATGGAAACAAGAGGCATTTTGTGCAAGGGTGCACAGGGAACACGATTCCGCGCGACTGTCTTCTGGCAGACGTCAAAAGACTGACAATAATGCGATACAGAAAGAGAAACGGAAGGCCAGAAAACTGACGCAAGAGCGCGTTGAGGTGTACGATGGACACCCCAATGACCATCGAAAATCGAATCATGAGCCGTATGAAGAATAATGTCCCGCAAATCCTTTGGAACAACTTTTGTTTCACAACGTCGCCTTCTTTAGGATAAAGACGAAAACGAATGTCGTTGTCGATGACGTAATTGGGGGAAGTGAGCGGAGGAAGGGGGGTGAAGGTAAGTCACTAACAACTACAGCAAATATTTGTGTCAATGAATCATCACATTTCTGCATAGCAGCAAGGTCTGGGAGTAACGTCCAACAAAGACAAGTCTGGAACAGATAAGAGTTTAGGGAATTGTTTGTCCAATTTAGACTGATGGCGAGTGCTTACAGCGCAAGGAACAAAAAGGCACCTGATCCTGAACAAGAACTTACGCACGGCAAGTTACCAAGAATAAAGTCAGTGACAGGATCATCAATGACACAAACCTTAACCTGACTCGAAAAGTAGGGAGTAGAAACTCCCACCAAGGTAAAGGGAAAGACTTCGATCTGAACACCAGAAGAACGACATCTCTGTGTCTCATCAGTGAAGTGGTCGTTACGAACAAAAGACCTGCGTACTCCAGCAGTCGCACAACCTGTAGCCCTGAGGAGAGTAGCCTGAAAACCATTGACAGAACACGGCTCAGTAAGGAGACCATCTGTGAGAACATGAGAGACCATACAATGAGCTTCCTCTCTTTCAGCAATGGTCTCAGAAGCTTGAGAAACAGCTGAAGGTTTTGTACTGTATGGGCACTCATCAGCAACGTGGAATGTACAGCCACAAAACCAACAATGAAAATCACTGTTGACATTCTCAGACCTTTGACTGAAACCACAGCCACGGCCACGAACAAAATCACGATTAGGACCAAAACCACGATCACGACGAAGTATGCGTGAACGCTGAAACAACGAGAGGAAGCATTCCTCTGCTGATTACCTTGTTGACTAAGTTAGAAGGTGACGTATGCTGTTGATGTGAGTAACCCGAGTACAAAGAGCCACGATTGTAAGATGACTGGCCGCGAGAAGTATGCAAGTTCCGCTTTTGATTAAAACCACGTTGCTGGATATAGTCGGTTGACACACTCGCCTCATAAACGGAATGTACAGGTTTTTTGCCACACTGCTTTTTCAGGTGTCTGGTTTTGTTTTGATCGGCAAGACGACACATTGCTTCAGCACTTTCTACAGAACGTTCCTTGAGAAAGACAGCAAGGCCTTTGGAGACGTTCTGTGAAATTTGTTCCCGATGAACAAGGTCATGAAGGGAATGGAAATCCTTGTCGGTACCGGACAATTACACCCAGCGATCAAAAAACATGTGAAGTGCGGATCAAACAGGCGGAAGAAGATTCATTTTTCTCTGGGCGCACGGACCTGAACTTTTCTCGGAATCCTTCAGCAGTACATTGAAACCTTTTCAAAAGTTCCGACTTTTTAGTCCTCCCAGATGAGAGATTCTTTAGCGGCCAGAGAATGGTAGAGAGGAGGGCATTTCCTTTGAAAAGGGACGCAATGTATAAAACATTTTTTATTTGGGCCAGCCACACGTGTTGGCGTGGGATTCAAAACGACAGAGAAACGCGTCAATCTCATCCTTAGACTCGTCAAAAAACGGGGAGCTTAGGAATATAGGTATTTCTAACAGAAGGGTCTTCAGAATCCAACAGAGACTGTACCTGGGCTTTCTTAAGTTTAATCTTAGCCTGCACCTGGAGACGCTGAAATTCTCTTTCCAGTCCTTTTCCCTGCACCTTATCTCTAACTGTTATAATCTAAAAATTTGTTCATTTTCCAGTTTCTTTAATTCCAGAGCCTTTTCCTGTAACGCAAGAGCATGTTGCAGCTCCTTTTCTTTTTCCTGTCTCTCTGTTTCTATTTTCTGTCTGTCTTTTTCTTTTCCTGTCTTTTTCTTTTTCCTGACTTTCTTTTTCGAGAGCACGTGCCACTCGATCTTTACATTGAGTAATGTAATTGATGAGTCCAAACATAGTTGTTTTCCTTGTGCCAAGTGCATATTGAATGACTCCACCATGATTGAATATTAAGGAAGAACCTAATGAAAAAAAAATCAAGAACTGAATACTTGCTAGATAGAACCGGGCTTAAAACAATATGGAATATGAAATGTGAACATTTGAAAAGAATATGAAGGTAGGCACGGAAATGTTTGTTTCAAAACCAAAGCTGGCAAAAGCACAGGCTATTGACCATAGCAGAGCAAAATAAATGTGAGTAAATATTAAACGATTCAGCGGTTCAGCAGTAAACAAGCAGAATGATCAACGAAAACAACCAAACAAGTAGGCGAGTAGAGCTCACTCTATCAAGATGCTGCTTCAAACCAGCAAATTGACAAAGAGGAAAGAAGGAGAACAAATTGGTATCTTTGAGACAAAATCGAATCAATCAAACATGTTTACATGTACGTCATCACATAGTTGTGTATAAAGAAATGAAGGCAATAAAAAGGACAAGCATCAGAAAACACACGCTATTCAGAAAACACCCTGAGTAAAATATGAAAATGAATAGATACAACTACACTTCGTTTATGGTGAAAAAGGTAGCGAGGAGTTTAAAAGGGAAAAAAGAGACCAAGGGAGGTAAAGCACCGAGATAGCGAGGAGACCAGAGGAACAGTAAAAGAGGCCCTCTAGTAGAACCCTAGTGGTTGTAATCACCCGTACGCAGGAGACGGGGAACCTACCTAACAAACAGAGCTGAAAGAAAATAGGGGGCAGACGTGGGGAAAAAAGGAAACCTAAGATGAACAAAATAGTAAGAAAGGGAGGGACAATCCTCTTCAGCTCTTACATCCCCTTCCTGCGACTGAGAAAGAGGAGGTGGAAGCCAATCGTCCCGGGGTTGGGAAAGGAAACGAACCTAACTGATGAAAAATAAACAAAGGACTAGATAGAAAAAAGGGAGGGACAACTCTCTTCCCTTCCCGCGATTTCAGAAGAGGAGGTTGGAGCCAGTGGTCCCGGGGTTGGGTAAGGAAAAGAAACCTAATCAAATCCATATAAACACAAGATGCAAAGCATATAAACGTACTCCCAGTTTATCCTGAATACGCGTGAGATATTCCATAAAGAGGAAAAACCGTCTTGGACTGGTGTAACCGTTAGTAATTGCTATTCTGGTAAACATCGGCCATCGTCTGTGACCTATAATGAACATACTTACAAATTTTCAGAAAGATCGGCCAAGAACTTTCTAAGATTTTCCATAAAGAAGAAAACCATTATGGGCCGTTAGTAATGGCTATAACGGTACACTTAAACATCGGGCATCATCCGTGACCCATAATGAACATACCTACAAATTTTCAGAAATATTGGCCAAGTACTTTTTGAGATATTCCATAAAGAAGAAAAACCGTTAAGGCTGTTACAGCCGTTAGTAACGGCTGTAACGGGGTAAACTAAAACATCGGGCATCATCCGTAACCCATAATGCACATACATGCTAATTTTCACAAAGATCGGCCAAGTACATTCTGAGATATTCTATAAAGAAGAAAAAGCGTTACAGGCCGTTACAGCCGTTAGTAAGGGCTATAACGGTAAACTAAAACATCGGGCATCATCCGTGACCCATAGTGAACATACTTGCTAATGTTCACAAAGATCAGCCAAGTACTTTCTGAGATATTCCATAAAGAAAAAAAAATGTTACAGGCCGTTACAGCCGTTAGTAATGGCTATAACGATAAACTAAAACATCGGGCATCATCCGTGACCCATAATGAACATACCTGCTAATTTTCACAAAGATCGGCCAAGTACTTTCTGAGATATTCCATGAAGAAAAACAACCGTTACAGCCGTTACACCCGTTAGTAACGGCTATAACAGTAAACTAAAACATCAGGCATTATTCGTGACCCATAATGAACATACCTGCTAATGTTAACAAAGATCAGCCAAGTACTTTCTGAGATATTCCATGAAGAAGAAAAAGTGTTACAGGCCGTTACAGCCGTTAGTAACGGTATATATGGTAAACTAAAACATCGGGCATTATTTGTGACCCATAATGAACATACCTACAAATTTTCAGAAAGATCGGCCAAGTGCTTTCTGAAATATTCCATAAAGAAGAAAAACCGTTACAGGCCGTTACAGCCGTTAGTAACGGCTATAATGGGGTAAACTAAAACATCGGGCATCATCCGAGACCCATTATGAACATACCTGCTAATTTTCACAAAGATCGGCCAAGTACTTTCTGAGATATTCCATGGAGAAGAAAAACCGTTACGGGCCGTTACAGCCGTTAGTAACGGCTGTAACGGTAAACTAAAGCATCGGACATCATCCGTGACCCATAATGAATATACCTACAAATTTTCAGAAATATCGGCCAAGTGCTTTCTGAGATATTCTATAAAGAAGAAAAACCGTTACAGGCCGTTACAGCCGTTACTAACGACTATAACGGTAAACTAAAACATCAGGCATCATCCGTGATCCATAATGAACATACCTACACATTTTCAGAAAGATCGGCCAAGTACTTTTTGAGATATTCTATAAAGAAGGAAAATCGTTACAGGCTGTTACAGCCGTTAGTAACGGCTATAACGGGGTAGACTAAAACATCGGGCATCATCCGTGACCCATAATGAACATACCTGTTAATTTTCACAAAGATCGGCCAAGTACTTTCTGAGATATTCTGTAAAGAAGAAAAGGCGTTACAGGCCGTTACAGCCGTTAGTAACAGCTGTAACGGTAAATTAAAACATCGGGCATCATCCGTGACCCATAGTGAACATACCTATAAATTTTCAGAAAGATCGGCCAGGTACTTTTTGAGATATTCCATAAAGAAGAAAAACCGTTACAGGCTGTTACAGCCGTTAGTAAACTAAAACATCGGGCATCATCCGTGACCCATAATGAACATACCTGCTAATTTTCACAAAGATCAGCCAAGTACTTTCTGAGATATTCCATGGAGAAGAAAAGGCGTTACAGGCTGTAACGGTAAACTAAAACATCGGGCATCATCCTTGACCCATAGTGAACATATCTACAAATTTTCAGAAAGATCGGCCCAGTAGTTTTGTCTGGAGCGAGTGGAACACATTTTGACCACGGACACACAGACAGACAGACAGACACACAAACACACACACACACACACACACACACACACACACACACACACACACACACACACACACACACACACACACACAGCATTTCTTCGTTTCCATTCTAAAGTACTTCCTGTTCTTTAAGAACTGGGAGTACAAAAAGGGGGTAAAGCACAAATCAAGTGATGAAATCAACAGTCAAATAAAACCAGCAAAACAAAGAGGAAGAGCCCTAGCCTACCTGAAACATACTAAACAGAGGAGGGAGAGGAAAGAGAAGTCCTGCATATAATACGTATGGAGAGAGGAGACAAACAAAATCTTTTCTACTAGGCCCCAAGTCACAGCACAACCCCCCCCCCCCCCCCCCCCCCCCCCAAGTATACTTAATATTTTATTCTTAAATGTTGGAAGTGGGGATCACAGCACAAAATTACCAAAAGATTTTCTTTCTGTCTTTTGAACCACTTTCTTTTCTTTCAATTATTCAATGTCGGGGTCACCACTGTCACACGACAGTCTCTACACACACACTCATATGCAATGACAATAATGCGGCCCGCACGCAACCACATATCCGACTCCCTTTTTTCGATGAAACACGTAAGAAAACCACTTTAAAAGTTCTTCCCCGAGAAAAACAAAAAGTTATCTTTCACTCATATCTGCGCCTATCTTCTTTTACCCGGGGATTTCAATCTCTCATTGTCTTTTTTTGGCCAATACACACAATCCACCCCATAATATTTTACAACAAATTTACATCAACATTACTTTTACTTTTCTTTTCTTTTTTTGCGAGTCACATAGATGCTGCCCCCTTCCCCCCCCCCCCCCCCCCCCCCCCACACACACACACACACAACAGACAAATCACTATGGGTTCACAAATGCCAACCCTCAATTGTCAAGTAATTACTTTCATCAAGCAAAAACAAATTCTTTTAAAGACAAATCAAATTAACTTTGGACAGTGGACACCACACCAAGGGCCAGAAGGGGTCGTCAGCGTTCCAAAAATCGGGCGCCACGGACCTAGAAAGGGCTGTGAGGGTACCAAACACAGGGCGTCAAATACAGGATGCATGCACTAGAAAGACAAGACACCTAGGTCAGTAAAATGAAATAAATACTTATAATCCACCACAGTATCAACATCATCGAGTGTGTGAACAGAGTGTGAAGCAATAACTTGAAAAAAAAACCACTTTTCTTCTCTTTTCTTTATCTCCTTCTCGTCTGCCGCCTCCGCCGAAAGCGCCAGGTGTAACCCGCCGATATTGTAAGCAGCGCTGATTTGTAAGCGCTTACAAATCGGCGCACATTGCATGACTTGTAAAACCGCCGATTTATAAGCAGCGCCGATTTGTAAAGCGCTTACAAATCGGCGGGCTAGCCCCCGCCGAATTAAAGCGCTGCTTAGAAATTGGCGGTGCTTTACAAATCGGCGGGTAAGCCCCCGCTGTTTTGTAAAGCGCTTTACAAAACAGCGGGTGCTTTATATCCTGCTTCTTTGGATTAAAACGATAAACTATTATTACGCTTTCAGTGATTTTTTTTGTGTTGTCTCATTTTCATCTGTCCACCACTAAATTTTGAATAAACATGCAAACGGCTGTTGTTTGTTTGTTTGTTTTTTTTTATTTATAAATAACTTTTTTCAGCATCCACGAATGAATTTTCCTGCATTGTCTTTTTATTGATTGTGTCTGGCAATCATATCTATTCTTTTAGTGAAATATTCTGGTGAAAGTATGAAAACTGCACACTGGTTTAACTTTTCCCTATTCTCTTGCACTATTCTCTTCACTCAATATAAGCTGAGTTACGATTTCCTTTTCATTTGAGTGTGGAAATTTGTGTTTATATTATTGACTGTAAAATGTGCTTAAAACTGCGTTTAAAAACAAACAATTCTAGTTCATTTGTCGTTCATGTAACGTTTACTGAAATGAACAAATATGAATAAAACATGTCAACAATGTCCTCTGCTTCCGACTTCGAATTTGATTGTGTGAGTGAGTCAGGGCAAAAGAAATAGACTGTTTATCCCCCACCCCTCCCCAACACACACACATATGCACAGGCTTACATACACAAACTGATATGCATAACACATATACTCACAACCACACATGAACACAAAACACACACACACACACACACACACACACACACACACACACACACACACACACACACACACACACACATCGCATTTTAGTCCGCCGTTTTGATGAAATAGAAAGTCATCAAAATTGCAGGAATAATCACTGAAAGTGTAATAATAGTTTATCGTTTTAATCCAAAGAAGCAGGATATTAAAGCGCTTTAACAAAACGGCGAGGGCGTAGCCCGCCGATTTGTAGAGCGCTTACAAATCGGCGCTGCTTATAAATCGGCGGTTTTACAAGTCATGTAATGTGCGCCGATTTGTAAGCGCTTACAACATCGGCGGGTTACACCAGGCAATCTCCGTTTTTTTTTCCAGAGCACAAATCACTCCAAAAAAGAAAACCGACCAATCAGGAACAAGCTCCATGTAAATATGAGCTTTCAATCAAAAAACATCCTTCTTCTGTCTGTCTGTCTGTCTGTCTGTCACTCTCTCTCTCTCTCTCTCTCTCTCTCTCTCTTCTCTCTTCTTCTCTCTCTCTCTCTCTCCTCTCTCTTTTACACGAGGCACGCAACAACTATGTACTCATACATTCAGATATTCTCTCTTAAGTAAACAATGTGCATGTTGTGTGTGTTGTGTGTGTGTGTGTGTGTGTGTGGTGTGTGTGTGTGTGTGTGGGTGTGTGTGTGTGGTGTGTGTGTGTGTTCCTTGAAATATACACAAAGTGCGGAAGTTAATACTGACCAATACTTCTTAACAAATATGTTCATATTTGTTCATAAATCCTGACATCTCTAAAATTGAAAAATAAACCACAGAAAGAGGTGAATTGCACATTGTGAAGACAGTAAACAAAGGAAATAGACTGGGTGCTCTTCTTTCATAATTAGAGGAGAAAAGGTGACACTTTCCTGAACATTGTTTTGGGAATGCTGTTACAGCTATACAATCTGAAAGCAAAGAACACAGCACTGCACTGTGCGCGTGACTTACAATGAACCTAAAAAAGTAGCAGCAGCCTTAGTCCCAGTGTAGAAGGCACTGAGCGACCTTCGTTCCTCATGACGTCTGCCACCTGCTGCCATTCCTCTGCGGTGTTCAGGCTGGCCAGATATCCCCCCATCCTGGACACATGGACAGAAGTGTGGCGTTAAGGTCAGAGTATTAAAGCATGATTCTCATTCTGACAGTGTCACAGGGGAACAATCAGACGTAAAGACTTAAATCTTCTTTCCTGTGCTGACAACGGTACATGCTTAGATAGATACATACATGGACACAGACATACATACATAAATAGATACATAAATACACAGACAGATAGGTGGGCGGGTAGGTAGATCGATAGATAGGAATATATTATATATATATATATATAAATATATATAGAAAATATGTAACAGACAGATAGACATAAAGATGGATACACAGGTAGGTAAACAGGCAGAGACAGAGAGAGTGTGAGAGAGAGAGACAGACAGAGACAGACAGAGAGAGAAGAGAGAACACACACATAGACACACACACACACACACAACACACACACACACACATACATACATACATACATAATAAGTGTGTGGTGTGTGGTGTGTGTGTGTGCGTGCGTGGTGTGTGCGTGCGTGCGTGCGTGGTGTGGTGTGTGTGTGTGTATGTGTGTGTGTGTGTGTGTGTGTGTGTGTGTGTGTGTGTGTGTCGTGGTGTGTTTAGTATGTGGTTTATCTACACGTATGAGGTTTAGCATTATAACGAAATTGATTTGTTGGGTTGTTGTTGAGTTACCCTACTTGTTTATTGTTTATTGTTGTTGAGTTACCTACTTGTTTATTGTTCATTGTTTTTCATGTTTATTTATGTCACTAATGTATAGTTAGTCAGCAGCACGATTGTAATTTATCAGAATGGAGATAATAAAGTATTCTTGTATCTTGTATGCGTACATACATTCATACATACACACACATGTCACGTAGATACATAGGTAGGGAAGGATGGAGAGAGAGAGAGAGAGAGAGAGAGAGAGAGAGAGAGAGAGAGAGAGAGAGAGAGAGAGAGAGAGAGAGATGAATAGATAGATAAATAGAGAGGGAGATGGATAGATGAATAGACAGACACATAAATAGATAGATACATACATACCTACACACACACATACATACCTACACACATACATACATACATACATACATATAAACATACAGACATTGGCAGAGAGAGAGAGAGAGAGAGAGAGAGAGAGAGAGAGAGAGAGAGAGAGAGAGAGGGAGAGAAAGGAATGGGTATATAGCTAGCTAGATAGCTAGATAGATGGCAAATGACCTGGTTCTCACGGTCTGTATGTTTCTAATCTTGTATCATGTGCTGGACATTGGTGGGCATTACTAACTTTGTTGGTGCTGTCAGTTTGCTCATTCGTGTGTTTTTGCTGAGTTGTACGGTTTGGTCATTTCGATTCTGCTCTTTCTAATCTATCACTACTTTTGATGTTGAATAGTTGGTAGATTGGGTATTTATGGTGGTGTTCACTTTGTAGGGATTTTTTTGTCTGGGGTGCTGGCTGGCTGTGAGCACTGGTGGCAGTGTCCGAGTGGTCCTGCTTCCCCCTCCTGTGGTGTGGTAGCCTTCCTGGAGGCCAGGACTTGCCTTCTCTCCCCCAGTGGCCTTCGTTTCCTCGACAGCCTGTAAGCCTGCCTACCTCCTGAGCTGCCGTGTCTCTCTGGTGTCTTCCTTCCGGAGGGCTGACCGGTGCTCTACATGTGACTTTGTCCCCCTGTGCCCAGTCGCAGGTGTGGGACCAACTTCATCTTCCCCTGTGCCCAGTCACAGGTGTTGGACCAGTTTCTTCTTCTGTGCCCAGTCGCAGCAGTGATATTGTGCGGACTGCCTTCAGTGCATCCGAAATTGAGGTCAGAGTGGTTTCTTTTCTATGTGTGTATGTGTGTGCAAGTCAACCCCAGCTTGGACAGCAACACACCTGACCTGCGACGTGATATCCGGAATCATATCCAGAAAGACTCGTGGTATTGCGTCATGTCATGAGTGATGATATGAATCCTTCTCCCTCTTGTTACTATATTGTGTCATGAGTGAAACTATGGATTATTTTCTTGCCTAACAGGGAGTGTGGGTGCACACATATGTCAAGGAATTAGTTTACATTTACATGTTGATGTTGTCCCTGTGCTAAAAGAAAGAAATCATTTCCATTTCATTGTTATTAAATGTGCACTTCTCACTAGATTCCTGTTTGGGCTATTATGTTGTAGGGTGGTGTGAGTGAGTGAAGGAAAGATTGGTTTGATAAAATACACAAACAACTTACATGCCTTCAAACATCCAGAGACAGATATAACAGATCCCCTCACTCCACTCTGTGACACTGTTCTATGGTGACGCCTGGTTAAAGGGTAGAGCTTCACTGACATGGCTATAGGACAGCTGTTTTATGATGATACCTGGGTTTTAGTGTGATGCTTCACTACTATAAGACACCTGCTCCATGGTGATACCTGGGTTATAGAGTAATACCTTACCAACCAACATGGCTATAGGACACCTGTTCTATGGTGATACGTGGGTCATAGTGTAGTGCCTCATGGCTATAGGATACCTCTTCTAGTTGGGAAACTTAATCTTTCAGAAGTTCACTTTTGTTGATGCTCCATCAGATCCAGCTAGATCTCTTTTCACATGGCTCTGCCATTGCCGTTAGTGTTCTGGCCCTCGTCTGTTCAGGGATCAGGAGCTGTTTCATGAGGTCATGGGCTGATGGGCCTACAATTCTCCTTGCTCCAACCTCTGTGGAGGTGACTGTGGTTAGGGAGCCAAAATCACCGAAGCTGCCGGCCAGATTGACACACACCTCGATCTTACAGATTGGAGCATCTTCAATTCTGCTTTCGTTTTACATGGTGAGTTCAACATTTGGTTTGATGAATCTGAAGTGGGTACTATATCCAGTCTCATGCTACTCTGTCCAATAATCTCTGGATCGTTTTTTCCATTCTGGAAGTTCTGCTGTGTACTGCCAGTCGCCGGCTCCACCCAGTAAAGCTTGCTCCCATGGTCTTGGTATCTTGGCTGTTCCAGACCATGACTTGTCGTTTCCTGCCGTGTGAAGTGTAGTTGCTGGAACTTTGGGTGGTGAGGTGTTACTTCTGGTGGTGCTGACAGGGTGTGGTCTCTTCAAGCACTTGGGTGAGTCTCCATGTGTGCCTTCCCTGCCTGCTGGGCGTGGACTCAACCGAGGGATTAGGACACCGTTAGAGAGCCTTTGGCTGGCCTTCGTTCCACTGGGAGTTTGGCTGCTGGAGTTTTGTAAACTGCTGGAGGTTTTCTTTTCTTTTCCTTACCCGTTTCAGTGTGTGTAATTATCAGATTATTTTCACCTGACTGGAGTGAATGAACTTATTCCTTTTTGGTTTATGCATTAGTTCTCTCTCTCTCTCTCTCTCTCTCTCTCTCTCTCTCTCTGTTTTTGTGTGCACGTATGTGTTTGTATGTGTGTCTGCATAGTGCGCGCGCGCACGTGCGCATATATATATATATGTTTATATATTTATATATATATATACATGTGTGTGTGTGTGTGTGTGTGTGTGTGTGTGTGTGTGTGTGTGTGTGTGTGTGTGTGTGTGTGTGTGAAGATGCGATTTGCGATAAATTACAAAAGAAAAAGGTCGTTCCTCATATTTTGTGTATGCTAGCTTAGGAGTGTGTTTTTTTAATTAAAAAACAACAACAAAAAACTGGGAAGTATCGGGAAGACCGACCTCAAACAAGCCAAGCTAGCATTCAGCCGGGACAGCTTCTTCTGGTCAACAACATACTGGTAACATCTCCCCCCTATGGTCAGTCTGTGCTGACCACAGTGTCCAATGTATGCACAGTCAGCTTCGTCCTCACCCCCGGCACACTCTGTCTCACGTTACACTCAAAGTGCTGTCGGAAGTCTGGCCAGTTGAAGACAGAACAGTTCCACTGACCACTGGGGAGATGTCTGGGTCGTGATGGAAACTGTGAACACAATTGTCATAGCTGGTTACCTACATAATGAAACGCAGAATTAGAACACGTTATTACGCATTCATTGAGTTGTTGTGGAAGAACCATCTCTCTCTCTCTCTCTCTCTCTCTCTCTCTCTCTCTCTCTCTCTCTCTCTCTCTCTCTCTTTCGTTGGTTAAAGTTAATATGGACAAAAGCAACATTCTTCTGTTTAGAAAAGATGGATATTTAGCGGCAAGAGAGAGGCAGTTCTTAAATGGTGAAGAAATATCCGCTGTAAACTGTTATAAAGACCTTGGCCCGAGGAGAGAAGGCTATCAGGTCAAAGTCCTCACTGCAGAAACTGGAGCTAGGGGGTTTGTAAGAACGTCTGCATACAGCCTCATGAAACAGCTCTCAGTTGCAGGGAGGGAAAATACCAGAGCCCTGAAAGCAATGGCAGAAGCGGCAGAGAGGTGTTCAAGCTGGATCTGGTCAAGGAAGAACAAAAGTGAACTTCATAAGGCTTAACTTTCCCTACAAATATCAGGTGCCCCAGTGGCTCAGTGGTTAGAGTGCGAGACATTAAGTGGACAATCCCTAAAATGAGCATGTCCAGAGGGTCATGGTTCACATCCCAGCCATGACTCGTCCCAAGATGGAAAAAAGGGGCAGTAGAGGGACATCCGGAGTCATGAACCGGGTGTGGCCCAACCCCCCTAGAGTGTCAGGAGATAAGGGCCGAAACACTTGCTTGAAGGGGGCATCTCTTCTGAGGACTCTCTGCTGTCACGCTCTCCACGAGTTTCTTTCTACTTTGCATATATTTCACCTCTCGTCTTAGTTGTGTACTTGCCCGTAAAGACATGGAAAGCAGAGCAAAGAAGGCTTCATTGTGTGTTATCCGTGAGTTACTTTTGCTTAAAAGTCATCCTTCAAATGTGTTTCTTAAAACTGTTTGATTCTCGGGTTCTATCTATCGCTATGCATAGCGCGGTATTGTGTGGATAACATAAAGCATGTTACATATTGAAAAGGTTCACTTGTATAAAGAAAGTTCTTGGCGTTCATACCAAAACCCCGTATGAGCTAGTTTATGGAGAGACAGGGCGGAACGTCATCCTTTTTACATAGAATTAAATATTCGACGAATGGACGAAAATAGGTTACCGCTAATAACTTATAGGATGTTGTTGAATGTAGATCCCAATAGCAAACAAACATGGGTCATGAATGTTCGTGAAACGTTATGTCAAAACGGGTTTGGGCTAATATGGTTTAAGTCAGGGAATGCAAGATGTAAAAAGATTCTTGATGAATTTTGTCAAAGGTTGATTGATTGTAAGTGGCAAAACTGGGAAGATCATATGCTGCGAAATGAAAGATTCTCTTGGTACAGTACTTTTAAATCCTCTGGAAACCATGAGAGCTATTCTCTACTGGATGTAGATAGACACATTAAGCTACACTTGACGACGTGTCGACAAGGGATCACTGATATGACAATACAGCGCAATCGATATAAAAAGCATACAGCAAACTATTTAATATATCCAATGCCAAAGCACAAAAGAAGATGAATTGCATATTTTACTTTGTTGTTGTGCTCTCAATGATCTGAGAAAACAATATATTCTCCAAAGTATTAAGCACGCCCATATCTGGTCAGTACATCTCTACTTATGTAAGGAGATGATATGTTTTTAGCCCTTTTGGGAAAATCAGTGTCCGATTTGATATTTATTTCAGGGCTTATATTGTTGTCTATAGTAGAACTTCGTATAACAAATTTGGTGCATGCAAGATTCCTATATTCTTCCAGCAGCACTGTATGCTTTTGTACAAGAGGCATGGACTGGTAGTCCCATGGCTATCTTGTATGCTTTGGAATCAATACTTTGAAGTTTTTTCGGTAAGTGTTTGGGTGCACTGAAGAACACCTCTTGTGCATACGTTAATTCTGATCTAACCAGTGCAGTAGAAAGGTACAAAAGAGTAACTGTGTCCTGAGCCCAAGCATGCTTGCTTATAATCTTTAATAGATTTAAAGTTTTTCGAGCTTTTGTTAGAACATGCTCTACATGGAAATTCCATGACAACTTTGATGTTAAATTTACTCGAAGGAATTTAACTTTTTTTGTATATTTAATGGGTATGCCGTTGACTTGAAATAAAGGCATATTAACTGGATCAGATCCAGTATGATTAACATCATGTGTGTTTTTTCAGTTGATATTTGCAAACCAGTTTCAGTCATATAATCAGAAAAGGTATTTAGTTCTTTTTGATATAATTTTTTAATATAGTTTTGTGATCTGACGGATGTACTTTTTTTTAAATGTCACTTTCATCCATATGCATATGTCATCTGCATATTGGGATAGTTCTATATTTTTAGCAATCGTTGTGGGTAAATCGTACATTAGAATACTAAAAAGTAAAGGGGCAATAACAGACCCCTGAGGAATACCCATGTGTAATTTTCTTCTCGTAGAATAGGTGTTCCCTACCTTCGTTCTAATATATCTATTTTCTAAGAAGTTTTTAATAAAATCATAAATGTTTCCTGATAATCCAATCTCTTTAAGTTTATAAAGCAAACGAGAGTGCCATACTTGATCGTAAGCTTTAGTGATATCATAAAAAGGTTGCTAGTAAACATTTTCTCCTGGAAAACTGATGTTTAATCTGAGTGGTAAGTTTGACCAAGTGTTCAATAGCACTTCTACCCTTTCGAAAACCTGCTTGGTTTGTTGGGATAACTTTGTTCTTTTCACAAAAGTAGTTTAGTTTACTTAAAACAATTGTTTCATAAAGTTTACAGACATGAAAAGTTAATGAAAAAGGTCTGTAACTATCTATACTTTCTTTCAGTTTACCTTCCTTGTGAATCGGTACTATTACTGATTCTTTCCATATTTGTGGCAAATGACTGAGCTCCAGCATTTTTTAAATATACTAAGTAAAATGCTTATCCATTTGTCTGGAAAATGCTTAATCATTTCATTTGAAATGGCGTCAATCCCAACAGCTGTCTTTTTGTTTGGGAGATAATCTATGGCGTCTTTCACCTCTTGTAATGTTACTGGGGCGTTGATGTCGCTCGTGTCATTATCAGATACATCATTAAAGACATGGGTACATTCTTTATCTTCTCTGAGTTTTCTTTGGTTTTCAGACAACCCATCTAACCTGCTTACTTTAGCAAACTGGTCGACAAACGCTTCTGCTTTGTCTGCGGATGATGTGTCTGTGGGTGCGTGTGTGCGTGCGTGTATGTGTGTGTGTGTGTGTGTGTGTGTGTGTGTGTGTGTGTGGAGAGAGAGAGAGAGAGGAGAGAGAGAGAGAGAGAGGGGGGGACAGACTTTAACAAAGAGACACAGAGAAAGGCTGAGCTGGTTCTGTGGGTAGTATGCAATATTTTGTAGCTTTGATCTGTACAATATAATGGATGCATTTTTTTTAAATACATAAATTTACAAATTTCAGGAATTGATAAGACAATCTCACTTGTCTCACTTAATTGCCAGGGCTGAATAATAAACAAAAAGAAGAGATATATTTGATTGTTTGAGGAGCAAAAAAAACATTCTATTTACTCTCTGCAGGATGCACACTTCGAAGGAAAAAACGAAATGCCACATACAGTCTGAATGGGGATGCCTAAGATATGTTTCAAGTCATGTTTCTAATGCAAGAGGTGTGACAATACTTTTTCATGAATTATACATATTTTTGTCTATTTGTAAATGCGTACGGACCAAATAGAAATTATCCAGAGTTTTATGACACCTTTAATCTACAAATTAAGAGTTTTGATGTGAGTGATGTAGTAATAGGATAAGGCTTTAACCCAGTGTTGGAAACGGCGGCGGTGTATTCTAAATATAAAATTGTAACAACCCCAAATCGAGAAAAACAGTAAATAACATGACGAACGACCTAGAACTAATTGATATTTGGAGGGACTTAAACCAGGACTGTCGTAGATATACTTGGAGGACGAATAATCCCTTAGAGTAGGAACGACTAGATTTGTTTCTCATTTCGGATCAAGTTGTATCTTTTGTGGAAGATGCAAACAATGAATGTGGATACAGAACAGATCATTCCATGTTTGAAGATTAAGGCTTAGTTAAAAGATTAAGAGTAATACCTTGTGGAAATTTAACTCGTCGTTACTAAAGGACAAGGATTACTAAGACAAGATTAACCAAGAAATTGAGAATGTCGAAAAACAAATTAATGTTGTATGCCCATACGCAAGAGAAGCAGTAAACACAGTTCCTCTGACCGAGTTACAATTTACAGTCTCTGATGATTTATTTCTAGATTTTTCATTGATGAAATTTATGTCAAAAACTACTTCATATGCAATTTTTTTTAAAAAAAGAAGAAAAAAGTGAATGATGAAGAACATAAACTACAGGAAGACATACAACAGCTTGAAAGAAAGGAAACGAACAATGAAGAAGAACTTAAGATTATAGAGTCGAAGAAGGAAAGGCTGAAGGTTATCTTAGATTAAAGGATAGTGAGGGTACTTTTAAGATCGAGAGCAGGTGGATAGCTGAAGTAGAAAAGCGACGAACTATTTCTGTGATCTGGAAAAAAGACATATTATAAGTAAGAGTATAGGAAGATTAACTGATCACCATAGTTATGTCCTAAATGGCCATAAAGACATTTAGTATTAAATCATGTCTTCGTGTTAATGGACAACTTTCCAGTTGGTTTAAGATAGACCAAGGATACAGACAAGATGACCCACTGTCGTCGTGTTTATTTATCTTATGTGTTGAGGTTCTAGCTTTAATGATTCGTGAAAATCTGGACATACCTGGAATAATTATTGATACCATCGAACATAAATTCTCAATACGAAGATGATACAGAGTTTATTTTAGCAGGTGACAAAAAATCATTTTAAACATGTATAATCGTTCTGGAAAGATTTAGTCGTACGTCAGGTTTGTACATGAATCCTGGGAAAACTGGTGCTTTTTGTTGGGGAGGTGCAAAAACTCTGCAGTACGATACATAGACCATGGAGGTTTTGAGTGGAACCCATGAAGGTTCAAAATTCTTGGAATCCGGTTTTCCAATGACTTACAATTCTGTGCAGATGTTAATTATTCAGAAAAAAAGCAGATGTCAAACATTTATTCAAGATTTAGGTGAGAAGACAACCAACTCCTTTAGGCAGGGTGGCAGTTTAAAAATCACGAATTTTATCAAAACATGTCCACTTGTAGCTCTTACTATCTAATCCACCAGAGACTTTTTCAGACTTTACAAAGTTGCTGGTACAAAAACCAGACAAAATAAATAGAAAAGCTGCACATTAGAGTATAAAAACAGTGGTCTTGGACTATCGGAATTAGGAACGTGTGCGTCTTAATAAAAATCAACCTGGCTGCAAAACATTCAGACCACACACCACAAATGAAACACCATCATAAAATCTGACTTTCCATTTATAAATGATATTGAAAAATATGGACTAGAAACATCTTCGTACTTTTGTAAATCAAATATATTTTGGACAGAGGCATTTGCTTTGTACAAATACTTTTTTCTACAAAGTGTAAGAATTCTGGTGAACTCCTTGCGGAATCAGTCTTTCATAATAACAAAATGTAGGTTGGGAAAAAGGTCATTTTGGGCAAAGCGTGGATCAGCAAATGCATATATTGTATTACTCATTTTTTGCTTGACAATGGCCAGTTTATTTCTCACGAGCAATTTAAACAAAAATAGGACGTAAACATTAATTTCGTTACTTTTTCTGGATTTAAAGCAAATGTAATCGTAGTATACGGAAAACAAAAACGGTTGAAACTAGTAATAAATGTTTAGATATGCCTATATGTTACAAAAAGCTCACGTTAGTCTGTAAAGGATCAAAATATTACTAAGACATACTTAGAGATAATCATGCTCGTCCAAAGGGCTGCACGAAGTGAGATACAGAACTGAAAGTTGAAAATGACTGGAAAAACTGTTTTGTATATCTCATTAAAATTTCTGACATTTACGAATTATGCACAGTTGCCTTGGAACTAATGTTGTCTTGAAGAAAATTAGTGTTCTGAACAGCGATGGGTGTACTTTCTGAGGCTCAGTAAAGGATAGTATTACACAACGTGATTTGACACTGTACGATTATTCAATGTTCTTGGGTTTTGTTGTTGTTGTTGTTGTTGTTTTCGAAACGCTGGTGGATTTAATCAATGACAAATGTTTGTCTACATTTAATTTGCAGATACCTCAATAATTAGCTATGATCAGATTTTACAAAACTATACATAATGGACATGTGTTTTATTTCATTGTATTATATCCTAAACAATATCAGTGTAAAATAGAACAGAAATCTCCTAGACTGAAATGTAGATATGCTACATAAGAGTATATTGCTTGAAAAAAAATTGTACATGAAGATTCAGTTTCCACATGGCTCCCAATATAAGCCGATGTTTGCAGACCAAGACTGAACTATGAGAACGTGCTGACTCTGTGCATTATATTATTTTCCATATGACTTTTGTCATCTAGAACTGTTACTTTGTTGTTCAGCACCGCCCCAGTGGAACAGAACAGAACCCTTAAAAACCAAATTATGTACATTTTCAAAATACGCTTTGGCTTGCCTCATACTCTCTGTCTGTCTGTCTGTCTGTCAGTCTGCGTGTCCGTCTGTCTGTCAGTCTGTGTGTCTGTCTTCAGTCAGTTACATTTTAACCTGTTGTCTCCAGAATGTAAATTTGTGCTGTAGATATGACTGATGTGTTGTTTATATTCATCTCGATTATTTGTTTCCTTACATTTACATTTTTACATTTTGTTATGTGACCTGTCTTGAATAAAGACACCTCATTTGGAGGAGAGAGAGAGAGAGAGAGAGAGAGAGAGAGAGAGAGAGAGAGAGAGAGAGAGAGAGAACAGACACAGAGACAGAGAGACAGGCACATTGACTGGGAGAGATACAGAGGGAGAGGGAACTTGTGCCCAGTACCGGAAAGTACACCAAACAGAACATACAGACAGAGAGAGACAGTGACAGAGATAGATAGAAGTATGAGAACACAAGATTATAAGATCTTGATTAAGGCTGCTCAAACCACCACTGACAAGGGTATGCAGACAAGCTTATGAGATGCTATTACTTCCTGAAACTGGGAAATGCAACTGAATGACAAAGTTTAAGAAATTCTTACAGAAAACGGGCTTGGAATAGTTCGGTTAGGGGAGGAAGTAGGTGTATTTTAGAATTGAAATACAGACTAATGCGCATCTTTTATAAACAAATATGGCACTCGAATATGGAAGAAAAACAGGAATGTTAATAGTTTCTTCACTTCAATGGTGATTTGCATTTTGTTTCAACTCTTCTTCATGTTATCTGCTTCGGTGTCGTATCATTCTCGACTTCATTGTTGTTGTTACCTTGTTAGGACTGGTAGCATTGTGGCTGCTTTGCAGCTCTCTGGCGTCTTGGTAGTAGATGGGTGTTGGGGTGGGTGGTGGTGGTGGTGGTGGTGGTGTAACGTGAAGAGCGCTCACGCGCTTGGGTAGGGGGAAGGAGAGGCAGACGAGCAATCGGGACCAACGATATCCTTTCAGGCGTGTGTATATACGGAATTGGTTGCTTACGCATACATTTTGCTTTGGTATCCTGTCTTTATCAGATAACTACCATTGTTAACATATTTGAGAGAGAGAGGGGGGAGAGGAGGGGGGAGAGTGCGTGTGCGGGTGTATGTGTAAAACAAAATGAAAAACTGAAAATGATTAAGTCCTTTACTTCATCTATGTTGTTTCCTTTGTATAATGCAACAAATTATCAGAGTGAGTGTGCCAGTACACCACACATTAGTGCATTAACAAACCCAGACACTTTGTATCAATTGCCAAAACACTAACATCAGCAAAAATATGTCCATGTGTAAGAGAACATACAGACTTTGCACGGTGTGTAAGAGACTGGTTGTGAAAGAAAAGAAGGGAAAAAAAAACAAAAAAGAGAAAAAAACCTAATAGTGGAAATTGTTTTTTTCCGCTTTTTGTTGTGTTTTTGATGTTGTTTTTTTGGCAGATGAAGAGGACAGTATGAAGCACCAAAATATGAAGGGGTGGATTTTGGCCTTAGGGAAAAAGAAAGAAAAGAACAAAGTACAAAAAACAACACCACCTTAGGTGCTCAATTGATCTGAGAACTGATGCCACAAAAAAAAATCACACAAAAAAGCAGTAGCGCCTCACCCAGTACAGATGCCCAAACTGTGTGAAGGAGGCCGAAGCGGTCAGGTAAACTAATCGACAGGTGGTAGTTGGTATCCAAGGTGCTAAGAACCCTCCCGAATTCGAACTTTCCTAACAGCGAAAGGGAGTCAGATCTATCCTCTAGGACCTCGGAGTATCAAGCGAGTGCTAAAGGCTCAGTCAGTTGAAGTTGATTAGTAACCAGACCGAGTCCACTACTTTGAAGAGCAGGGTCTTGTGCTTGTTCAGTCGGTATTGCTGTAGGGCACTGTGCTGATGCTTTGTCAGGCTGGTTGAAATGCGTGTGAACGACGTTGTCGTAGCTTTCTGTGGGATAATTACTGTGTGAAAGTGGTCCTCGAAGTCGTCGGGAATTTTCGATGTCCATTGGTTGAGAAGTGTTTGTTTGCTAAGCTATTATGTAGGAATGTGTGTAAATGCCTATGTGCAGAAGAAAACAGCTAAAGGGGAATTCATTGTGGATGTGAACAAGGTGGTAGAGAAGCAACGTGGACAAAAGACATGGCCTAGAGGAGAGTCTTTGTTTCCCTCCCTATATAAACTGAATGGAGAACGAGAGAAAGGGTACAACACCACAAGAGAGAGAGAGAGAGAGAGAGAGAGAGAGAGAGAGACAGAGACAGAGACAGAGACAGAGACAGAGAGACAGAGAGAGACAGAGAGACAGAGAGAGAGACAGAAAGAAGAGTGAGCAGAACAGATAGGGTCGAAAGAAACGTGGTGTGGGCGAAAGGTCTTTAACACAGTGCTCAGGCGTCATAGACAAGCTGAGAAAGAAAGACTTCAAGAGTTCAAAACCCAGAGGTACGTCAAAGAAGCAAAAATTGCAGTGACTTGTCTGAGAACTGTGGTGGCGGTGTGTGTGTGTGTGTGTGTGTAAAGCAAAAATTGCAGTGTCTTGTCCGAGAACTGTGGTGCGGTGTGCAAGTGTGCGTGTGTGTGTGTGTGTGTGTGTGTGTGTGTGTGTGTGTGTGTGTGTGTGTGCGCGCGCGCGCGCGCGCGGGCGCGCGCACGTGCGTGTGCACCTGGCCAGGTAAGAAGCCCTTATTAGTATAAAACCAGGGATTAGGAAGCATGGTCCCTTATGTTTTGATTATGCTCCTTTTCGTGTATTTGGATTGTTCATGTTTAATTATAAGTAGAATAGAAGCTGTATTTCTTGTTCTCAGTCGTGTTAGGAGAGAAGCAAATGCGTGACTTCCCATTTCCAGAGACAGGTGAATGGTTGGTGGGAGCATGAGTGCGCATATGCATGTATGAGTGCAGAGATACGCTTGCTGTGCTAAGCCTGACTAATACATCAACGTACTTCAATTAAAGCAATGCCATCGATTTTTTCCCCGCCCTGCACAGTGTGTGACGCTACTTTTGTGTGTTTGTTCGCTTTTTGTTGTCAGTGACTCCAGTTTCGATGGATATGCACTGCCCAATATCTGCAAAGGATAGAACACTCAAACAGTGGTGACATTGAAAACGTTTCTTCTGGCCATGCAAGATCATAGTCACGTGTTACATAAACATTTCATTCGAAAATTTTCACAGTGTCATGAAAATTCCATTGTCTCGCTCTGATACTAACCACTCCAAAATGACATTGTTTTCATTCGGTGGACTGAGTTCCCTGGCTGCTTTCACACTCTAGCACGACTATCACAATAGTCGAGACAACATCTGGACTCGTCTGTGAAAAACACAGGTGTCCAGTTGCACATCGTCCAGTTCCACGCAATTCATCATTGCCCGTAGCCATTGTTGAGCAGCTGGCTTGTAAGATGTCACCTGGTATAGAGCCCTGCCATGTGAAGCCATCTGTGGACATTCTGAGTAGAAGCAGTGGCTGCAATGGCCTGCTTGAGATCAAATAGCAGCTGGGTTGCTTTCCAACAGCGGTCTGGCCATGCCTGTATGACTAGAAGTCAGTTTTTCGAGGGGTAGTGACCCATTGCTTACGTCTACCATGTCTTGGGCTGGAGTTCACGAAGTTTGTTATCTCAGCCAAGCCCTGCTGATGACGCTGTGATAGGAGCCAAAAGTAGTTGCAGCCTGAATAATTGATAGCTTCCTGCATGCTGACACAAACCCAAACTCTTGTGTAAGGTACCCGTCTCCACCTCGCCTGAACCTTCTCTAGTTACAGCCCATATCAAAGAACAGAAGGAGGACGATATCAATAATACGCGTTTAATATGACAAAGCTGTTTTTATCAGATCACTTAAAACGCCCTATTTTGTACCCATATTTTCAGAGACGTATTATATAAGCCAGTTCCCTCTGTTCAATAGTTTTAACACACCACTACCTCATCTTACGGCATGAAACATACTGCAAAATAATATTTTTAGTGTGTGGCAGAAGAGCAGCTGTGTGATGGACAACACCAGTGCTTGGATACCTCTGACGAAGACATATGTGTATACACAAAGGAAGATGACTTTCGTGGGGACATGGACCACATCCAGCCCCCTCCAGCGGTAATTACTTTCAGACCCGACATCAAAATTCAGAATACGGCAGGCTATAGGTTTTCATCTGTGACCTATAGCAGTGAAGGAAAAGCCATCTGCCCTGATTCTCATTTCCAGTGTCCAGATAATGGCTACTGTCTACCTGTCTTTGTGAGATGCAATGACGTCATAGACTGTCCAGGAAGGGAGGATGAGCACGAATGTGATAACTACAGGTGTCCTGGCTTCTTTCGCTGTCGGGCTTCTAAAGTCTGTGTCCATCCTAAACACGTCAATGATGGTATTTTGCATTGCCCACAACACGATGATGAACTGAACTATGACGTAGACTGTCCTTGGAACTGCACGTGCAGTGGACTGGCGTTCACTTGTCACCAACAGTTTTCAGCGTCTGATTATTCCGATTTGCGTTACCTGGTTGCTGCTGGGTCAGGTCTGTCTCCGACACGTTTGAAGAATAATACAATGCTGGTGCATCTCAGTTTAGCGGAATGTGCTCTGGAATCTGCCGATACCCCAGTTTTCCCCAATCTGTGCTCTTTGGATCTTAGTGGTAATGTCATTGTGTCTGTCAGTATAGAGGAAATGGAAAACTGGCCAAATCTGAAAGTTCTGCGTCTGTCAAAGAATCCACTGAGCGCTGATATATTCACCGACATGTCTGACTCTGTTTTACAGTTATTAACCATCTTAGACCTGTCACATGTACGGCTGACACAATTTGACATCAGTGAGTTGAAATCTTTTTCAAAGCTGCAAATGCTTAATTTATCAAACTGTGAAGTTAGTGTTCTGATTCATGATTTTCAGTCTGTGAGTGAGCTGCATGTATTAGACTTGCGTGGTTGTCCATTGCACGTCTATCCTCACAACATGTTGAAGGGACTGGCATCACTGAAGGCACTTTACTCTGGCAGTTACAAACTGTGTTGTCCGGTGATTCTCCCTGAGGGTTTCAACACTAAGGACTGTCTGTCCCCCACTGACGTCATTTCATCGTGCGACCACCTCATTGGCTGGAATGTGGGTCGTGGGATTATGTTTGTGTTTGGAGTGTCATCATTCGTGGGAAACCTCATCAGTTTTCTTATTCATTCTCGTTTGCGACAACAAACTGGGAAAAGTCCTGTAAACGTATTGATAGTTCACCTTTGCGTCTCTGATTTCTTCATGGGTATCTCTCTAATCACAGTAACAGTGACTAACCAAGTGTTTGAAGGAAGCTACCTCTGGTATGACGTAACCTGGCGACACAGTGCTGGATGTAAAGCATTAGGTTTTCTGTCTCTCCTGTCAACATCCGTGTCTTCTTTTGTGATTTCCATAGGAACCTTACACTGTTTGCTGTCACTGTACCTAAAATCAGAAGTCACGATTCACAGCTCTCGTCTCTTCCATGTTCTATGTGTTGTTATCTGGTTCCTTGGCCTGGCAGTATCATTGGTTCCACTGTTACCAATGACTTCTCACTGGCGTTTGTTCAGCCAGTCAGCACTCCGCCTGCCACTTCCGAGTCTGACAAAGACTATCTCTGGCCTGCCTTACATCTTCGGTGTCCTGGTCGTGTTGAAGTTATCCCTGTCCACTTTGAACTGTGCTGAGCTTGTTTTCATTTATTACGCTCTGAGCAGTTATACTGTAACACCAGCTGACCCACTGGGAATGTCCCTATCTCTCAGCAATGCCAGGCGTCTGTTCTGAGTGATCCTTTCACATTCCATCTGCCAGCTTTCATTCAGTATTGTTGAGCTAATGGCATCACAGAGTGAGGACAAAGCAAAGATGACAAGCGTTGTCATGACGATGATATGTTTCCTGGGCACTGCGGCCTACAGTCCACTGCTGTATGCACTGAGTGCTTTGATGGAACGACGACGATGTGAGGGAAATGAAAGGCTGATAAAACAGCTGAAGGCTTTGGTGGCTTCCAGACAACTCCACAGACAGACAGAATAATGATCAACATAACGGGATATTTTTGTGTAGTATATGCATATGCGCGAATGATTTCGGTACCTTTGATTCATTTAGAGTATCTCAGAACATGAAAAGATAAGAAAACAAATCACATATTTGAAATACCAGTAACACAATGATGTGTGTGTTGTTCGTTTGTTCAGTCATTTTGCTTGGTTTTATATGGCAGCTTCAGCAAACATGCAGTTTATTATTCTGATCATAAAATATTGAAGATGTTTTGTAATGAAGAAGGATAACCATAAAAACAGTTAACGACCGAAAAAAATCACCTTTACACTTGACTAAAAAGTAGGATAAATTTGATATGACCTTTCTACCAACTTTGGTTATCTATTGTTCAGTATGAAGGAAATGAACAGCCGATTAAGAAGATAGGAAAAGAAAAGGATAAAACTTTGCTGACTTCTAAAAAGCTCTGAACAGGAGAGCACTATATATGGTCAGTGCCAACAATGTGACTTCATACAATGGAGTCGATTTTCATGTCCATTATTTGCGCGATGTGAAGGAGCCAGGCTCCAAACGCTTTCCGTGGGTACTAGATCATGATGTGGTTCTACTGAGTGCGGCATGGATTGCGAGAGAGTGAGCATGGCGACCAACGATCAGTTGAACGACGAACGGCAGGTGAATGTGCTCGGAAGAGTTATGCAGGAATGAAACAGAACAGAAATGTTGTCAGTGATTAATAGAAATTATCCGCATGAAATTTCGCAATCCAGTTGTCCTTTCTTGTTGTCAGTTGTAAAGGTTGTCTTTGTTGTAGAGCTAATGATATCTGTAGTCATGTCTCTTGGACTTCACTATTCACGTTCTTAGTATTATGCATTGGCTGGTGTGTTTTTTTCAGAAACACACACACACACACACACACACACACACACACACACACACACACACTCACACACACACACAGAGTAATAGAGGGAGGGAGCGAAAGAGAGAGAGAGAGAGAGAGAGAGAGAGAGAGAGAGAGGAGAGAGAGAGAGTAAATGCCGACTTTGAGTGAACAAACAATAGAATGTTTATGGCGCTTGGATTTTATATCAGGACCTCTTCCTGTACACTGGATGTATTGACTATGCCACATCACATGATTAAATGAAAACAAAATACAAGGTACGTGTCAAAAATGTGCAAGAAGTATTGACATTCTTTACTAATAAAAGCACAGCTATCAGAATAATATAATCGATTTCCAGAATATTTCACATGGCATGCAGACCCACACACTCACTCACATTATTAATAACTTTCTTTCTCCTCTTTAGCACATACAAACCGGAACCTATATACCAGTTGCATTAAGTGACATTCAACATCCTCAAGTGGCTAAAGTATGAGAAAAAGCTGATCAATTCCAATCCTTGGTACCTTTCGTTTTACCGGGAATGTAGGACGGCATATGATAATACACTAGGAAGACAAACATAATATGAATCAAAATCCCCATCCACATCCACACACACGCGCGCGCCCACACACACAGTCGCACAACACAACACACGCAATCGAAAAAACACACGAAAAAACGCGCGCGTACACACACACACACACACACACACACACACACACACACACACGCAATCGCGCGCGCTCACACCGACAGACACGCGCGCGCGCGCGCGCGCCTGCAATCGCACACATACACAAACATGCACACTTTCACATGAAAAGAATGTTGGCCAGTACACAGACTCAGCTCAAGCACATCCGCATTCTAACAGACATGATAAAGCCATATACCATACCTGTCATTCATCATCCTAACAGACATGATAAAGCCATATACCATACCAGCCATTCATCATCCTAACAGACATGGTAAAGCCATATACCATACCAGCCATTCATCATCCTAACAGACATGATAAAGCCATATACCATACCAGCCATTCATCATCCTAACAGACATGATAAAGCCACATACCATACCTGTCATTCATCACTCTGGGGTTCGTCTCTCAAATGCTTGCCAATAACGTATCCGCGATAGCCGCTTGCAAAGACTTGAAAGCAAGACCACCCATTTATCAATATATACAGAGAAAGACACTGGCATTAAAAGTAAAATGTTTCAATTTTCATTTTCTTTGTAGCCCAGTCGACCTCAGTGGGTCATACCAGGACTGTTACCATGTCACAATATTGGCATATATATATAAATATATATATATATATATATATATATATATATATATATATAATAAACTAATAAATTCCAAGGATAAGTAACTGAACACCATTCCAGCAACTAACAGAGCAGCTTGGAGTTGCAATGACTGCAAGAAATATATAATTATAAACAAAGCTTGCTCTTATGTCTTAGATTGAAGAAATAGGGGGAGATCAGCATTGATATCTGCAGTGGTAGATAATTCTGCCTAACAGTATGTGCTTGTGTGGGTGAATGGAGAATAATAAATGCTTCTCAAAATGAGCCTTCAGCAAGCTTATAGTCTCCAAGGGGGAGACAATCTCCAATCGGGAGGAAACTCATAACATATAACTCCTGGTAAGATACCGGTATTTCGAAACCTGATTGTTTCTCCTAAAAAAAAAACCTCAGAGAGAAAAAAAAACTCAGAGAGAACCCACCCCTCCCCCTCTTTTCCCATGTGAGATGTCGAAGGAAAGTGCAAAAACCCTGTACATACACACAAACACAATTACACGCCCCCCCCCCCCCCCTCTACACACACACACATACACACACTGGGCCATGGGAAACAGCCCCAGGTCTAGCCTGGGGTTACTGTTACAGATTATTAGGAAACTAAGAGGGGGTGGGATGGTAATGCTGGGTGGCCACAGGGAACATAAGTTTTTGGGCGTAATGATCTCTCCGAGTTTTCCCCCCTATTTTCTTAATGTCCGGGACTAGTGCGTCTGACTAGGTTTTTTTTTTTCACGGAGAACTTCCGTATTTCCCCTCACCCCTTGGTGCCAGGGTGGGGCAACCCACTCTGGGGTCAGACTTGGGTTTGATGCTACAGACGGCAAATCCACCCTGACCCTCCCTGTATTTATTTTCCCTCCTACTCCCTCTCCAAATCCACCCATTAGTTTTACAATGAACTTTTGATTTGTTCTCTTTATCCACAACACTCGAATACAGTTTTTTTTTCTCCACCCCCCTGCCCCCTCCCTTTCACCCCCCTCTCCATACTACTCAACTATTCCTACTTTTTCAACTGATCATTATGTACTCACTGTCTCCAACCTTCACTTTTACCTGCTTCCTTCCTCTCTCTCTCTCTCTCTCTCTCTCTCTCTCTCTTGAATTATGCTCACAAATGCATTCTGCCTTTCAGTTTCATTTGTGGATTGTGCTGTGCAAGGAAGTATTGTTTTTGATCTCTTTTCTCTCTTGTCCTGTGTTTGTTGAAAAAGGCACTTTCGCCGAAATATCCAGAAGTTTTGTGGTGTCCTTTGTAAATACAATAATGTCACTTTACACTTGTTGTGTGCTTGTTTGTTTGTTGTATGTTCCAGTGACATTGCAGTCTGTTTCATCTTTTTGAAGTTACTAACAGATCAGAGTTCACCCTTCTCTCTCTGTGCATGTGTGTAAATGTGTAAGTGTGTGCGCTTACTTACGTGCGTGCCTGCGTTTGTATGATTTGTATGTGATCATGATTGTGATTGGACTGAGTGCTTAATTGACTGATTGATTGAGAGAGAGTGTGTCTGTGTGCGCGCACGCGCGCGCAAATACATCTTATCTATACTGCTCCTTGCCATTGTCAGCGCATCCTGAAGTGGGATGGTCCAGTAGAGCTTGTATTCTTGCCTGCATCCCACTGGGAATTGATTCTTTGGAAGCTTATAATACCGCCGCGTTGGTCACGCTGACGATCTCACTAACATCCTCCATCGCTGACTTGATGTGTATAGCGAGGATGCTGGTTGTATCAAAAGATGCAGCACAATGCTCTGCTGGTAGATCTGGTACCGAAACCCGTACCCCATGACCTGCCAACAACCAAAGCCTTAGAGTATGTTCTGACAAAGACCTAATACGGTCATAGCACACGAAAAAACATAATAGGACATGAAAGAAGTCACTAAGCCCTATGAAAGAGGGATAAACTGGTGAATAAAAGTCCAAGTCCCAGAAGAGAAACTCTAATCCTATGAAAAAGACGCTGCTCAAGTTTACCAGGAGGAAACCTGACCTCAAGTTCAAAGACAGCAAACCTGGCTAAGACAGTGCATTAAAACAAATAGGAAGATACTAAACCCGGTTCACAGAGGAAACCCAAACGAATAAGATGAGGAGCCTCAACTGTCAAAGAGGACACTTAGATGAAGAAGACAGGACACTAGATCCAATGTCAGGAAGACACTAAAACCCATGAATAGAGGACACCAAAACCAATAAGAAGGGGCAAGACAAACACTTAACGCAACGGAAAAATGATAATCTCATAAAGGCCAACGCAAACGCATATGATTTATGGGATACTGAATAGTGTAAAAGAGGATTATAGACCTGAAAGAATGTCATTAATCTCTTAAAAGACGCTTCATTCCATGAAGGTGCACAAAACCAGACGATTCTAAAACGCGTAAAAGAACATTTCAAAGATAACAATTTTATGAAAATGATAAAGGTATAAAAACCAAGCGATGGATTTTCAAGTTGACTCATTAATTTCTATGTCAGACTTTCAGTGGATTAAGAGATACTAAGACCAGGAGGTACCAGGCGCGCACAGGGGAATAGTTCAGAAAGAGAATCAGACTTCCTCTGCAGGTCAGCCCCAACGGATCTGAAAACATGCGTCCATGTTCCAAATCCCTGAGTCATCAGACCTGCCACATAACTGAGAGTCAGCCTTCCATGCCTTTCCGGAAAACATTCCCTCTGGTTCCTCCAGTTTTGTATCCTTGTTCCACAGAAAACTAAGATAGGAAACCATGGCAACCATACTGGTCACAAGAACAACAGGCACCTGACGCTAGAAAAGGAGGCTTTAAGCCCTGAAGAAGAAAGGCACATTAAACTGTAAATAATGAGAACTCTAAACCGGGGAAACGCACTAAGATCTGTTACTCAAGAAGACACAAAACTCTGACAAAGATGACACCAAATCCTTAGAGTGGAGATACTAAACCTGGAAAAAGACACTACACCCAGTGTACGAAGAAGACACTAAATCCGACAAAAAGGAGACGCTAAACTGCCCACAAGAAGACATCCACCCCACCCCACAGCCTACCCCCAAAGATCCAGGAACTAAACTCTATGTAAGAATGTTATTTTACCTATGATAGACCACTGACCTATTCAGAAACAGGAACATAAAACTAAAAGTGCAGGAAATGGAAGAAGTAGAAAGAGACAGAAGTAGTAGAGGAACACCACAAGTTTCCTTGTTACCAGCAGAAATCCCCAACTTGGCTTGTGTTGGTGTCCGTCTTCCATGGCTGTGGATGCTGAAGTTCCTAGCCCGTTGACATCAACTTTTCTTCTAACATTTGATTTTCTGTGGAAATAATTTTGATTCACTTAAGTCAACATGTAGTTTAGGTTTATTTCATGGGTGTTCCTGTGTTTCTTTTTCTTTGTACAAAAGAATGCGTTAGATTACACGATGTATTATGTGAATATAAACTCTTTCAAGGATGTTCTATACCCAAACCCCAATGCAGTATTATATCCTTCCACTTTCCATTTATATAGGTTCACGAACGAGCTATAAACGAAAATAGAACACGGATTTTCAGTGAACGAACATTTAGAAAATTACTTTTTGATATTGATAATTGAAGTAATGAACAGGTCAACATTTCCCTCTCTCTCTCTATCTCTGTGTGTATGTGTGTGTGCGCGTATGTGTGTGCGTGCTTGTATGTGTATGTGCGAGTGCGTGTGTGTGTGTGTGTGTGTGTGTGTGTGTGTGTGTGTGTGTGTGTGTGTGTGTATGCGTGCAGCGTGCGTGCGTGCGTGCGTGCGTGCGTGCGTGCGTGTGTGTGTGTGTGTGTGTGTGTGTGGTGTGTGTGTGTGTGTGGGTGTGAATACGTCAGTAGTATACTACTTACGTCTCCTTATCTATACTGCTCCTTGCCGCCGTCAGTGCACCCTGAAGTGGGTTGGTCCAGTAGAGCTTGTATTCCTGCCTGCATCCCACTGGGATAGATTCTTTGGAAGCTTGTAATACTGCCGCGTTGAACACGTTGACATTCTGACCAACATGCCGTTCCTGGACTTGGATGTCCTTGGTGAGGATGCTGGATGTCGTTGGCGAGGATGCTGGTTGTATTGGAAGATGCAGCACAATGGTCTGCTGCTAGACCTGGTACCAAACCCCATACCTCCAGGACCTGCCAAAAACTAAAGCCTTAGATTAGGTTCTAACAAAGACCTAGTACGGTCATAACACACAAAAAACACACTACAGATTATGAAAGAAGACACTAAATCCTATGAAAGATGAATAAACCGGTGAATAAAGCCCGAGTCCCAGAAGAGATACTCTAATCCCATGAAAAAGAGGAGTAACTCTTTAAGAGAAGACCACCCAAAACGGTATATTTCTCCCTATCAACGAAGAGGATGCTAAACCGTATTCCAGAAACGTACTGTAAATTCTACGGATGGATGGCACATTAACACATATTAAGATTATTTATCATGTGAATGTAATGTAAAAGAATATGTATAGAGCGCGTTACCTCGCAAGAGCCCAAAGCGCGTATTACAGAAAAAAATGACAAAAAACTGTACTAATTCTAATTCAAAGCAACACACACACACACACACACACACACACACACACACACACACACACACACACACACACACACACACACACACACGCACACACACACACACACACCCCACACACACGAAAAACTCACACACGCAGACAGACACACGAGCGCGTCAACACCAGCAACACGCGCACAGTGAAAGTGGATATCGTTAATCAGTCCGAGGCAAAGATGTGTCTTTAGTGAGGTTTTAAATGTCTCTAAAGAGTCCGTGTTACACAGAGAAGAAGGGAGACCATTCCAATGGGCAGCATAGACCTTACAAAAGAACAAAAAATCATAATTAAGTGGAAACCATAAACTTAATAAGAGGACATCAAACCCTTTCAAAAGTAGACACTCGAGTTTAAAAGGTTAATCCCGATTTTACGTTCAAAGACACTAAACCCTGCCAAAAGAGGACACTAGAACAAATAACAGGAGCAGACTAAACTGTATAAAGGGGACACTGAAACGGGTAAGATGAGGACACACGACTCTCTGAAAGAGGACACTTAAACGAATAAGAGAGGACATTAGATCCGATGTCAGGAAAACACAAGACCATATGAAAAGAGAACACTACAAAAAAACCAAAAAAAAAAAAAAAAAAAAACAACAACAAAAAAAAATGAGGGGGAAAAGCATACAATAAACACACAGCAAAAATGATTCTTAAAAGGCGGACGCTAAACTATGTAAGGGAAAATGAAGCCTGTCAAACGAGACCAAACCTTCTGAAAGAATGTGATTAAACCCTTAAAAAGACGCTTTTATACTGTGAAGGTACACAAAACGAGAGGATTCTAAACTGTATAAAAGAATATTTGAAAGTAAATTGTATAAAATAAAGATTCAACTTGACTCGTTAACAACTACGTCAGACTTTCTGTGGATGAAGGGATACTAAGATCAGGAGGTACCAGGTGCGCACTAGGGAATAGTTCAGGAACAGGATCAAAGACTTCATCAGCAGCTCTGCAGCTCAGCCCCGTAGGCTGCTCTGTCGAACATTGAAAACGGCGTTAGCCTGTTCACCTATTCCCGATTTGCCTGTACACAAATTTATTATCCCGATTTGCCTTGTCCCAGTTCGCGCAATAGCGGCGGAGACAGTGTTAGATAGGTACCTGAAGTCTGACCGGCGCGCTGGTCAGACATCTGCTAAGTCGTATCCACGACACCCTTGTCTTAAATCCGTTCATCTTAATTCATCAGCTGCAAATCCTGCGCAGTGTGGTCACTAAACTTGGCAAATGTAGTGTAGCGTACACGGGCTAGTCCGCATGCAGTGAAACCACCTTGATGAAACTGGAACCGAGTCAGACATCAGATGCCTTTTAGTATTTTTACAAATACCTTTTCTCCCGAAAATTAGTAAGCAGGCAATGACAAAACCACTGGACAGTACACACCTCGCATGCAAACACAGCAAACCACACACACACACACACACACAACACACACACACACACAACACACACACATGCACACGCACGCACACACACACACACACACACACACACACACACACACACACACACACACACACACACACACACGTGCGCGCGCGCACACACACGCTATTTTCATTTTCTCTCCATGAAGCAGCTCAAGTCCATAAGTATAATAAATCTTAGGTTGTGACTAACAGCAGGATATTTTCTTTGACAATGGAAAATCAGTCACAGGTGTAAGTAGAGACTGGTAAGCGCGTGCGCATATGTGTGCGTGTGTGTGTGCATGCGCGCGCGTGTGTGTATGTGTGTGTGTGTGTGTGTGTGTGTGTGTGTGTGTGTGTGTGTGTGTGTGTATGTGCGTGCGTGCGCGCGCACATGTGTGTGTGTGTGTGTGTGTGTGTGTGTGTGTCTTCAAGCGCGCACTCATGTTTCCCTGTACCTTTGTTGAATTGTGCATGTGCATTTGTGCACGAGTGTTTGCAACAGTGTTAAAGACAGGACAGAGACAGTGACAAAGATAGATATATTCTGCACTATTGCTCAAATGACGTTTCTCGAACATTCGATTCATTAACGTCTAGGGTTTTTTTTTTTTTTTGTGTGTTTGTTTGTTTGTTTGTTTTTTTCATTTGATCCGATGTAGAGAATAGCTCTTCCAGAATACGCTATTTGAGTTCACTAGCTGAAATGGTTTGGTACCTTGCCCAGTCCGGTCTGTCGTGCTGGACGGTGCTGCAATGGTCCTCCCATAGTCTGGAACTGGTTCCTGAAGAGCAGCCAGCCTCCATTGACCTGCCACAAAACATGCTTGAGATTAAATTCTGGTTAAGAAGTAGTCGCTGACAAGGGCGGCAACAAATGCTGAGAAAGACATCCTATAGCCTACGAAAGAAGACATTAAGACTCGAGAAAGAAGAACACTTAGCCCAATCCCCATGAAAGGACACTAACCCTGTAGTACGAGGACACAACAGGGTATGAAGGACAGTGATCCCTTTCATGATGAAGGGACTAAATCCTGTGAGAGAACGAGGACATTAAACTGTATGAAAGGAAAACACTGGACACTATAAAGGAACGTGTAACCCCGTGGAAGAGAACACTATCCCCTATAAAAGGAGGACATTAACCCTATGAAAGGACACAACGTCCATGAAAAGAGGACACTAAACCCAATGAAAGGACACAAAATCCTATCAAGGAGGTCACTAAACCCATGACAGGAGGACACTAAATCTTTTGAAAGGAGGGCACTAATTGTTATGAATGGAGGGCACTAAACCCTGTGAAAGAGGACATTAAACCCTACGAAAGGTAGTCACCAAACCCTGTTAAAGGAGGACAATAAAAGCTATGAAAGGACGATGAATACTATGAAACAGGACACTAATTCCTATGGAAAGAATTTACTAAACCCTTTTAGAGGAGCACAATCAAACCCATCAAAGGACGCAACATCCTATGAAAAGGGGCATTAAACCATATGACAGAAGACAAAATCTAAAAAGGTGGATCTAGATCCTATGAAACAAAACTCTTTAAAAAGAGGACACTAAACCCTGCAAAAGAAAACTCCAGACCTTGAGAAGAGTAAATTAGTAAACCCCGTGAAAGGGGTATGCTAAAATCTATGTTAAGAGGACGCTATCTCTGTACAGAAGGGTATCAACTTCAATGAAAGACGGTTATACTGATTCTGATTGCCGTGTCAGGCTTTCAGTGGAGGAGAAAACAATCGGGTCAGGAGGTACCAGGTGCGCACAATGAAACATTTCAGGAACAGGATCAAAGATTCCCTTCAACGACTCTGTAGCTTGGCCCCTGAAGGATCTGACAACATGCGTCCATGTTCCAGACCTCCGAATCATGAGGCTCGCTACAGAACTGTTGGCAACGTTTCATGCCTTTCCGGAAGCATTCGCTCTGGTACCTCCTGTGTTGTGTCCTTATCCCACAGAACGCTGACATAAGATGCCAGAGCAGCTATGCTGATATTCTGGAAAAGTTGAAGGAAAGTCCTTGGAAAGAGGAAGACGAACAAACACTGGGAATGAAGATACTTAGGCCTAAAAAGAAAAAAAAACCTTGCGAATAAAAGATACTCTAAACCAAGAATGAAAGCCACTACATATCCCGTGTATGAAGAAAACACGCGAGAAAAAAAATTCTCTGAAAGAAGACATGTTACTTTACCTGTGACAGATCACATGAGTATGACAAAAGAGCATGAAGACTTCACCTGTGACAGATCACATAACTATGACAAAAGAGCATGAAGACTTCACCTGTGACAGGTCACATAACTATGACAAAAGAGCATGAAGACTTCACCTGTGACAGGTCACATAACTATGACAAAAGAGCATGAAGACTTCACCTGTGACAGGTCACATAACTATGACAAAAGAGCATGAAGACTTCACCTGTGACAGGTCACATAACTATGACAAAAGAGCATGAAGACTTACCTGTGACAGATCACAAACTATGACAAAAGAGCATGAAGACTCTTAACCTGTGACAGATCATATAAACTATGACAAAAGAGCATGAAGACTCTTAACCTGTGACAGATCATATAAATATGACAAAAGAGCATGAAGACTCTTAACCTGTGACAGATCAATAATATGAAAAAGAGCATGAAGACTTAACCTGACAGATCATAAAAATGACAAAAGGCAGAAGACTCACCTGTGACAGGTCACAGACTAAAGAAGACAGGAACACACACTGGAAGAATACAGGAGGAGAGCAGAAGACAAGAGACAAGCAGCAGCAGGGGCAGATCAACAAGAGACAAGCAGCAGCAGGGGCTGAACAACAACGTCTCTACTCCCCTGGCAGTCAGCGGCGTTCTCC
>CM065717.1:14006843-14009343 GCA_033310375.1 Conus canariensis | reverse complement strand
ATGTTGGCATTTGCTACAGAATAAAAGATACGCAATATTGCTGCTCTCGCTACCACCCATGCATCTTATATATATATTTTCGAAATGTGTGTGTGCGTGTGTTGTGTGTGTGTGTGTGTGTGTGTGTGTGTGTGTGTGTGTTCTTACACTAACTTGCCAGATCAAGACTTGTCAGGTAGAATTGTTTCCTTCGATATTATTGGTTTCTGTGAATTAGTCACGCGTCCTGAATTTTATTGAAAAATGTGTGTTTTTCTGATTGGCTGGCCGACTTTCATTTTTAGCTTGGCACAGGCACACCACTACACCTGTGACGAGTCACTTGACAACTTCATCAGATCGGTCCCAAGCAGCCACCCTCTTGTACAAATGGTACAAAAACAGGCACCCCTCTCTCTCTCTCTCTATCCCATGTGTCTCACACACAAATTTCTAATCTATGCCAACCCTTTTTCTCCTTCCTCTCTCCCAGATTGTAGCGAGTCAATACAAACAATTTTACGTCACGTCGCGACTAGTCGTCATTCTCTCCCCACCTTCCTTACCCTCTCAACCCCCCCCCCCCCTCACTCCCTAATTTGGCGGCATGACACAATGAAAAATGGAAAATTTTCAATTTCTACACCATTTGAGTGTAATGGCCCACACTTACGGGTGACTGTTTGATAGTCGCATAGATTCCATGAGAGAGAGAGAGAGAGAGAGAGAGAGAGAGAGAGAGAGAGAGAGAGAGAGAGACTGAAGGTACAGTATTTCTACCAAAGGCATCAAACCATTAATTCATGTATATACAGACTTTACATACAGATTATGTACAAAAAGGCATAGTAAAATATCAAGGACATGCATAGATGAGCACATGAATATGTACACGGACATTTCCTTTCCCTATGAGGGTGATGATCATGAACATTAAATCCCCTTCTCCATTCTCTTACTGAAAGACACCTGGGAATAGGTGTGTGGGGAGTCATCTTAGTCATGATCAGATTAACTCCCCCTCTGTTACAAAGTAACTCCCTGGGAGTCAGAAAACACGTGTACACATTAACTCCCAGGGGAGTTATTCTAAACTGTGAAAAACTGACTCCCTTAGTGGGCAGGGAGTTAAACTTTTACACGCCTGGATTAACTCCCGGGAGTTAATCTGTACTAACTCCCAGGGGGGGGGGGGGGGGGGGTCATTCTGTTACAGGGTGGGAGTTAAGTCTGATATATGTACAAAATGACTCCCCCCTTAATGTTTCAAGAATTTGTTGAGACTTGTACAAAAAAGATTTTAGAACATTTTGAAGTTTTACTGAGTGGAGTTATTTTGGAACAGGGTGGGAGTCATTCTAGCTTAACTCCCGGGGAGTTAAAATTTACATATGAACAGTTTAACTCCCTGGGATTTAAACCATTCGGGGAGTTAAAACTTTTCGTTACACGGGGAGTTAAAAAGTAGAGGGGAGTTAAAATGGATCGTTACACCGGGCTGAAGAACAGTTCACCAGGTTCCTCTAGTTCTGTGGGTTGTGTACCAAAGCTTGGGTCTCAGCAAACCTTTTCCTTGTCCGACCTGCAGTATCATTCCTCAATCGTTATTATCGTTTTCACCCGTCTCCCTCTCTTACCGGTTTCTTTGAGAATTGTTTTAGTAAAAAAAAATATTCACTGGCTTGGCTTGTTCAATATGTATGCGTATGACTGTCCAGCATGCGTGTGCTCGTCTTGTTCTGTGTAGGCTATGTGGCACGACTTCCCAGCAGTGCGCATGCCCAAAGTCCTTAAAGTCTAAGACTCGTGTGAACAACCAGAGGTGTATGTGGGCACGACTGCCCAACAATGCGCATGTCCAATGTCCTTAAAGTCTAAGACTGGTGTGAACTACCAGAGGTGTCTCGGGTTGAGCGGGGTCCATTCTCCCACGTTTGTCCCCTATGTGTATATCCTGGTGTGTCAGCGACCAGAGGTGATCAAGGTTGATCGGTAGTACCTTTATGCCTCGACAAATCCTCGTCATAATCATGGTGTATTTCTTAGCTTCTATCTTTCTAATTTTCCCATCATCTACATTCCACTCTCCATCTTCTTCTCTTCTTCTTCTTCTTCTTCTTCTTCTTCTTCTTCTTCTTCTTTTCTTCTTCTTCTTCTTTTCTTCTTCTTCTTCTTCTTCTTCTTCTTCTTCTTTTTCTCTCCTCCTCCTCCTCCTCTCCTTCTTCTTCTTCTTCTTCTTCTTCTTCTTCTTCTTCTTCTTCTTCTTCTTCTTCTTCTTCTTCATACTACTGCTATTACAATTACTACTTATTTGTATTGCTGCTATAACCATATTATTGTAACTGTTCTCTTACTCTTCTTCTTCCTCTTCTTCTGTTAGTATCGCTATTATCATTACTACAATTACGAATGGATGAATTATCTGTTTAACAACGTATTTTCACCATAATTAGTGATGTTACTACAATTGCTATCGTTATTATTGTTTAGCATTATCATTATATGATACTATTACCACTAT
>CM065717.1:13979343-13989343 GCA_033310375.1 Conus canariensis | reverse complement strand
CTCCTCTCTCTCTCTCTCTCTGTACGTGTGTGTGTGATCGCGCACATAGGTGCTGGTTTACGCGTACGTGTGTATGTGAATGCTTTACGTGCGAGCGTCCAATTCAGAACCACAAAACGAATTTTTCCTCATGTAGTGAGACACCACAACACGAGCTAGCTGCTTCATTCCAAGAAGTCCCAGAACCTTGCCTTGCCCACCTGAGAGCTCTGGGGATGGTCTCTTCAGGCATCACTGACGATATCCTGGCAGTGCCTCTTCATCTGCTACAGTTTCCTGCCGTCCTGAAAGCGCTGATGATCTTTCCACTCCCTGATACTGTCCTCGCACATCATAGCAATTCTGGTGAACAGTTCCAGAAATGTGCCCTGTACCATTTTGTTCTCAACCTGGTAAGGAGACACTTTTCCTCGATGAAAACTACATAACAAGGGGCAAGAAAGTAACTGCGTTGCAGTACAGTTAGATGTTTTACTAATCGACTAATCGATCACAAGAACAATAAACAGCAGCGACCCCCTCCCCCCTCCTCCCTCTCAAAAAAAAAAAAAAAAAAAAAAAAAGAAAAACAAAGGAAAAACAAAGCAGACAAGCAGAATATAGCTACATTATATTATTTTTAGAGATATCTCTACATCTAACATTCATTCGAAAATAATACATTGCATTTTACTGCCTCAAATATTAGACAAGCGGAAGATATCGACATCGTTATTAGAAAGAGACCAATACATAAACATTCGAAAATAATGCATTATAATATATTACTGGTCGGATATTAGACAAGCGGAATATATCCACATCATCATTAGAAAGACACCTACATATAAACATTTAAAAATAATACAGTATACAGCATCGCATCAGATATCAAGCAAGCGGAGTATATCCACATATGCACTAGATATTTACCCATAAATGTACAACCAAAATAATACATTGCACATTATTGCATCTGATATTTATACTTGAGCAGTGCTATGGCTTACCCTAGAAGAGAGCAAAGAAAAAAAAAGGAAAGTCTGTTCTCTCAGCAATAGAAATGCAGGCCTTCACCCGCTGGAGGGGCTCGTCTGACGCCTGCTCATTTGTCTTGTGACAATTGTTCCAGATCCGGCGCCAGCGCCTCAGTTTCCAGGATGTCGGAGCGGCGTGGGTAGCGAAAGGTGAGGGGACGTGGTGGCGGTGGTGGTGGTGGGGGTGCTTGTTCAACAACGGCTGAAGAGTAACCTCAACTCTTCTGTCTACTGCAAAACTAAAATGATTGAAAGAAGTGACTGAAGCTATAAAGATTGGAACAGCTCAACTCTTTGGATTTTCGTGGGGGGGGGGGGGGGGGGGGGGGGGGGGGGGGAGGGGGGGGTAGGGAGGCTGAGAGGGGTGAGGGTGGGTTTAGGGCAGAGGAGAAGATGGGGGTGGAGGATGAGGGAATGAGGGGTGATAGAGTCTTTCCTGTGTAAAGCGTGCTCTCACGGGGTGCACGCGTAAACACACACGCGCGCACGCGTGCGCGGACTCTCTCTCTCTCTCCACACACACACACACACACACACCACACACACACACACACACACACACACACACACACACACTTCAGCCTCATCACTTTTGCATAACCACCAACTACATAATGGATAGAACAGTGTACCAGCGTCGCCTTCGTCCTACCGCCTGGACACACAGGGCCATCGATCGATCCCCACAGTGAATTAATGGCCTCGTCATCAGAAAGGCACCTTGGGGAACACCACTACACCCCAGATAACGCTGATCTGGAGTCCACAGGCTGTCCGACATGCTATGGTCACCACAGCATCAGATAGATAGCAATGAAAATGGAGAGGCGTGTTCCCTTGTTTACGGTGTGTTCTCTTGTTGGCTCTCTCTCTCTCTCTCTCTCTCTCTCTCTCTCTCTCTCTCTCTCTCTCTTGTGTGTGTGTGTGTGTGTGTGTGTGTGTGTCTGTCTGTCTGTCTGTCTGTCTCTCTCTCGCTCTCTCTCTCTGTCTGTCTAATTGTATGTCTCTTTGTCTCTGTCTCTGTCTGTATGCCTATCTGCCTGTCTATGTCTCTGTCTCTCTGTCCCTCTCTGTCTCTGTCTCTCTCTGTCTCTGTCTCCCTCTCTGTCTTTCTCTCTGACTTTGTCTCTCTCTCACTGTCTCTCTGTCTCTCTCTCTGTTTGTCTGTCTCTGTCTGTCAGTCTGTCTGTCTGTCTCTCTCTCCTCTCTCTGGAGTGACTTCCCTCGTCTGACTGCCAGCAAGTCGAACTTTCTTCAGCTCCGGTAAAATGTTGTCTATTTTTACAAACTTCCAAGATGCCGGTTGAAGGTCTAGCATCGAGTGTAGAAAACATGCTGAACACCGCGCTGCGAGATATGGTGTTATCATCTTTCAGTGTAGAAAACATGCTGAACACCGCGCTGCGAGACATGGTGTTATCATCTTTCAGTGTAGAAAACATGCTGAACACCGCGCTGCGAGACATGGTGTTATCATCTTTCAGTGTAGAAAGCATGCTGAACACCGCGCTGCGAGACATGGTGTTATCATCTTTCAGTGTAGAAAGCATGCTGAACACCGCGCTGCGAGATATGGCGTTATCATCTTTCAGTGTAGAAAGCATGCTGGACACCGCGCTGCGAGATATGGCGTTATCATCTTTCAGTGTAGAAAGCATGCTGGACACCGCGCTGCGAGATATGGCGTTATCATCTTTCAGTGTAGAAAGCATGCTGAACACCGCGCTGCGAGATATGGCGTTATCATCTTTCAGTGTAGAAAGCATGCTGAACACCGCGCTGCGAGATATGGCGTTATCATCTTTCAGTGTAGAAAGCATGCTGAACACCGCGCTGCGAGATATGGCGTTATCATCTTTCAGTGTAGAAAGCATGCTGAACACCGCGCTGCGAGATATGGCGTTATCATCTTTCAGTGTAGAAAGCATGCTGAACACCGCGCTGCGAGATATGGCGTTATCATCTTTCAGTGTAGAAAGCATGCTGAACACCGCGCTGCGAGATATGGCGTTATCATCTTTCAGTGTAGAAAGCATGCTGAACACCGCGCTGCGAGATATGGCGTTATCATCTTTCAGTGTAGAAAGCATGCTGAACACCGCGCTGCGAGATATGGCGTTATCATCTTTCAGTGTAGAAAGCATGCTGAACACCGCGCTGCGAGATATGGCGTTATCATCTTTCAGTGTAGAAAGCATGCTGAACACCGCGCTGCGAGATATGGCGTTATCATCTTTCAGTGTAGAAAGCATGCTGGACACCGCGCTGCGAGATACGGCGTTACCATCTTTCAGTGTAGAAAGCATGCTGAACACCACGCTGCGAGATACGGCGTTACCATCTTTCAGTGTAGAAAGCATGCTGAACACCACGCTGCGAGATATGGCGTTATCATCTTTCAGTGTAGAAAGCATGCTGGACACCGCGCTGCGAGATACGGTATTATCAACTTTCAAAATCGAAGGTAGAGAAAATCAGACTGTTGCCATTCTTAGGCTAAAAACAATTTCCGACCATTCCCCTGCCATAAAAGCCCGAGTGCAAACTGTTGTGTTCAGGAGAAAATGTCCATCACAGGTCAACAGGGACAGGAGAAGGGCCGAGGAACACAGGAATCAAAAGGCCAGTGAACGTGTTTTTACCCCGTCCAGTCTGTTCCTGCCAACCCACCCAGTTTGTTCTACAATACCGACAATAATGAAAACAAGAAAGGAGTGTCCTGTGCGGACATCTGTCAGTTTTCTGACCGTCCCCCCTCGTCAGTACCTTTGCCAGCACCAAGTGCACTGTCCGGCAATGGAACACAGCACATCGACTTGGCACAGTGTGACATAGACAGTGAAACAGTAACTGTACTCCACAAATTAGAATTCTCATATGGCACTGGTGTCGACAAACAAAGTGTTAGTGATGAGTGTGTAGAGTTTTCTGAAGCAGGATGTGAACACATTCCGTTGATAACTACAACACACACGTCCACACAACATGACGCTGAAGCCTTCGTTGCAGAAGGAAATCTGTGTATGACAGACCGTGGTTGTGATGGTGAATGAGTCACCCGTAGCCCATTCAGACAAGACCACAATAAGAGACATTGTGTGGTATTTAGAAGAAATGTCAAGGAAAATGGATGACCGCTTCGGTGCCTTGAAGGAAGAGGTGACAGGCAGCGCAACACATAGCACAGGGGGTGAAAACGGAAAACGTGGTTCTCCACCGTGACGGCTGCACTCTCGCATCTGTTGATAAACATTTTTTTTGGAAGTTCTGATTGACACATTCATGTTCGATGTCGAGAACTGAATTATGTGCTTTTCCGTGATCTGGACTCCTCATCACGATGAACTTTGTTGTAATGTTGTCAGTCATGTTTACTTCTGATTTTTGTTTATGCACAGTCCCTATCCCCTCCGTCTCCCTTGTGAATGGCTTTGTAGACCTTACACAATAAATCATTCATTCATTTCTTCTTCTTTTCTCTCTCTCTCTCTCTCTCTCTTCTCTCTCTCTCTCCTCTCTCTCTTTCTCTCCATTTCCAAGTTTAGTTTGAAGAGATGGTTCTGCAACATGGAACAGGGGGTGGGGGGTGGGCTAAGTGTGGGGAGATGGGGGTTGTTCTTTTCATAGTTTTAATTCTGTCTTTGTAGAACACAATTCTACAAAATCAACTGAGGTGACGTTACGTTTGTAGAAGCTCGTGTCAGGCATACGTTCCGTTGCACAGGACGCACATACTTTTCTTTTCACTGTTGTTGTTCTTTTCTTTTCCTACCCTTTGCCTTGCTTTTATATTTTGGGTTAAGTCTGCACAAAAAAGTCGCTTATACAAGTCAAGGAGGAGTGCAAATAAATTCAGTTTTTAAAAAGTATAATGCTTAATCGCTGCGGTCATTTTAAACTGACTTTTCCTGCCAAGGAAAGAACGTTGATTGCCACGTTATATCTTCTATCAAACACATACACAAGACATTGCTTCTCCGCTTTTTTTTCTTTCGAGTTTCCACTGATTAATGATCCTGTTAGGAAAGCGAATGAATTGCATAGGCAAAGAGATTTGTAGCTTTGTCATTTTTTCCCCTTTCCTTTCTTTCCGCTAATTCATTATCCTGATAGGAAAGCGCTTGTGCAGCAGCATAGGCAAGCGAATTTATAGCCATGTCATTCATTCCTTTAAACACAAGCTCAAGTCTTTCGTTTTCCTCTCTACCCCCCCCCCCCCCCGCGCCCCTCCCCTTTCCCGTTTTCTCTGCTATACTCGCTTCCATGCTCCATCAGGGGCATTTCTTCCTCTAAGCTTTTCCAAGGGGCTCTCCAACCGATCCTTCCCAGGTTTGCTATGTCGCAGATTGTCCATTGCCCTGATAAATGGTTGTAGCGAACGCATTCCATCTTTCGGGTACTTTGAAAGATATGTGTCATTTGAGAACTGTGGGAGTCTAAGGGAAGGGGAACCTTGAACGTGTACGGTGTGTGTCGCTACAGGTTTACATTTTGTGTTTGCTTCCTTCCCGGCAGTCCCTTGAACACAAGAGGCCCTAGTTCGGTGAAAATGTTTGCAGTAGGCGAATATGTACCTCCCACGTGTGTGTGTGTGTGTGTGTGTGTGTGTGTGTGTGTGTGTGTGTGTGAGAGAGAGAGAGAGAGAGAGAGAGAGAGGGTGTGTGTGTGTGTGTGTTGTGTGTGTGTTTGAATGAGTGATCGTGTGTCGCTTGCACGCTCGCATGTGCACCGACACGTGAACTGCGGTCTTATCAGGTACCATTCACAAAGACGCTTACAGATTTCAGTGAATCACGCAGTCCGACCCGTACACGAATAATTGATTAATCATACACAAGAGTAGAGACCTAAATGAGTACCAAAGACGATGCTGAAACAAGCTGTTCTCTGATTCAAACTCTTTCTCTATAAAACTCCCTTCAGCCTCAGTACAAACATGGTTGTCTTAGAAAGGGCTGCAGGTCAGACAGGAATCGTCGATGAAATACCCATTATTTGTGTCAGACTGTTTGCCTCCAGGAGAGCACAGCCATGAACGACAACTCTCCAATGGACTCGACTCTGAGTAGTCTTTTCGGCTCTGTCCAGTTGTTTCCCTTTGTCCCCTCTTCTTTTCCTCCTTTCGAGATCCAGGTCAGGCGGTGATACTGGATGCAGCCACACGCCATAATTAGGATTTCTGCACTAAATCATAAGACAATCCGTGTAAGCGTTCTTGTGGCCAACCATAAGGTTGAGCCAGAGTGTAATGTGAAACTGATGATTGATCAACAGAACAACTCTCCACCAATTACTTCCCTTGTTTTGGGGGAGAGGGGGTCCACCGATGACATCATATATAATCTTCAAATACATGACCTTCCCCTAAAGACTACCGTGAATGAAAGACATGTCCCTAAAAGCTTTCGCTATGAGGACGTAAATCTCAACTATTTTCGACCTTCCCCTTATTTGACGTCTGATCTCAGGCCTTTGTACTCACCCGTGACCCTATCTTTGCGCCAGGTGGTACCACCCAAACAGTCCCATTCCTTTGATTTTAGTCTGTCTGCTTGGAACCACGTGGCGTGTACCTTGATGGCCGTATGAAAGAAAACGAGGAGAATCAACTTTCAGACACAATACAAATTTTCGAAACAATCTGATTGCACCAGTCTATAGATACTCGACTCCTTAAGCAAGGCCTTGGCGCAGTGATTTTAGGTGTGCAGCCTGCCGGCTCCAGAAGAACGGGTCTGAGTTAGTGGGCCTCCTTTATTCCTGTGGGTCTATGGGGTCAACAGATCCTGTCCCGGCTTGGGACTCATTTATTCCTGTGGGTCTATGGGGTCAACAGATCCTGTCCCGGCTTGGGCTCATTTATTCCTGTGGGTCTATGGGGTCAACAGATCCTGTCCCGGCCTGGGCCTCCTTTATTCCTGTGGGTCTATGGGGTCAACAGATCCTGTCCCGGCCTGGGCCTCTTTATTCCTGTGGATCTATGGGGTCAACAGATCCTGTCCCGGCCTGGGCCTGATTTATTCCTGTGGGTCTATGGGGTCAACAGATCCTGTCCCGGCCTGGGCCTCCTTTATTCCTGTGGGTCTATGGGGTCAACAGATCCTGTCCCGGCCTGGGCCTCATTTTTTCCTGTGGGTCTATGGGGTCAACAGATCCTGTCCCGGCCTTTTGCTAAAACTTGCTGATGAATTTGTTTGGACTCTGGATATACAAAATACGTACTGCCCTTATGTCTCTTCCACGCGCTATGAACAGTGATATTGTTTGAGTGAGGCATGGAAAGGTCGCGATTCTTACTCATGCTCTGTGTCTATTTTCTTCATTCCTGTGGGTTCGTGCTGTTTCAGTCTGTTTGCCATTTTCAGCCTTGCACCTCCCACCACTCTCTTTGACAGGCTGATACACACACGCACGCGCACACACACACATACACACACACACACACGCACGCACGCACGCAACGCACACGCACGCACGCTCGTACGCACACACACACACACACACACACACACACACACACGCACGCACGCACGCACGCACGCACGCGCAGCACGCACGCACACACACACACACACACACACACACACACACACACACACACACACACCACTCCTCTCTCTCTCTCTCTCTCTTTCTCTCTCTGTGTCTCTCTCTCTCTCTGTGTCTCTCTCTCTCAGTCTCTGTCTCTCTCTGTCTCTCTCTGTCTCTCTCTCTGTGTCTCTCTGTCTGTCTATCTGTCTGTCTGTCTGTCTGTCTGTCTCTCTGTCTCTGTCTCTGTCTCTCTCTCTCTCTCTCTCTCTCTCTCTCTCTCTCTCTTGTTCTTCCACTTCCCCTCCCATGCATCTCCACGGGGTGTAGGAGTAACTGGAATGTCCTGTTACGAAAACTACTGGCAGGCTTTGTGTGTGTGTGTATGTGTGTGTGTGTGTGTGTGTGTGTGTGTGTGTGTGTGTGTGTACGCGCGCGCGCGTGCATGCGTGTGTGTGTGTGTGTGTGTGTGTGTGTGTGTGTGCGTGCGTGCGTGCGTGCGTGCGTGCGTGCGTGCGTGTGTGTGTATGTGTGTGTGTGTGCGTGCGTGCGTGTGCGTGTGTGTGTGTGTGTGTTTGTGTGTGTGCGCGCGCGCGTGCATGCGTGCGTGTGTGTGTGTGGGGGGGGGGGGAGGTGTACGTGTGATGAATAAAAGATAAAACATACATCGCATAGAGGAACTGGACATCATCGACTTTAAAGGACAGTAACGTTAGCACTTTATCCAAGTTTAGTAAACAAGAGTTATCGGATAAATGTCTGCGAATTTCCGTGGGCTGGAAAGCAAGAGGAAAGCCTTACTTCTGCTGGGATATCGTGAAAAAAAAAAAGAAAGGTTCACGACAGAACGGAAGGTAAAAAGTTTGGAGAGCGACCAAGGCTGTCTCTTCCTTGCGTGTAAAGAATCCTGCGTAGTCACACGTGTTTGAAGGTCGAACATCATGAAAGCACAGTGCAATGAGCTTTACACATTTCGCAGCAATCATCTTTCTGTGACTGTGACTTGTTAAGATTATTGCAGAAAGCAGAATCAGCTGTACACATTTCGCAGTAACCATCTTTCTGTGATTGTGACTTGTTAAGATTATTGCAGAAAGCAGAATCAGCTGTACACATTTCACAGTAACCATCTTTCTGTGACTGTGACTTGTTAAGATTATTGCAGAAAGCAGAATCAGCTGTACACATTTCGCAGTAACCATCTTTCTGTGACTGTGACTTGTTAAGATCATTGCAGAAAGCAGAATCAGCTGTACACATTTCGCAGTAACCATCTTTCTGTCACTGTGACTTGTTAAGATTATTGCAGGAAGCAGAATCAGCTGTACACATTTCGCAGTAACCATCTTTCTGTGACTGTGACTTGTTAAGATTATTGCAGGAAGCAGAATCGAGAAAGAAATCATTACATGACATTACGAAGACTTCAATTTACAAAAAAAAGGCTGGTGATAGTACATCATAAGACTTATCAGAAACACAACAAAAACATATCCACAAACACAAAAACAAACAAATAAACAAGTTGTGCAAAAGCTGAGCCTAGACGGAGAGAACAAGATGTTATTTCTGGCCAATGCGTGGGGCCACAGAGGATACAATGACATGGACAGGTCTGACTGACTGTCAAATTCTGAGATGGCACCAACCGCACCTTTGAGCTTCAAACGATTACGAGGCATAGGCATAACAATGTTCTCCAACGAAGCACATAAAAAAGCAAGTGAGGATATACAGGGAATACATCTTTCTTGGTGGGGGTGGGTATGGGACAATGAAGTTGAAGGAGAAAATGGTACCATGGACTGCATGCAGATTAACTCGTAAATACACACCATGATATGACATTCATGCCGAGGAGCGCTGTATATTAAGGTAGGTGCTATCGGACGAAACCTTGACTTCCATGAAGCGACGATTGCTTGTGGTCCGTTGTTGTGACATCCATGAACACAGGGACGACCATGAGGACAGGCATGTACGAGCATCCACAACAAGTTGGAAGAAAGACATCAGCATCCGTGGACAGACGTGGCACTCCTAAAGTCCGGGCATCAGCCTCTCACTACAAACTCCTTTGACACAGCTTGAAACTGGGAGCCACAAAGAAATCTTCAAGTACTGAAGCGTGACATCCAAACATCCACACAGTCTCAACATCTGCCCAGACAATATTCATGGCACGAATTCGTCTTTTTTTCCGTTCGAGCAGAAAGGGCTATCACCAAGTGTTCTTCAGAAGGTAAGCTATTTCTTTCTATGTGTATCTTAACTCGAAGTTTTGTCAATAATGTTGGTCAGTGTACAGTCTTTGAGCTGTCAGGCAAGTCGCGTGCGTCTCTGGAGCCTCACTGTGTCTTCACGGGTTGTCTGTGACTCCGATCCCCCATTCGTTCTGTGAGGGCTGCATATAGTGTTGGTCTTGAAAAAATGTCGGATGAACTGCCGTCTCTGTG
>CM065717.1:13969343-13974343 GCA_033310375.1 Conus canariensis | reverse complement strand
GCAAAAGGGAAATGTTTGGTGATGTTCAGTCTGACTACCACCACCACCACCACCACACAACAACAACTACTACTACTACTACTACTCTGTGTGTGTGTGTGTGTGTGTGTGTGTGTGTGCGTGCGCGTGTACGCGCGCGTGCTTGCGTGCGCACGTGCGCGCGCGCGCGGTGTGTGTGTGTGTGTGTGTGTGCGTGTGTGTGTGTGTGTGTGTGTGTGTGTGTGGTGTGGTGTGTGTGTGTGTGTGTGTGTGTGTGTGTGTGTGTGTGTGTTTTACATAGCGGTCTGGATACTGGGCTAAGGGAACAACGTGCTGACAGTTGAATGCAGAAGCCGAAATGGGAAAGAGTGTGTACATGGCTGTTCCCTTTTCACCTCTGCACACAGGCATTCAAAGAAGGAGGTAAGTGACCGTGAGGACAGCACCGGAACGGGAAGCTCCGACGATGGGAACAGAACGGTCGGGGTAGAGGAGAAAGAGAGGGCGGAGCAGGAGGAAAGGCAGGGACAGACAGCAGAAAGAAATGCACTGGGAGTGAGGATGGTGAGAATGGAGATGTACGGGTTATGACAAAATATATAGAGATGTGCAGGATGCATTTGTCTGGATAAGGTGATGAAAAAGAAGAGCGCAGACAAGTCCATGAGGTAGTAAAATGCGTAATGAGATTGGAAAAGGAACTGGTGAGATGAAACAAGATGCAAAGCATATGAACGTACTCCCAGTTTATTTTGAATACGCGTGAGATATTCCATACAGAGGAAAAACCGTTTTGGGCCGTTATAGCCGTTAGTAACGGCTATTCTGGTAAACATCGGCCATCATCTATGACCCATAATGAACATACCTACAAATTTTCAGAAAGATGGGCCAAGTACTTTCTGAGATATTCCATAAAGAAGAAAAAACCGTTATGGGCCGTTATAGCCGTTAGTAACGGATATAACGGTAAAATAACGGTAAAATAAAACATCGCGCATCATCCGTGATCCATAATGCACATGCCTACAAATTTTCAGAAAGATCAGCCAAGTACTTTCTGAGATATTCCATAGAAGAAAAACCGTTATGGGCTGTTATAGCCGTTAGTAACGGTAAAATAAAACATCGGGCGTCATTCGTGACCCATAGTGAACATACCTACAAATTTTCAGAAAGATCGGCCCAGTAGTTTTGTCTGGAGCGAGTGGAACACATTTTGACCACGGACGGACAGACAGACAGACAGACACACAGAAAGACACACAGACAGCATTTCTTCGTTCCCATTGTAAAGTACTCCCTGTTCTATAAGAACTGGGAGTACAAAAAAGGAAAGAAAAGAAAACCTCTGAAGTATATAAGATGTACTACAATCTGTACTAGCTGTGTATACATTCAACAAGTATAAGGTATATAACTATATGATTAACGTATATGTCTGTACCACGGCTTGTTTGCCTGTCTGTCTCTCTGTTTGTATGTGTTAATGTTTTGTTCTGTGGGTTGAAAAAACAACAACAACAACAACAACCAACCAACCAACAATCAACATAAGACAAGAGAATGCCTTTGTGTCTTCTTGATTGTGCACTTGTCTATAATTTGAAATGGACAAATGCGCGTCGACATACTTGTGCGTATACACATGTGCTTGTAACCAACTTCGTTCAATATAAAGAGGCATGCATCTTATTCATGTTTCTGAACGAAAATGCTATTGAAACTATAAATCAAGATGACACAAAATGACATTTAGCATTACTGGGGATGGGACTGAGAATGGTAGACAAGCGAATTTGTGGAAAACAGGGTGAGGGGGGGGATGAGGGGAGGAGGGGGGGGGGGCAGTAAGGGAATAGGCAGAGCGTCCTTTCTGTCAAGAGTTGGAGAATGAAATGGAATGTTGTGAACGCAAGGAAGAATGAACTTTTCTAAAAAACAAAAGCAAAAACAAAAAAACAACAACAACAAAAACAAAAAAAAAGATGGAACTGTGTGTCCAAGAACCTGATGAAAAACCGAAAGCTTACGAAATGAAGAGAGAGAGAGAGAGAGAGAGAGAGAGAGAGAGAGAGAGAGAGAGAGAGGAGAGGAGGAGGGAGGGAGGGAGAGAGAGAGGAGAGCGAGAGAGAGAGACAGAGACAGAGACAGACAGACAAACAGACTGAGAGAGAGAGAGAGAGAGAGAGAGAGAGAGAGAGAGAGAGAGAGAGAGGAGGGGGGTGGGGGTGGGGGCTCATACATCAAGCTCACTTGCGCTTCCAATGGACAAATTGGGTTACAGGTCTTTGGCGCGTGCGTTTGCTTTACCGAGCAATGAGGAAGTCTGCTTAATCTCTGCCGCGTTTTTTGTGGTCATCCTATCTTTTTTCTTAAAGACGTTTGTTCGGCAAAAATCGTAGTTTTTGTTAACGTGTGTGTGTGTGTGTGTGTGTGTGTGTGTGTGTGTGTGTGTGTGTGTGTGTGTGTGCGCGCGTGATTTTTTCAGACATGTGTGTTTGTCTAAGGTTTCACTGTTATGCCCCCCCCTCTCTCTCTCTTTCTCTCTCTTTCTGTATCTATCTATCTATCTATCTATCTATCTATCTATGTCCGTCTCTTTGTCTCTGTCTCTGTCTGTCTGTCTCTCTATCTGTGTCTCTCTGTTTCTGTCTGTTTGTCATTCTGTCTGTCTTTTTCTGTCTCTGTCTCTCTGTCTCTTTATCTCTCTGTCTCTTCTCTGTCTCTCTGTCTTTGTCTCTGTCTCTGTCTCCCTCTCTCTGTATAATCGTATGTCGCATGGTTCGCTTGCAGAGCAATAACATGACTGAGTAGTGCTGCTGCTAAAGAACGGATTCATGGATGAAAGGGCTGTCGTTATAGAAGAAAACGTGATTTATCTGACCGCCACTCATCTGAGAACACAGACATGACTTACTTGAAGGTCACTCGTTAGAGAAGAGACAGAACGTTTTTGAAGGGCCCTCGCCAGACAATAGACATAACTTACTTGAAAGCTATTCTATGAAGAACAGACATCACTTACTTGAAGGACACTCGTTAGAGAACAGACATGACTTACTTGAAGGACACTTGTCAGAGAACAGACATCACTTACTTGAAGGACACACGTTAGAGAACAGATATGACTTACTTGAAGGACACTCGTTAGAGAACAGACATTACTTACTTGAAGGACACTCGTTAAAGAACAGACATAACTTGCTTGAAGGACACTCGTTGGAGAAAAGACATAACTTACTTGAAAGACACACGTTAGAGAACTAACATGACTTACTTGAAGGGCACTAGTCAGAGAACAGACATAACTGAGAGAGAGAGAGAGAGAGAGAGAGAGAGAGAGAGAGAGAGAGAGAGAGAGAGAGAGAGAGAGAGGAATGATGAAAACTGAAACAAACAGAAAAAAACCGACAGAAAAGAAATCTAATACAATTGGAAGAGAAGGTCCGCGGTCAGACTTTTTTCAATGGATCGTCCACACACATTTTTCTGTCGTTAAAAACTACCGATTACGTTTGGCACATTCCACTCGTGTTCAGAACTGGCGGGGGCGGAAAATCTCCCTCTCGCTTGTCGGCATTCCCCGGGGGGTGGGAGTCTGGCATGAATAATCTGGGACGGTAAAGCCCACGCAGCTATAAAGCAGTGATGAATTATATAACGTGTTTTTTTTTTCTCTTTAATCCAGTCCTGGGTAGTAATGAGTGTAATGTGTTGCCCTGAGCGTGGGTGGCACGGTGCCACTCACGGGAACTGTCTCTGATGGATACAACAAACACGTTTCACTGCACGCATCTGATGCCACATTACTCTGGCCTTAATTTCAGGACTGATAGACTGGTCCTTGTCTGCATGTACATGTGAACTCGACAAAACAGACCAATATGAACAGAAATCTATGAAATAAAATCTTCCCATGTCCATTATTCCACATTCGTGTAAGTTCTAGATGTATATCACTTTGTCCTTCTCACCATGCCAGTAAATCATTAACTTACCCCCCCCCCCCCCCACCTATCTCTCATACCACTCTTTTTGTCTCATAGAGCTGCCTCCCATTGTCTTTCATACCACATTTCTGGCTACCTACCTACCTCCCCTTTCTCTTCATACCACAAGTCTAGCACATACACCTACGGTTTTTTTTTCCCCTTTATCTCACACTTTTGGATCATAGATCTACTTCCAATTTTTTTTATTCCACACTTCTGTCTTATCGACTTACCTCCCCTGGTCCTTTTATACCACTTTTTTGTCTCATAGACTTACCTCCCCTGGTTTTTTATACCACACTTCTGTCTCACAGACTTACCTCCCTGGTTCTTTATGCCACACTTCTGTCTCGCAGGCTTATCTCCTCTGGTTCTTTATACCACACTTCTGTTTCATAGACTTATCTCTCCTGGTTCTTTATACCACACTTCTGTCTCGTAGACTTATCTCCCCTGGTTCTTTATACCACACTTCTGTCTCGTAGACTTATCTCCCCTGGTTCTTTATGCCATACTTCTGTCTCGCAGACTTATCTCCTCTGGTTCTTTATACCATACTTCTGTCTCGTAGACTTACCTCCCCTGGTTCTTTATACCACACTCCTGTCTCGTAGCCTTACATCCCCTGGTTCTTTATACCACACTTCTGTCTCGTAGACTTATCTCTCCTGGTTCTTTATACCACACTTGTGTCTCGCAGACTTATCTCCCTGGTTCTTTATACCACACTTCTGTCTCGTAGACTTATCTCCCTGGTTCTTTATACCACTTCTGTCTCACAGACTTATCTCCCCTGGTTCTTTATACCACACTTCTGTCTCGCAGACTTATCTCCCCTGGTTCTTTATACCACACTTCTGTCTCGCAGACTTATCTCCCCTGGTTCTTTGTACTACTCTTCTGTATCGTAGACTTACCTCCCCTGGTCCTTTATACCACACTTCTGTCTCGTAGACTTATCTCCCCTGGTCCTTTATACCACACTTCTGTCTCGTAGACTTATCTCCCCTGGTCCTTTATACCACA
>CM065717.1:13949343-13956843 GCA_033310375.1 Conus canariensis | reverse complement strand
TCTCTCTGTCTCAGGCTGTCTGTCTGTCTGTCTGTCCGTCCGTCTGTCTGTCTGTCTGACTGTCTGTCTCTCTGTCTGTCTCTCGAATACACCATACACAACACACACACACGCTCTCTCTCTCTCTCTCTCCATCCACACATCACACACACATAAAAAACACACACACACACATACACACCCCACACACACACACACACACACACCACACAGACAGACAGACACACACGCACATACAACACACACACACACACACACACGCACCACGCACCCACGCACCACACACACACACACACACACACACACACACACACACATGGCTGACTGATTGACAACGTCAGATTCTTCCCTACTTTAATCGCGCTTTATAATACAAACCTTTCCCTCCCTTCCTTCCACCCCCCCCCCCCATCACCCTCTCTCTCTCTCCTCTTCATCTACAAAGATAGGTAGGTACTCAGACAGACAGGTGGTTACAAAGAGAGAGAGAGAGAGAGAGAGAGAGAGAGAGAGAGACAGAGACAGAGGACAGAGACAGTACATGAAAATAAGAAATAGACTGTATAATACAGAAACCTATCCCTCGCCTTGATTAACGGTGAGGCATACAGAGGGACACAAAAGAAAGGGAAAAGAGACGGAAAGACAGAACAGGACAAATTTCAGAAAAGAGGGAGAAAAGGAAAGAAAAGAAAGCGAAGAAAGGATGAAAGGAAACAAACAAACCAAAAACAAAACAAAAAAAAACAAAAAAAAGAAAATGCGGACGATGATGGAAGAAAACCACCACTTTGGTTCAGTTGGTGGAGGCAAAGAAGAGGTCACTCGATCTCCTGTTACCGCGTCCTCTGCCTCAAGCCACAAGCTGTACGCACGCTGTCCATCACTGCCTGGCTCACAGTATTGATCTGCAGATGGGGCCACTGCTAATGTGCCGTGGTCTGATTGTACGCTGCGATGGCGACAGTGGTAAGGATGATAGTGATGACAATGACTGTGAAGGAGGAGAATGATTGATTGATTGTGACAGTGATTTTGTCGTTTCTTGTTTGTGATTTTAGTTCCTCCTCCTCCTCTGCCTCTTCTTCTTGCTTCTTTCTTGCTACTTTCTTTCTTCTTCTTCTTCTTCTTCTTTCTTCTTTTCTTCTTCTTCTTCTTCTTCTTCTTCTTCTTCTTCTTCTTCTCTCTCCTCCTCCTCCTCCTCCTCCTCCTCCTCCTCCTCCTCCTTCTTCTTCTCCTCCTCCTCCTCCTCCTCCTCCTCCTTCTTCTTCTCCTTCTTCTTCTTCTCCCCCTCCTCCTCCTCCTCTTCCTTGTCTCCTCCTCCTCCTCCTCTTCTTCTTCTTCTTCTTTCTTCTTTTCTTCTTCTCCTCCTCCTCGTCCTCCTCCTCCTCCTCCTCCTTCTTCTCCTTCTTCTTCTTTCAAACTTTCATTCTTATCATTATAACTATTCTAACTGATATAGTGTCTTCCTTTCAACTTTAGTACCATTCCGTAGCTTTAGTCGTTCATCCAAGACGAAATGTTGCACCTAGATCAAAGAGATAAGCGACTGTCTGTCTATTCTTTCTGTTCATTGTCTTGAATGTGATTCGTCTTGCGTTAAGAAGACCTGATAGGTCGAAACGCGTCGTGTTTGCTTTGTAATTCATTTGTTCCTTTGTTTGATGGAGCAATCATTCTGTTTTAATATCTGCCTGGAGTCATCCTACTTTGACACCAGTAGTAGTAGTAGTAGTAGTAGTAGTAGTAGTATCATCATCATCATCCTGGTTATCATTATATTATAATTATAATTATTATTATTATTATCATTGTTATCATTATCATTATTATTATGATACTGACTTTTTGTTATTGAAGTTGCCTTAGGCAGGGCGTGGGGTGGTTTGGGAGTAGCCAGGGAGTGAAATGCAAGGTTATGAGCAAGCGCATGATTGCGGGCCTTTAGTTTTTAACAGACTAAACGAAGCTAAAGGGTATGAACAAGCGTGTGATTGTGGGCCTTTAGTTTTTAACAGACTAAATGGAGCTAAAGGATATGAGCAAGCTTGTAATTGTGGGCCTTTAGTTTTTAACAGACTAAACGGAGGTAAAGGGTTTGAGAAAGCGTGTAATTGTTGGCCTTTAGTTTTTAACAGACTAAACGGAGCTAAAGGGTATGAGCAAGCGTGTGGTTGTGGGCCTTTAGTTTTTAACAGACTAAACGAAGCTGCATGGCTCTACAAATGGCTGAGGGTAGTGTTCCCTAGCTTGGCATTCACTCATTCTTCTCTCCACCATCCTCAAGGTTTGACCACTGCATTGGGCTAATGCGTAGGTCAGACATCGGCTACGTCGTAGCCACGAGACCCTCTTCTTAGATTCTGTCATCTTAGTCACTAATTCGTTTAGCCAACAGCTTTTAATCATGCGCAGTGTGGTCTCAGATCTTAGCGGATATGGTGTAGCGTATATGGACTAGTCTGCACGCAGTGACGCCTCCTTGACGAAACTGAAACTGATCTCTCTCTCTCTCTCTCTCTCTCTCTCTCTCTCTCTCTCTCTCTCTCTCACACACACACACACACACACACACACACACACACACACATGTACACAGGCAACAACAACAATAGATGGCAGAAAGCAAAAGTATCTTAAAGACAGACACAAAGGGGGCAACAGAGAACAGACAGTTACTACGAACTTATTCTAGAAGGTGGGAAGACGTTTGTATTATGAGAACCTTTGACATCGCCATTGGGACAGGGCACAATACATTAAAAAAAAATAGTATACAGAAACATTTTGAGTGGACAGAGAAGAGCGCTCCCTCTCGGTCTGTCTGTCTGTCTGCCTCTGTCTGTCTGTCTCTCTGTCTGTCTGTCTGTCTCTCTCTCTTTCAATCTGCCTGCCTGTCTGTCTGTCTGTCTCTCTGTCTTTCTGTCTCTGTCTTTGTCTTCCCCGCTCCCCCCCCCCCTCTCTCTCTCTCTGTCTGTTTCTGTCTTTGTCTTTCTCTGTCCTTCTGTCTCTCTCTGTTGTCTGTCTATCAGTGGTTTGTTTGTCTGTCTGTCTGTCGATCTGGCCCTCTCTCTCTCTCTCTTTCTCTCTGAGCGTGTGTGTGTGTGTGTGTGTGTGTGTGTGTGTGTGTGTGTGTGTGTGTGTGTGTGTTGTGTGTGTGTATGTGTGTGTGTGTGTGTGTGTGTGTGTGTGTGTGTGTGCGTGCTCGCGCGCGCGTGCGTGTGTGCGTGCGTGCGTGCGCGCACTCGCGCGCGCGCACATCTCTATGTTTCTTTTTTTCTTCTCTTTCTTTCTTTTCTTTTCATGCCGGTTTTCTTTTTCAGTTCATACTTCTTTTTTGTTTTCTCTTCACCCTGTCATCCGCGCCTTGCTTCCAGTATGCTTGCTCCCTTCTGCATGTCATGACCAAGGCTAACATCAACATCTTGACGGGGGGGGGGGGGGCAGCAGCAGTGCTGCAGACAGGCAGTCATCTATCATACTTCACGAGGCCTGCACGTGAGCCTCGCTGACACTCCGTCCTACAACAGCTCACCCTCCCACGTTAAACGCTCCCTAGCAGTGACAAATGGCCAGCTGGCTTTTCCATTTCTCGTGTACTGAACAAATTACATGTTTCTAAAACTGTAGCTCTTGCTCAGGGTTGAAAAAAAAAGCTTTAAATTGCAGGGTTTTTGTGTCCTGTACTTATTTTCTACGGCTATGTTTAGCTTGCTTGATCCAGCCAGCTAGTGCTTTTCCCTCCTCATGTATTATTTATTCCAGCACAACATTTTCTGCATTGGTGTGGATGTTGGCAGGGTTTCATAGGACATACAGGGGTTGGAAGGTGAAGGTGGAGAGTGATTGGTAAGGGATGGGGTAAATTTCATGCTGAAATCAGAAAGTATGCTCTTGAAAACTGTGAAAGAATGCGTTGAATAGGTATAAGAAATTGGACACACACACACACCGACACACACACACACACACACACACACACACACACACACACACACACACACACCACACACACACACACACACACACACACACACACACACACACACACCACACACACACACACACACACGCACGCACGCACGCACGCACCACGCACGCACGCACGCACACACACACACACACACACACACACACACACACACACACATGTCCACACACATGCCCCCCCCCCTTCCCCCTCCCCCCCCCCCCCCACACACACACGCACACACATGTACCTTTTCAGAGCAAAATAAGGACACATTTTCCAATGTTCAACAGGTGTCCGGTGGCTCATCATTTATAAGATCAGTTATTAGGCGTTTGGCCTTGTGGCGCCAGCCATTCCAGTGGAGCAGGTTCAAATCAAAGCAGCAGCAAAAAAAATGAAAGAAAGGCAACTGCAGAAAGGTCTCACGGAGTCACAACCTGGATGTAGCCCTGCCTTCTGAAAGTGTAGCGAGCTCAGGACCTTGGCAATCAAGCTGACTTTAGTAGAGTGTCTTCCCACGTCTGAAAAGCTCAGACAGACCAACTGTTCTGGTCGTGTGGTTCAGTAGAACCATTCAAATCTCCTGTGATCAGGTCACGAGAAACGCACGAAACCGCTGAAATGATGAGATGGGTGAAACTGAAAGCAACCTCTGTGTATGATATCCTTATTGCGATGAGCTATTTTGCGTGCTTTGAGGACGTACTGTCCGCGGGAATATTTTTTCAAAAAATGGTATCATCAAATGCAACGGAATAGCACACAGAACATCACCAGCAGCTGATGGTAATGAAGAGGATGTGTCAGTCACGTAGATAACACATGTGTTCATGTACATGACAAAACAAAAAGAGAAGAAAAATGAAAACGAAATAAGAAATAAAGAGACAGCCCCATCTTTGATACAGCTCCTTTCTATCATCTGCGACATAAGCCCGAAAAATGTCTGTCAGGGATTGACGTCAGAAAGAAAACCTTTTCTGAATGATAATGAATTGTCATCGTCCCCCCCCCCCCCTCCCATACTCCATGAACGGTAATGTTCGATGGATCCAGAAGTCAGTAACAAATTTTCACTGTCACTACCAGCTGCGAGACTGCTGGGTCACCTGGTTCAGTTCTTAGATTAGGAATGATGCAACATCAACGTGTCTGCCACGTTACGTCTGACATTCAGGGAAATATTCATAACTACTAGCTTTGGAGAGGGTGGAGGTGATTGTGTGTTTGTTCTTTACTCTTGTCCTTGGCTTCTTCTTGTTTGTGGTCAATACAACAGGTCGTGTTAAGGACATAACTCTTGCACCCTGAAATGGGCGCAGGTGGACACAAATAAATTGCTGGCTGCTTGTCGGCATTTTCCCGGGGAAAACCTGATTGGATGAGACCCACGCAGCTATGTGACAGTGAATTATTTAGAGCCAGATCGCAACATGAATTGGGAATTTAGTCGTGGGCAGTGTTAAGCGCGCGCGCGCGCGTGTGTGTGTGTGTGTGCATGTGTGTGTGTGTGTGCGTGTGTGTGTGTGTGTGGAGAGAGAGAGAGAGAGAGAGAGAGAGAGAGAGAGAGAGAGAGAGGTGTGTGGGTGTGTGTGAATTCAATTTGTGTGTTTATGTTGTTAGCAATGCTGTCTGTGATGCCGGTGGTGGTGGTTGTCATTATGGATTGATGCATGTCATCTACATGATAGATACGCCTTGAAACAGGAAATGTCTATCAACTTCTCTTTCTGTTCACTCCCCTGTTCCACTCCACCGCTGTCTCTCTCTCTCTCTCTCTCTCTCTCTCTCTCTCTCTCTCTCTCTCTCTCTCTCTTCTCTCCTTCTGTATGCTGTCCGTTGATGTGTCTATCTCTGTCTCTGTTTTTGTCTCTGTTTCTGTCTCTGTTTTCTCTCTCTCTCTCTCTCTCTCTCTCTCTCTCTCTCTCTCTCTCTCTCTCTCTCTCAGTCTCTCAGGAGTGATACCCTTTAAACTTCTTCATTTAAATTTGTATATGTCTGCCCGAAACATGAAAAGATTAAAAGGTCTTTTCTGTATGAAGTGTTATAAACTCTGGATGCCCAGATATCTCTTTCTCTTATCACTTAGTTCATACAAGTGGTTTGGTAAACTTTCTGTGTTTCTCCATTTGGATTGATATAAGCCAATATTCCACAGAGAGAGAGAGAGAGAGAGAGAGAGAGGAGAGAGAGAGAGAGAGAGAGAGAGAGAGAGAGAGAAATGGAGGGAGAGAAGATCTTGTTTCAGGAATCCTAAGGCCATCTGCGTGCAGCATAGTATGTTGTTATTGACGTCTTATTCATCTGTGGTTGACTTCCTCGAGTGTTTGAACTCACCAGTCGGTAGGCAGTACTAAACGTTTACTTAACATATTTCATTGCCCCTTTTGAAGACACAGACAGACAGACAGACAGACAGACAGACAGACACTCCCCCCCCCACACACACACAGAGAAAGAGAAGAGAGAGAGAGAGAGAGAGAGAGAGAGAGGGTGCACTTTTGCATGTGTACACACACACACACACACACACACACACACACCACACACACACACACACACACACATGCACACACACACACACGCACACGCACACACAGTGAGGACTCTGTGTGTGTGTGTGTGTGTGTGTGTGTGTGTGTGTGTGTGTGTGTGTGTGTTTGTTTGTGTGTGTGTGTGTGTGTGTGTTGTGTGTGTGTGTGTGTGTGTGTGTGTGTTTGTCTCAGAGAAAGACACACACAAGGACAATGGGCAGACAGAAACAAAGAAATATCAAAGACAAGGAAAGAGAGAGAGAGAGAGAAGAGAGAGAGAGAGAGAGAGAGAGAGAGAGGTCAAGAATGGAAAGAAAGATGAATGGAATAAAGAACTCTATCGTCAGCCTTCATCTGAGATGACGAATACAGGACAGAAAAGAAAGGAAAACAGAGGATGAAAGAAAGCAAACAATAAGTAAGACACAGGGACAGAAGAGGAAGAGAAAAACCAAACTGAACTCAAGAAAAGAGACACAATGCAGACAAGGATGGAGAAAATACAGGAAAACCCACTCCTTTGATTTTGTCGGCGGAGGCAAAGAAGAGGTCACTTGATCTCCTGTTACCGCGTCCACTGCCTCAAGCCACAAGCTGTATGCACGCTGCCCATCACTGCCTGGCTCACAGTATTGATCTGCAGATGGGGCCACTGCTAATGTGCCGTGGTCTGATTGTACGCTGGGATGACGACAGTGATTAGGATGGTGATGGCGTATCAGTCATGATGATAATTTGAGAGGAGGAGAATGGTTGATTAATTATGAAGTGACTGTTGTCGTTTTTTGGTGTTTGTGGTGTTTGTTCCCCCCTGCGCTTCTTCTTTGTCTTTGTATTAAAAGGATATGTAAGCAACCTCATAATCATTGTGATAATGATGATGATGATGGTGATGATGATGATGATAATGATAATAATTTAATGATAATATGATGATAATAATAATAATAATAATAGATGATGATGATGATGATGATGATGCAAACAAAAACT